>NW_019059663.1:442334-470583 GCF_000696155.1 Zootermopsis nevadensis | reverse complement strand
GGGACACTTAAGTGTTATTACAGAACAGAAATTTGTTTCTTGAAATTATACAGTCAACAATTTAAATCAGACTACCAAAATTAAATGTATCTGTATGTAACTAATACATTCTTTTCTAATTTTATTTTGATATTTCTAAAAAAATGAGATTTGTTTTGTAGTGGAAAACTTACCCATATTCATAAACTGTAGGAGCTGATACAGGTATATTTCTTGAGTTACTTACCATGTGGTTATAATTTAAGTGTTGAGCTGTGTTTTACATAGTGATCTGAAGAAATATACCATCAGGGATGGATAGATCTACCATCTAAGGATCACATTTGATTTATAACAAGGGTGCAAAATGGAGTTTCTGTCATAAATTGAATCGTGAAAACATCTATTGAAAACTGATTATTATAAACAAAATAAAGAAGAGAGTTGAACCTTACAGACAGCTGTACCTCAAAGAAACAATTACTTCAATGTTAAAACCTCTTGCTATAACTGAGTCCTGTACTTTAAAATATATTTATTTTTTTTCAATTTACTGTATATAATCACATTCACATTAGTTATTCACCATTGTGTTACTTAATATAGTGTTATTAAATAACCTACATATCATATTGGCTGATTAATTAAAAGCCTTTACAAGTTTCAGAGAGAAGAGCAAGGTATTGAAGTAAGAAATGTGATATTATTTAGGAGCTGTGAACTAGAGGAGGGTTCCCATGAAGTTGAAGGTGTTCTTTCACCACTGGACGAAGACTCTTCTGCAGACTCTGATCAGAATAAACAAAATGATGGTGCTGAAGGGAGAGAGAAGGATAAGATGGAAGAAGAAGCATCTGATGCAGAAATTGAGCCAGGTAATTAGGCTTTAGAAGAAGAAGAAGAAGAAGAACATAGCTACTATGGATGTGATAAATATTGGTATACTAGAGCAGAGCGCTCCTTTCGGAGCTCCTCGGGGGTTTGGTTGCGTTTTAAAATTCTGTGTAAGAAACTAAACTCGAATGGGGGGTTAAAACACTTGACCAACCCCCATTCGGAGGAGTTAGTTGCGTTTTAAAAACTTAAATATCTCCCCCTTTTGGGATCTGATGCAGAAATTGAGCCAGGTAATTAGGCTTTAGAAGAAGAAGAAGAAGAAGAACATAGCTACTATGGATGTGATAAATATTGGTATCTAGACAGAGGGTACATAATATGGTTCAGTTAATAAGCTGCATTGATACAGATGAAAAAGGCCAACTGTTCTTGGTCAGTCAACTTGCTATGTCCAGCCCCACCCTTACAAATCTTTGTCTGCAATAATTGCATGTTGAAATATGCATAATTGCAGATATGCAATTTTATAAGAAGTGTACTTGTTTCTTAGAGACTAATAATAATATCAAATTCTGAGTGAATCATTTGTTAGAAATGTATAGAATATTTGTCTGTTTGCAGAGGTGTTTGTGTTTGAGACAGGGGAGAATGACAAATCTTCGCCTCCAGGTGAAGGACAGGCTCCTCTGTACAATCTGATGGACCACCTTGACCTAAATTTGCCACAGACTGGTGGAGAATTGGAGGATAACAGTTCTTTGGAATTGCAAGGTGCTTTGTTATATACAATTTTTTTCATTGTTCATTCCAGTAATTAGCCTGCTGAAGTTATTCGTATGAATCTTCAAACATATTTTCTTATTCTGCTTTTCTTTCTTGGATCCTGTTAGAACTCACCAAACATTTGACACTTCTGGATTATACTCAGGAGGTTGTGAGTTTGGTTCTTATCTTATCCAACAGTTTGAAGTTAATACACCACAATGCACATTTAATTGAAATTTATTCAGTAGTTATAGAGTTGTGAGTAGGTGGAAGGATAGTATTAAACTGGATGTTAATGGAATAGAGTGTGAGGATTTTATTGAATTCTGCTCTCTGAATACAGGGTTTACTGGCTGCCTGTTCTGAATATTGCAATAAAAGGTGTTTTTTTTAAACTTGCTGAGTGATTATCAGCTTCTCAATAAGCAGTCTGTAGCATGGAGTTGGTTTAGATTCAGAGACAAAATGTCTGGATAAACATAACCTCAAAATGTGCTCATTTTAGGTACTCTTTGTTACAAACACATAAGATGGTATATTGAGGGGTGCTGGTCTTTGGGTTTACTGTAATTAATATTATATAATTTACACACAATGACAAAATAATTTTTAAGGTGATAATGAACCCACCATCTTACCAGAAGAAGAAGATGAAGAAGTGGATGATGCAGGAATACCTCAGATTGAGCAGTCTCCTCCTTCTGGCAGTGATCAAAGGTTTCAAGAGCGCGGTGTGTCAAGTGGTGGCACTTCTCAAAGGAGCAAAGAATTGGGAAGTGCATATGAAGCTGGGAGAAATGATCCAGATGGTTGTAGTCTCACAGGTGGACAGGGTGGCATACAGAGGAGTGACAAGTCTCGGAAATTGACGTCACAATGCGAGGTATGCGGCTTCATGTGAATGTGATAAGATGGCTTTTGTTTTGAGAAACATAACTGGTTTGTAAAAGCCTGTTTCTAACCAAAGAAATTGGCTTGTATTGAGAGATACCTTGTTCAAATCTCAGACACAGAATGAGCTATTCTGACTAAGGTATTAAGTTGCTTTGTTTAGTCTCTCCAAGCGAACATCGGAATAATACACTGTGATTGCATTGTTTAAAAATATCTCTGTTTTCTGTCATGTGGTAATTTTCCCATCTCATCTGATGCAGACAAAACAGCACTGTTAAATAACCCAAAAATCAAGAAGCATCTGTGCATAATTTTAATTTCTGTTGCTGTACAGGTATCAGATATGAGTGTGGATTCTGTTGTATGGCTGTCCCATCGTTTGGGTCCTGTTCTCACAGCACGCCATTTGTCTCGGAATCTTCTCCGCATGTTGACACTTTGCTATCTAGGTCAGGAAAACCTCTCTGCCCGTCCATCTGATGGCAGTAATTGTCAGGATATCCTTGGTACAACTACAATTACTATATCTAAAGGAGCAGTATTTGGAGATCAGAATGCGATCAAAGTATTGGAGTGCCTTGCATTGATTTCAGGTTAGTACTTTTTGACGGTATATCACACTTCTCTATAACTTGCTGTCTGCTTACACTGTAGTATGAAGGCAATTAATTGTGACTGTTCAAATTCTGAAACTTTCTTCACCCTTTGATATGCATTATTGATTGAATAGTTGTTCTTTTGTTGTTTTGTTTACAGGTGAATGTATTTCATCTTATTTCAGTAATGGAGTTATGTCTTTTTGCAGCTTTGTATGGGGAGCAGTTGATATTGTTGCAGTATTTGCCCCACATGGGGGAATTGATTGCACTTTGCAAGAGGAAGATGACTGTAAATCTGGAAGGAGGCCTTGTCGGGTGCCTTGCCCTACTCAAGCACATCATACCATATCTTTGTGATACCACTCTTATGAATCAGTTACAGGTATGTTTAAACAGTTTCCTTGCAAATATGTAAAAGAAAACGTGTGTGACAATTATAAGTTCTGATAAAATGATCACGTGGTGGATATATATTACTTATGAGTGTAATTACCTTGCTTGTAATGAATTTGGTTCAACAATCCACAGGTTTTCTGACTGTCAGAATAATGTGTTTTCAATTTAGCCATAATCTGTTCTAATAACACTCATTTCTGTGACATGCTTATTTCAGACACAATTTCTTGCTGATTATTAGGTTGTGATTTTTACATTGGTTGATTTACTTCTTTATATCAATGCATGTTATAGTTGATGGCCACTCAGTATGTGCATTGTCAACAGTAATTGTCTGCTCTCTTTTGAATATTTAAAGTGTATCTTGGGGTGTGTTGATATGGACTAGATTCATCTGGCTTAGGATAGGGACCAGTGACAGGCTGTTGTGAACATGGTAATGAACCTTCAGATGGGGAATTTCTGGAGTAGTTGAATGAGTGCTAGCTTCTCAAGAAGGATTCTTATTCCTGGAGTGAGTTAATTAGTAATGCACACATGTTAAACATGGACCAAGGAGTCTAACATGTGCACGAGTCACTGGGACTCGAGCTAAACCCATGAATCTGCCTCACAATAAAACCAATAAATTTATGAAGCTACTGAAACAATTTCCTTTGTTTTGCTTAGGATGTGATCCTGAAGACCATTCTACATCCAGCAGTTCGCCTGGTGTCTACAACACGGTTTATATTCCCATCTGGCTGCATTGCACGTAGTGCTGTTGCAGCCAAATTTGTGGATGCTGTGTATGTTTTGGCCCTACGCATTGGCTGTGAGATGACCCGTCGCCATTTGGCTGTTCCTTCTCTGCAGAGATTCTTTCTCACATTTGATAAAGCATTTGGCAGACCAGAAGATATTAATTTAGTTTCAGGCAAAGTGTGTGAGGCCAAGAAGAACAGTCCTCTAAGGTATGTTATATAATGCTGTCACTTTTAAGGAAACATATAGGGAATTTGCATTGTAAAACAGAATGAAAGTTAAGTCTAGAAAATCCAGAACTGTTGATTCTTGAAGAATAATAATATGTTGTAGATTGTACTAAGATGGCTATTACATTGCACATTGTTCAGTCTGAGCAATGGGATCTAAGTCTGTCAATTATATGCCCCGTTGAGCCAATGTTTTCTATATTGTATTTTAACAGATCTGTAGAAGAAAACAGTTACTTGGAGATTCGACGAGATGGAACCACTGCTGAGTGGACAGTGAAAGGAATGCCTATGCAGATTTCACATGTAAGGGTACGTGAAAATGACTCTGCGGACTCATTCTCCCCTCCACCCTTGACTGGTTCAGAGGGCGAACACCCCCACGATCAAGTAAGAAATAAGGTACGTAACTATTTTTAAAAAAAATTCTGTTCTGTGACATTGATTTGTAAGTGTGATATCTGCATTGAAATACCATTACAAGACACTAAATATGTGATATCTGCATTGAAATACCATTACAAGACACTAAATATTTGGTAGTATATACTAAATTGTGGGATTATTTCTTGATATTGTCCCTTCGCCAACAAACCTTATTAATTTATAAAGATCAGTCCATCCTTCATTTCAGGCTGTTGAAGAACTGAAGCAGGTGTTCACAGCAGAGTTGGCACATATGACATACCTACCATTCTTCAGGTTCCTTGGTGAAAATGTTATAGATGCTTCACTCAAAAATCATGATTTTGTGCGAGACTTATGCCATGAGTATGAACAAGAGATGCAGTCAGTACATACCAGTGGATGTTCTGTTGATGTGTTGTATCTTTCTGACTACCTTAGCCCTGGAGGGCAGAAGGACCCAGACAAGGCTACAGGATCTGGTAGTTTTGGCAGTAATGTTGCAGTTGTTGGTAATAGAATTGACTTGCAGAGAGCAGACATATCTTCGTTACAGCTTCACCCATCTGGTAGTCCCAATGTTCAAGCACCAGGTGGAGACATGATGGCTCTGATAAGCAGGAAAATGGAGAATACCAATAGGTAATAATTACAAATAATCTGGCTACTGATGGCATTTCATTTTCATTAAAAGGAATAAATAGGTCAGTACAATTTTTATTTATGTTATTACCAAAAACCAAATGCACTCTTTGTCCGCCTTGGATTTACTGAGCATATTCTGGGCACTGGTAACATATCTACTTCATATTTGAAGGAAATAGTTTTAAAATGTGAAGTGAAGACTTTTCTCAAGTTTTATCATGTTACTCTCTGGAAAGTATTGGCCAGTAGGCCACAACTACTTCAAACTCTTAATTTACCATTTATGGTCATCCTCACATTCAGTTTATTCTTACATAATTTCCATAGCTGATACAGTGTCAACAAATAACTTACAAATTAATCGGTACATTTTGCATTTGGGTTATTTATCTTGCTTGAAATTTTTCTCAGTTATTCTATATAAAATGTATCTAAGAATGTGCATTGCATATGTAATCGGTTAACAATTACAGCACAACACACTGAATACATTGCTAAAAATTATCAAAGTGAATTATAATAATTTTAGAGACTTACATACTGTTATCAGTTATCTGAGATAATGTTGTGCATAGGAAACAGAAAAAAATTATTCACAGAAAATACAAAGAATGTTCAAATACTTGTGCTGGCATATGGACAGATATTGCCACCTTTTTATTTCTCTTATCTTTCTTGTGTCTGGAATATTGAAAACTTTTGCCTATCTGATTGAGATTTTTCTTGGTTTTCCAGAAATATTGCAGCAAATGCTGGGAAAGCATCTTAAAATTGACCATGGTTGCCTTCTTCCTTAACCTTCATTACTCACCATTCTTGAACATATTCACATCTTCTTTGTCGCTACTGAGTAAAATGTGTGCAATTGAAAGTGTTTTAAATAACCCACAAAATTAATCAATTCAGTACAATAATTTATTTACCGTCTTTACACAAACTTAAAAATGTTGTTAAAATTACTTAAAATTATAACATTTTTCCTTAGATACTAGATCTTGTTACATTTTACATTGACGACATGTTTCGATGTTATCTCATCATCATCAGGTCAATCAATTAAAATCTGTTGCACTTCTTGCTCTGCGTATAAAAAAAAAAATAATCAATTCAGTTTTGTGTAACAACTTTCATGACCAAATCATATGGTAGTGATGCTGGCAAATGTCTGTCGTAATGACATTTGGTAGAATATGTTAAAAAAGAAGGTATTTTGTCACAGGACACTATGACTTTGATGTCAGTTTTACTGAGGGATTGTTCTAGGTGTTACTACTAGTTTTTATTTTTTGGCATATAAGATGCATTATAATCCTTCAAAGTTCTTCCTAAATTCTGCATGCATCTTATAGTACAAAGATATGGCAGGTTTTTCCCTAAACTTTTCCCTCTAAAGTCTGGGTGTGTTTTATACTCTAGTGTATCTTATAGTCTAAAGAATACAGAATTTTGATGTTTGTACAATATTATGTTTTATCATGTTGACAGGCATCTTCGTGGGAATTGGCTCGCATACTGGGAGCATGAGATTGGACGAGCTGAGAAGGACACGCGTTTCAACTTCAAGCAGATCAAACTGCAGACATTCTCAGGCCATACAAATAGTGTACGGGCTGTTCTTGCACTTGACAATGAAAACAGTTTCTTAAGTGGAAGTCGTGATAAGACAGTCAAACTCTGGTCTTTGCGTAGCCAGGTAATTACTGCAAATAAAAGCCATGAAAGTCATAGATGTTCTGGTGAAATAATAAAGGCTTATAAATGAAAAGAAAGGAAAGGGGTCAGAAGATAGGTCCATGTTTGTCACGACAGTCTGTTTTTCTTTAAAGTATATTTGAATATTTAGTTATTTTATTTATTTTTCATCCAGTGCAACTAGAATTTTATTACAGGTAATCCAACAGTACTGGACTGGAATGTAATTTCCATGGATGTCAGGATGTCAGACAGGGTCTGACACAGAATCTAAATGGGACTGGGGCAAGGACTGTATGACCAGTCTGACCAAGTTATCATATGTAGTACTGAAATGACAATATGTGTCTGATCTATTTTTATTAATTCTCTCAGAAATATGTTTTTCAGAAGCATAACACTGGCATTAACTGATCATTGTAATGTGAAATTTATTTTAATCAAGAATCAGTTCACATGTATCAGGAAGTTAATGACATATAAATGTGTTCTAGCATCATTTTGTTTTCTGATGTGAGCAGGGTGATGGAAGTACCATGACTCCATGTCAGTGGACATACTCAGGTCATCGTAAAACAGTCCTTGCCATCACGTTCCTGGAGTCACTGCGTTTGGCTGCATCCTGTGACTCTGTGGTGCACCTGTGGGATCCGTTCATGGGCTCTGTTGTGGCGCAGTTGGACTCATCTCGCAACCCACCCATCACAGTCCTGCGGGCTATGCCACCACCAAGCACCTCACTCATCGCTGCAACCAATGATGCTACCCTCCGCCTCTTGGATGCTCGCACATGCTCATTTGTCAGCGAGCTTAAGGTGGTTTAATTATTTGCAGAAATGTTCATTTGTCAAAGATCGTGATTACGTATCCGTCTAAAGATGGATATTTTATTTATTAAAAATTGCAATACCATCTGTAATGCATTTTAATCAATTTTGCCACATTTTATATATGCATTTTTTCACTTCAAAAATATGCATGGCCATTATGTTGATGTAGGTGATAATGGAGTTAAAATTTATAATGATAGAGAGGTCTTCAATGCCATGACATACATACCAAGTTTCTCAGAAATTAGTCGGTAAGTTTTCGTAATATTAATGCCTATACCTGAATCAGGAGACAGACACACACACACACACTCCAGTCACTGAAAGGTGTCCAGAGCAGTCATGCATTTTTAGTTTTTCTTTTTTGAATTAAAACAGAAATAAGAGAAATCTTGACAGACAAGAAATTAAAGTTTAAAACACTTCTATTGTATAAAATATGAATAATATGATTGTTGTAGCAATGAAAATTTAATAAACCAAAACTTCTGTTTGAAAATACTTAAAGGTTTCATTGAGCCCAGCTGGGCTGATACGTTGCATAGCGATGGGTCCAAGCGGTCACTGGGTGGCTGTAGGACAATCATCCGGCTGTCTCACGATCCTAGACTTACGCACGGGTATGGTACTGGCATCATGGAAAGGACACGAGGGAGAAGTTTTGCAGTTGGTGGCAGCTAATGATAATACACTGGTGAGCTCATCTTTGGACCAGACATTGTCTGCATGGGCAGCTGCTGATGGCAAACTCAGTTTCCACATGAAGTAAGTGTGCAACTTTAAACTGAATTTTTATTGCATTATGTTTGATAACAGTATTTTGTTAGCCATTGTTCATTATATGAGTTATATTGATATATACACAACTTTTTGTTCGCTGGATCTGCTGTCAACTTTGGATGGTTGCTTGTAATTATTGTACTTAGCAACTAGCTTAGAATTTGAAAAGTCTCAGGCTTGGTTGCAACTGCTGCCACTAATCTTTAAACAAAATAAAATAAAATAAAGTGTGTCAGTATGACTTCTAGCCACATAATGACAAGAGTAGAGGCAACTCTTGGATCCCTGTATATATCAAATATATATCACTCTAAGAGATTGATACTTCACAACAGTATTATATACATCTCTGTTCAGGGGCCCAACTGAGCCTGTGCACTGCCTGTCCGGGTACGGCTCTGAACTGATATCAGGAACAACTGCCAACCGGATAGGTGTCCACACATCTGTAGATGCACATGCTTCTTTCTCATCTACGCGTCTGCGCTCGGATACGTTCAAGGGGGTACTGACAGCAATGGCTGTTCTTCCCCTGAACCGACTCCTACTTCTGGGTGCTGACACTGGCAATATAAGCCTCCTCTGTTAATGCTGTTACTTCGTTTTGGTAAGATTCTGTTCAGCATAAATGCATATCTTGTTTTCTTACATTAATTTTATGGGAACACTGTATATAATTCAGTAGGATAACCACAAAATAAACTAAGTATGACAGATAAAATTATGGTACATACCCACATTATAGACAACTGTAGGTCCTTGAGATCAGAAGATTCATAAGATAATAATGAAGAAACATTTAGTTCAACAGTAATTTATAATATTTTATATTTGCCTTGTTGCTGTCTTGTTTTGGTGTAACTGCACATTTATTAGTTTGGTAATCATAACTGACTACCTCTTGTTTTAGTATTTTTAATGTGTTCATTATTCTAAGCCCTTACATTGAACATTCACATTAATGTGTATCATCCATTTAGCATTTTGATGTTGCTGCATTATGAGGTGTTTAGAATCAGCTTCAAAATGCACAGTGGATGATGATATACATCAGTTTGCTTTAATACACTTTATGCTAGTGGCTGCACATTTTGGCTGAGGGTTTGATATCTTTCTTAAATTAAAACCCTGTTGTAAATTTAAGCTCTGTAATTTGAACACACCCTGAACTATCATTAGATCTATACAGCTTTCTCTGGGGTAGAATATCGTCATTTAGAACAATGTGGTAAATTACACCAATCAGAAAAGGAAGTGCCTCGGGATATAGTGGTAAGAATATGGTAGCCCTCTTTTTTTTTAATATGTGTGATACTGAATAGCTCTGTGTAGTTCTTATGCATGATCTAGTTGGCCATGCATCACAGAAGTATAGCACTAAACTGTTAACCCACTAGTTAGAGTCTGGTTGGCAGGCCTGTAGTTTGCATGTTTAAATCCCCAGTTTCTTGTAGAATAGACATTAAAATTGTGTGTTGCTATTCAGATGTAGGTCTGGTACAGATTATTTGTTGCTGAGTCAAATGAGAGGAATCTTTGGGAGAAGTACTCAAAAATTATGAGCTGGGAATTTTTATTCCTGTGTGATACAAAATAAAATAAAAATACCCTTTGTATAACCTCAAATTCAGTGTGTGTCATCTCACTTAGATATGATGGTCTTTCTGGTTTGAGCCTATTAGTGTTTGACAAGATTAGTAAAATATATTTATTTCTCCTGCCATTTCTTAACACATATGCTTAGTTGTGGATCATCAAATATAGAAATTATGCATTACCATGGAAATATGATCATAGAAGAAGTTTCTTATACAAAAAATTAAGTATTATAAGGGTAAGTACATTTAAACTTAAGAAAGTTCAAGAACTGAAGTCATGGTTTAAGAACATTTGTTAAGTTGTAAAACAGGTTCTTATTGAAAAACTTGTACTATGTGGAAAAAAATTATTATCTTCTGCCTGCATTTCATTCCTCTTCTTCCTTTGACATTTCCATTTAAATGGCTTGTCTGCTGCAAGCAATTTAAAAAGGTGTTTTTGTGTTATAATAATCTTTCTCCACATGTATATTTAATAAACTTTGAGGTGTTAATTAGTAATAATCCAAGGACATATGTACTGGTATGATGATATGTATAATAGAAAAGAATGGTTATAATACCGAGTGTGTAAGAAACATTTGTGGAAGACAGATGTGTACTGTATTTATATTTATAATATGTGTGTATGTGTGTGCACATGTTATTATATAAGTGATTGTATTGTAAGTTTTTATATTATATTTAAAATACTCTTTATTTGGAAAAGAACATTTTTGATAAAATAGAATTGTGATATGATATGGTACCAAGTTTTTTGATGATTATGATGTTGGATGAATTTCTTGAATAATCTAAATGTATGGATCTGTTAGTGCTACTGATGCCCACAATGGCAGCATTGTCAGAGGCAGTAACATCTACAGAAGCATTTCAGTGTACTTGGTTCTGTTACTGCAATCATTTTATGATGATTCATGCTTCCATTGCAATTATTGCTGCAGGGACCTGTAAGTCTGCACCTGATGCAGCAGGAAATTGAATTTTTGTGAAGATCACACTTCATTTGCATTCCATAATGAGTGGTAAAATATTTTCATGAAATGAAGTTGGTGAAGTATGTGTGTGTTTAAAAGATAAATTAGGTGCAGATCAAAATGGATTCATAAGAGGACTCTCATGTAATGATATTTTTTCTTTCAAAATCTTAATAGAAAAATGGAAAAGTTTATATTGAAATTTATGTAGCTCTAGTTAACCTGGAGAAAACAAATATCGTAAAGAAAAGAACAGAAGCTGAGTTGGTGTACAAGTAAATGCAGAGGAAACTAAGAATGTGTTCATGTCTTAGCTTGAGACTACAGGACCAAATCGTTATATCCTTGTTGCTAGTATGTCTTTGAAAATGTGGCAGAAATAAAATATTTTAGAGCAACTTTAACGAATCAAAATTGCAGTCATGAAAAAGTAAGAGCAAACTAAATTCAGAGAATGCTTGCTACCACGCAGTTCAGAATCATTTGTCCTCTGTCTCCTGTCTAAGGACATAAGTATGAAACTGTAATTTTATGTGCTGTTTTGTATGGATGTGAAACTTGTCTGTTAAGGGAAGAACACAGATTGAGGGTGTTTGAGAATGATACTGAGGAAAATATTGATGCTTGAGAAGAATTGCTTAATGAGGATCTACATACTTTATACTCTTTACCATATATTAGTAGTGTGATAAAATTTGAGGATGAGATGGGTGGGGCATGTAGTGAATATAGAGGAGATTATAAGTGTGTATACGATTTTGGGAAATTGCCTACTTGGAAGACCCAGACTCATATGGGAGTCAGTATTGGAAACGATCTTTGCAAAAGAGGGTTTGGGGTGTAGGTTGGATCTATATGGCTCAGGGTAGGGCTGAGTGGGCTCTTTTGAATGTGGTAATTAACCTGTGAGTTTCATTGAAGACAGTGAATTTTGACTAGCTATGCTTCTTATGAATTTTTCTGCTTCATGGAGTTAAATTTTTGGCTTAGTTATTTTGTGTGCACTGAAAATGCATGTTTGGCAATGGGACCTATGCAATAAGCACTGAATGAAAATGTAAATTTGTAATGCTTGTAACACTTTCTGACACTACACACATTCAAATTATATAATTAAATTACCATTCTGGGCACATTTTGTGTAGAGTACATTATGTTACACTTTGAATACATCTTTAGGGTTTATTTCTTCCTCTGATGTTAACTTAGAGACCTTACCACAGTCACAGAAAGTTAATTTATAAAGATTGTTACAGGATACATAATTTACTTCAGTTACATTACTAATACTGCAAAAGCTCTTTGTCTGCACAAATAGCCCATAATTATTATAGACCAGTGTTGGAACTAGCGTGATTTAGTGGTTAGCATAGTTGATTTTTCAAGAAACTGTCAAGAGACCAAATACATGATGGGGCATAAGGATGTGATGGAATTTTTTAGGCTGCAATGTGAAATACATCACATCCTCATGCCCCATTCTACATAACAGAATTGAGGCAGATATGGGTGTGATGATTTCTAGGATTATTTATATAACTTAGTTTTAATGTATGGTAGTTTTGTCATTGTATTTGAAAGAAGGAATCTAAATGTATTTCCTTCATGTTGTATATATGTCTCAAAATTGTGTACCAAAGAATTATTGGATAATATCAGAAATGAGAAATGAAAACTGTTTTCTTTTTCCCTTGCAAAATATGTTATCTTATTTTCATGATTTGCCCTATGAGACAAAATCATGTTTGCTTGTAGGAAAGTAGGACCACATGTTAACAAGGGAAATAATGCAAGAGGGGTATAAGACCTATTATGTAGATTACCCATGGCACTACCATTTCCTCCTTTCTTTTCATGTTCCCAATGAGATTTATTTGTATATGTGGTAGTAAAAAAGTGCAAGACATACATATGTGGCATTCCATTGTTATCAGTGGCATTGAATGGCGACGGTGGATGAAGTGGAAAGGATGTGGAAGGAAGCATTTGCCATGATTTAAGGTATTGTCCTTAAAGTTTCTTGGAGAGACTCTGAAAAACTATAGCATATCATGGTAGGTGGTCACCAGGCCAAGCTTTGAATTAGAGACCTCTTGATTTTGAAGCAGGAGAGGTAACCAGTTTGTAATAGTACAATTTTTATTTTTAACATGAATGTTCTTGGTCTAGAGAGAATGTTGAAATGAGGGGATGCCAAGATATTAGCAGCTTTTGGGAAAGACGGGCTTAAATGGGAGCAATGAAAGGGCGAGCTCAGGCAATAAATGTGGCTGGTTAGGGTTGAACGACCGGGATTCTGTGTTTTATTTTAAGACGCTATTAGCAGAACCTTATACGACACTGATACCACAACCAGACCGACTCAGCCTTGGATGGGGTCCGCCTAAGATCCTAACCGATGGGAATAGCGGGTTCTTTCCCCATAGAAAATTTTACCGGCGTGTCAAACTCGCAACCGATTTCCATAAAATACCGACATTTCTCGTCCCCGTTATTGACGCATAAATATCCAACAAACTTCTCGTATTGTATTTTCCTGCAAAATGGCAGCTACTTATAACCTAGCAGTAGAGGGGTGTCCACATGGTTACCAACATCTCAATATCAAGTTGCAATATTCGTTAATATGTTATTAGTTTCCATGGTAACTGATATGCAAACGACAACTGTCTGAACGTAGTTGTAAACTGTATCGTGATTTGATTTAACTTATTTCTGTGCTGTAAATATGCGTAGTATGTCGTGACAGCTTGTGAAATGGAGAGTAGTGACTGACAGTTTCGTGATAGATTTGTGAAGATGAGTAATTATACAGAAGCAGCTGAAGCAGTTCGTAAAAGTGGGCATCTACAATCACCCTCTCATGGAAAAGTACCAAAATGGCTTGAAGACATGACTGAGTAAGTGTTATTTACTTCAGCGTTTTGTTCATGGTTATTTAACTTCTAGAGTAGGTTGATAAGATGAATTATGAAGTGAAAAAGGAATGTAGAAGGAAGTAGTCGTAGTACTATACCGGCATTCGCCTGGAGGGACTGAGGAAAACCACGAAAAACTTGGCTCATGATAGCCTGTGTCTAGACCGAGATTTCAACCAGGAAGTTGCTGTAGGGTGCAGAAGTCTGAACAGAAACTGTTTTGGATGTGCTGAGTGATGGACAGAAGTGTCACAGTTCATTGAACATTTTTATTACTTATCCTACACAAATTTAGTTGACAGCATTGAATCTTGAACTTGCACAGTGGCACTGGAAATACATGGTGCAAATTTTAAAATGTTATATTACAATATGCAAGGATGCAAAAGCATTAGAATAGTATACAGAAAGTACTGGGTGCTGTCATGAAAGTTTTTGACACTATAATTGCATGGCACCTGGGATTTGTATAGGCCTTGCTTAGTAGTATGATTTCTTAATCAGTTCCGTTTTAGTTGCAGATTTTAGAGTATTTTAATATACCTCTTAGGATGGTTGGTTTGAATTTTATTGCAGCAGTGTACAAAGAAATCAACCTAGATCATGGAGGCTTTCTCATGAGGACATGAACAATGGAGTTACCTCACTGCTGGACAATTTGCACCTAGAACATGATCATCTTTCAAGGTCTGAGATAGCATATTTAGTCTACTCTGAAAAAATCAACTCATTTCCTATATTTTTATTTCCCTGTAGATAAGAGAATGTAAACTAGGAGTGGTTATTTATACAGAGAGGCTAGATGATTTTATTTTGAAGTGACTATTGATTAGACAGTCTCATGATAAATATTCTACAGTTAAAAATCTTTTAAGTAGCGATCAATTATTTGCACTACCATAACATATGCTAGATAGACATATCAGAAGACATAATTATAATATTAATATTTAATTTGTGCTTAATGTACCAACTTCAATTTCTGTTCTCAAGGTATCAAAACACATGTTATACTGACTATGAATGTGAAGTGGATATGGCTTGATTTTGTCATACTCATTTGTCTGCATAATAAATACAAAAAATAGAGATTTATAAATTGTATGCATTTTTCAGATTACAGCACTTTCTGTGTATTATGTGTGAACAAGCAAAAATTATTAAAGAATGCTGTTTTCAATATAATCTTAAGTTTGCAATGGGCCAGACTGAAGTCTTTTATGGGCTGTATTTTGCCATCGTCTTATGCAGACATTACCCAAGTCTGTATAATGTTTAGGATACAGGCTGGACAACTGGAGTTTGATTCTCTGCAGATGCAGGAATTTTTCCCTTCCCCACTGCATCCAGTGGGGTCCATCTGGCCTCCTATTCATTGGGCACTTGGAGCTTTGTTAACAAAAAATAAAGAAACCAGGGCAGCTGATGCTGGAGTTAAGAATGCATGACACATCATATTTTCACTCTCCCAGTACATCATGAGTTAATGTTAAGAAAGGTGGTTTAAATAGGTACTACTGTATTGTGAAATGTTTAAGATAAGTCTTCTCAAGTTGAATTAACTGGTTTTTTTATTGATATATATTTTTTTCAGTGATGAAGAGGTGATGATGCTACCACGTAACAGCTCTGCAAGGCATGGGAGACGAGCTGTGTCATCCCTCGGTACGAGGTCAGCAGGCAACAGTCCGAGGAAGCCTTCACAGCGTTTATCATCTTTGGGAGGAGAGGAATGGGTGGACATTGTTGTGCCATCTAATATTACAAATCAACAGAAGTCATTTCTTGAACATGCCTCTTCAGGTCACCATCTGTTGTCCAGAAATGCAGCTTCTGTCGGTACAAATTCCAGAGATGGAAGAAAACCTTCATTGGAAGAATCTTGGAGTTCTCTCAGTTTCTTTGATAAAAGGCATAAGGGACGGCTGACAGAGAAAGCAGAGGGTGAGTACAGAGTCCATTTTTCTATGCAGTGTACCTGCTGTAATCCATGAAATGACATAAGTGTACTCAACATTATTTTAAATAATGTATATTATGATCTGAATTATATATTAGTATTTTAACTTTTACTTTGATTGATTTTTGTCTGTTTATAAATTTTGGTATTTATATTGCCCAGTGTTAACTTATTAAAGTGTGTAATTTTACTTATTATTAGCAGTATTATGTATACTATTTTATTGCCATGTGTGTGTGAGTCTATGTCCCGCGCCGTAGCCGCGCGGTCTGAGGCGTCATGCTTCGGACCGGCGATACAGAATGCGTGCTGGTTCGAGTCTTGGGGGAGAAGAAATTTTCTCATGAGCTTTCGACCAGTGTATGGGACCGGTGCCAACCCAGCATCGTGAGGAAATTGGGGAGCTACAATGGGTAGCGTAATCCGGTCTACTAGTGCTATGTAAACTAGGAAATCTTTTTATTTTAGAAATTTTCAGTATATCTGGTGATGTTGTACAGATGTATTCAGCTCTCAGGATAATGTGTAAAAATATATTGGTGAATGTAAGTTTCATTTACAGAGTCCCTGGAATTATTTATGTAATTAATTTCATATCTATTTTTGTTACCATATACAATAATATTTTTATTTTCTGGTAGTACATAAATTATTTTTTCTGAATATTAACATACAAAAAATGCAATACTGATTTCAGTGGCTCAGATACTAATAAAGATATGTTGTGTAGTGAAATATCTGTAACTTGGGTTCAGAAATTTCTGTGTTTTTGATGTCAAAAGATGACTAAGAGAAGTCTGAGTGGACTGGATTGGATAGTATGAATGCACCTTTTTATTTTGTTGCTTGCTCTAAAATTTTTTATGTAGCAGTGGAATATTTCTACCATTTTCACTAACAATCTAGTCTTGGTTCTGTGTTTTAACAATTTATTGCATCCATTTTTGACAGACATCATATCGGTTCTGGTGATAGGCTTTAATGTGCCTTATATGTGTTTTCAGATGAACTGATTTCACCAGCTGGTTCTGACACAATGAACGGAAGCCTGTCTCCAGAAGGCGACACGGATTATAGTGGCAGTTCTCATTCCATAAACAGCTCTGACTCTGACTTTATCATTCCGAAACTCCCTTCAGGTTCCAAAATGGAGCTAAATATTCATTCAACTTGGGGTGACAGACATTATCTTGGCCTGAATGGTATTGAAGTGTATAGCAGCACAGGAGAGCCTGTGACTATAGCCAAGGTAACCGTAGTCACAGTTCAAGATTTTAATATGGCATTATAGATTGAATGTAAAAATGGTGTTGACATATTTTATTCGCTGAAGGATTCATTGTTCTTTGCAGAAGTTTTTGTTATTTGTGCGAAGTATTTAGATTCCTGTACCTGGACTGTTAAAGGTTCTTCCTACTGTAGTCCTCTGTATCCTTGATGTATGTCATTGACTATTTTAGATCTGGGCTGAACCTTCAGATATCAATGTGTTACCAGAATACATCAATGATCCTCGAGTAGTAACCAATCTGCTGGATGGCGTGAATAGGACGCATGACGACATGCACCTTTGGCTTGCACCTTTTACTAAAGGTGCCAACCATTATATACATCTGCTTTTTAAACACAAGTTTCAAATAGCCATGATTAGGATATGGGTGAGTAGAATTTATATAAATATGATTACTAGAATGTTAATCATTATTCTCATCGGAAAGAGTTATAATTTTAGTTTTTAAATTAATTTGTATAAATAAAATCCTTTTGTGTTATTTATTCTTTTGTCTATACTATCGTATCTAACAATCATCTTGTCTCTAATGTATGAGGGTTGGTGTTCATTGGTTCTGGAAAAGGATGAGCCTTTGTGTACATTATAGGAAATGACCATGAATTACTATTATAAATGAAAGTTGGAGCTTGTAATGTAACCTTCAAAATAATATAAATTATCAGATATCAAAACATTTTCTTCCTGTGTAATGTATAAAGTTTGACACTAGTTAGTAGGGCTAATAAATTCATTAATTTTCCAATTAATTAATAGTATAAAATTGTTGAAATGTTATGTTTTGTATAACCAGTTCTGTGCTGTATGGTCCACCTCTACTGACTGATTTAATTAATGTTCTCTGCAGTTGATACAGAATATTTAATTAGCCCACAAATTTATTTTTTTTTGTTTTGTAAATTATATCCGGGTTGTATTTGGACCATGAAAATAAGTCAAAAGATAAAGTTGTTTTTGTGTCTAAGCACCACAACATGAAGGTATGTATTTGAAGTGGAGGTAAAGCTCCACACATTTTTAACTTGAGTGTCTAAGCACCACAACATGAAGGTATATATTTGAAGTGGTGGTAAAGCTCCACACATTTTTAACTTGGGAAGTAGATTGAGATGAGCAGTCAGCTTCATGCCCCAGCTACATTATTTGTGTGGGAAGTAGCTGGGGCCCAGAGCCAAATTGGATGTCGAGGCAACAAAGGATCCTCTTTTCAAGGATTCTAACTTGTCCAGGTCATAATCAGGCACTTAACTGACTGATCAATCTTGAACTCAAAAAATATGAATGTATTGATTAGGTTCATACGTTTTTCTGCATTATATGTGTAAAAACAGACTGGTTTGAAGAGTCGAGGAGGATTGAGAAAGAGATTTTTTTCTAAAGGTTACTTAATTTTCTTCATTCCAGAATTACAATAAATCAAGAATTCACTCTTACAGAGGCGTAAGAGATGTTGACATCACACTGGATGGAGTGACAATATTTCGTGGTGAAATAGCACGTGCTTGTGGTGGGATCTTAGGTGGAATGGAAGCTTTTGGAGATGTATGTAAACATACCATAAACTCTTGTTGTGGTTTCTGTGTTGATGTGTTAATTTCCTGCTTATGAAAGTACTCTGAGCTTATAATGCAGGTTCATTATGTTACTCAGTATAGATTTTATAATATCCCTCAAAATTGTCCATTGGAAAGAATATGTTGAGATTTAAATTATTTGTCACATAAATTTCTAAAATTTTTTGCTTCAGTTATTTTTTATTTAAGTTCATAAGAGTTTTCGAGTGTAGTCAGAATTCATATTCTGGCCTCTATCTTAAGACAGATATCCAGTACGTATCAGCATACTCTTTTATTAAACAATGCTATAATAGTGAAAATTTTTGAAATGTTGTGAGTAATTAAATGGTGAAATATATGTTTTTCCCACATTATCTTGATCCATAGAGAATTATATTCTATGAAGCTGATAGTCCATGTTAAAGGAGAGTGTGAGTAATTAAATGGTGAAATATATGGTTTTCCCACATTATCTTGATCCATAGAAAAGTATATTCTAAGAAGCTGATAGTCCATGTTAAAGGAGACTGGCCAAATTTTACTTCTCATTAAATCAAATTACATCTTCTGTGGTGGGCATTCAACAGAGTTTTCACTGTGACGCCGTAAAAGAAATATAACATGCATTCATTAGTGAATGTATATTATAGCTGTCTTTTTTTATTATTTATCTGTAATTCAGCAATGAAATCAGATCATTAAATCAGGTTAAGTTTATTCAAATTTGTTATGTATTGTGATGCACTACTGCATTAGTAATAGTGCTTTTAGAAATATGTTTATATAATCTCTTGCTTACAGACAATTCTATTCACCACAGATGACACAATACTTGAATTGATCTCACAGTATGATGAATCATTTTGCACTCTGCTTAGTCAGGCTCAGCAAGATGTTGAAAATTACCGTGTGGAAAGACCAATTACTGCAGACAATGGTGTGAGTACACAGTGCAGTTCTTAGTGGGAAAATATCTAGTGTAAATTTTAATTTTTCACTTTAAAGCCACTCATAAATTATTGTCATAGGAACTCGGTGTTCTAACCTCTGTGCACTTGCATTTACAGAGAAAATTTTAATGATAATTTTCAGGTATTATACAAAATATGTTTGTCCATTTTATAGTTTGGTTTGAATATTAATCTGTTCTTTAAATATTTAGTAATTTGTAATTGATGACTGCATATATGAGGTGTATTAGTCGTGTGTGTGTATTTTTGTGGTATTCCTGAATATATGCGAGGCATGTAATTTGATAAATTACCATACAATGAAGTCCTCTCTAATTATGAGTGAGAATATAATATTTATCTCTGTTAATGTTACAGAACATTTGTTGTAAGTTTGTACTCTCTGGTTTCTTCAGGATGAACGGCCATTTACATGTGCCGGGTCACATTCTGATAATTTATCGACAGTTGACAGATATCCTGGCATCCTTTTGGGAGGACAGAAACTGGAAATCAGCCTCATAGCCAACTGGGGACACTCTGCACTCATAGGTAGTAAAGATGAGATGGTGCAGTGATAGTCAGTAGAAGAAAAACATCTTATTATATATTTATTTTTATATTGTACCATATTTTATACAATGGAAACACTGCATGCTTGAGATCAGCTGTAACCTCATGCAAAGGCAACACACTACTGCCATATGTCAACCATAAGCTGATTGGTTATTGTGTCAACAGAATAGAATTGTACAGTAAATTTAAGGGGAGGCATGACGGATTCACCGCTGTTCCTGAGCACTAGATCATCAGGGCGTATGAAGGACCTTGGAGGTTAAGACACTCATGTTCTGAGATTTTAGCTGTCACCTGTGTTGTTGGACAGATGTGACAGTAGGGAAGATCCGTACTTTTAATTGATTTTGTTTTTAATTATGTTTTGGTTTGGCCTTCAGGACTAACAGGTTTGGAAGTCCTGGGAGATGAAGGCTCAGTTATTCATGTGGAACCCCAGTACCTGCAGTGCAGTGTTCTGTCACCAGATATTTACAGGTGCTGAAAGTAAAATATTACTATTTTTTAACCTTGATTCTTATTATAACATATCAGATCTTATTTCTGTGGCTAATACTTTTAGTCATTTTTTCAAGAATCTTTGTGGCTTCTGTGGGCCTCTGCAGTGGTCAAGAAGTCCATGTCTGAGATGCAGGAACTTACCATAAGATTACAATAGGATTATGGTCAATGGAATATATGCATCTTAATATGAGCTCTGATATTCCTTAGACACTTAAAAAGTCAATTATAGTGTTTTATATTAGTTATTTAAGTTGCAACAAAATTTCATGTCTGCCTGCCTTGGTAACTTGCTGTACTGACTCTGTATTCTAGGATAGTAGATGGAGTGAACATGACCACAAATGAGGATCATATGTGGAGCACACCATTCCTGGATGGTGACATGATTGTTCTAACCATCAGTTTCCCAGTTATTGTGTATATTGCTGCTCTCAGAGTCTGGAATTACAACTACACTGCAGACCTCACTTACTGTGGTGTAAGCTACTTATGACCATTTCATTACAGATAAGTATAGTCCACAGACCAGGAGAAAAGCCCTGCGGGGGGAAGTCGTTTCTGGGGCGGTGCAGGGGGAATGTTTACTATCAAGTGGACTAGAGGGCTGCTATTGGTGGGAAGTGTGATACGTCAGAGTTTTTCACTACTACACACAGACTGAAAACATCAAGCAGTTAAGAGTAGCGTGTAGTGAGTGTACCTCTAATGTGTTCTGCTGCTGTTGTGATAATATTGTAGATTAAATCACTGTGCCACTGTGAGGTAATCTTAAAGCTATACCCATTAGAACACATGAAAGCCTGTCGTCTGTTGTTCGTTCAGTAATTGTGTAACGAATGCTTTTAGGATGGGTCGTCACTCTCCGCGAAATCTTGCGCATGCGCGTACATCAAATTCCTAGCAGGTCTTTTCTCCTGGTCTGTGGACTGTACATTCATTCCTATACATTCCAGCAAGAATGATCTAAACTAGGTAAAGTTCTATAGTAGATGAGCTGTACACATAGCTTCAGTCTGCCTGAAATAATAGTTGGATTATAGCATGTATGAAGCAGTAAGTACTAATTTGATTAACAAATTTGATGATTGCTACACTTGCAGGTTAAACTGGTGACAGTACATTTAGATGGAAAGCTTGTGTCTCCTGGGACAGAAGGAGTCCTCACACTTCGTCGTGCACCAGGGAACTGCCACTTCAACTTTGCTCAGGATCTTAATCTGTCAGAACAGCCACCCTATAGTTCCGCTGTCAATACCAACAGTGTCCATCAGAGTGCTGTGTATGATGGACAAGCCTATTACTCTATGCCACAACCTTCGACTAACAATTGTTATGATGACTGCCATCTTGGACTTCCCATAGTAAAACTCTCCCCCCCACGTGGTTCTGGTGATGGTGATGAAGAGAGACCAAGTTTAGTTTCTCATCTTTATTCTTCCATTACTACTAGCAGTATACGTAATGAAGAATATGGATCTGTGAGGAGGAACTCATTAGTTGTTGCATCACCACACAGTGAGAGTGGTCTCATGTCGGAGGATGAGGAATATGAATCACCAGTGATGCCCCAGGGGTTTGTGTTCCAGTTACTTATACTCTCGACATGGGGAGACCCGTACTATGTGGGACTCAATGGACTGGAACTGTATGATCAGGATGGGTACAAGATGAGACTGACAGAAAATAGTGAGTTAATCATCCATTCCATAGCTCAGACAAGCAATCATTCATGTACGAGTCAGATATGCTGTAAAACCTGATTGTAGGTTATTTACACTGCTTCGCATTTCTCGCATTCATGGTGATTATTATTTGAATACGTGACTAACTGAATAACTCCATGGAACAGAGTCCATGAAAAGTTGTCGTGTTGCCTAGTCACACTTGAAGATTTGGTACCATGGTTTTATCATTCTGGAGTTTTTTGACAGTGGTGTACTGAGGTCATTGTTGGAGTACATTGTTGCAGCAATGACTGTGGATGCCATTGTCGTATTTGTAATTCCTGTGGTTGCCATGCCGATGTCAGTGCCAGTGATGTGTGAATAACACCTTTGGAATTTTAGTGTACTTTAAATAGTACATGTTTATAATCTTGTTTTTTTTTTGTACATGCCCCATTTTAATAAGATATTTTTAGAGTAAGAAATCAATATAAAGTTTGAGTAGTGAGCTAAAATAATGTTAGGCCATTGTATATTGTTAATTTTTTCAGCCTATCAAGTTTTTATTCCAGTTTTGATAAATATGTGTTATCTTAATTGTTTACACCACTACTTTTGCACTGTGTGAAGCGCTGTTAAATTCATATCCTGAATATTTTAGACTTAAAATTTGGAACATGCTTTGGCAAAATATAACTTTTTTTCTCTTCTGCTGAATGGTGTAGAGCAGTGGTATTCAACCTTTTTTGTTTGCATACCCCCAGATATAATTTCTCTTCAACTTTGTACCCCCAAAGTTGTTGGTGTATAATTCAAGTTATACATAGTATATAATCTACATCTAAAATAAATTAAACAAATTACATTACTGATTATTCAGTGTTTATCATGAAATAATATATATATATTTTTAAATGTCACCCCCTAAGATGTCTTCGCATACCCCAGGTTCAATACCAATGGTGTAGAGGTTATGGATTATGTGAGTAGGAATAGTAATTAGACTGCATTGTCATGAATAGGGCAAACTGATAATTTCATTCCAGACATTGGAGCATATCCAGACAGTGTGAATATACTAGAAGGAGTAAGTGGTGATGTACGAACACCCGAGAAGTTGGTTGATGGCGTGAATAACACTTTGGATGGTCGCCATATGTGGCTAGCTCCCATTCTTCCAGACCAGGTACCCGTTTATTTTGCGTACCGGACAGATGTATTGCAGTAGTCATGATAACACGGTGAATGTGTTAAAGTAATTTTAACAATGGATTATGCTGTAAAGTTTTTATACAATATGTATCTGTATGTATATATTCTTTAACTAATAATTTTCTAGGTTATGTACTGGATCAGATGTGATAATTATATAATGGTGGTAGAATGACAAAGTATGCAGACTGCCAGTATTTTATATATTTTAACCATACTTATTAATCATAGGTGCAACTTCCCTTGACAACAACAGAAATCTTCTAATTGATGAAAAATACAGTAGGAACCTTAAAATGTAATTGCCATTTTCATCAAGTAAATAGTGTTAAGATTATCAATTGGACTGCTTACAGCTTAAAGGAGTTGTCATGAGTTTAATTGTGGTTACTGTTCCCATATTATTTGTTGAAATCAGTATCCATGTGGATAATGGAACTATAAAGCATAATTGCAGTTTGCTTTTGTTGCATACTGTTACTGTTAAATGTAAGGAACCTTTCTTTCTGTTTTGAATGTTTTTAATATTATTTTTTATATATATGCCTTGAATTTAAAAAGTGCCTCTTTTCTCAATTTTTTCCCTACTGGAATGGTGTGTCTGTATCTGAATGAAGGAAGGGGTAGATTGGTGGATGAAGAGAGATGCGGCTGATTAATATGGGATTTGGAGAAAGGTCCATGTTCCATTGGAATATTACAGATAATAGAATCCGGATTTGTATTACTTGACCAAGTGTATATTACTTCACTTGGAGCAGTTTTAGTAATAAATCTGGTTTTTTGTGGCATTTTCTGAAACATTGAAATGTTATAAAATTGTAACTACACTACCATGAACGGAGAATTATACTCCTACTGTTGCTAATGATCAGTTTACTAATCATTTGAAGGTACTATTCAGGGATATAACATTTCCAAGAACTCTATTTTAATTACAATTTGAAAGAATTATATCTTGTTTCAGTTGAATCGAGTATACATTGTGTTT
This sequence comes from Zootermopsis nevadensis, assembly GCF_000696155.1. Next base: position 445,590 of record NW_019059663.1, on the reverse strand, counting down.
GACTACCCTGTAACTGTGTCCATGATAAAGCTGTGGAATTATGGGAAAACTCCCAGTCGAGGTGTTAAGGAATTTGGGGTGAGTGTAGAGACATTGATTTGTTTAATTATTTCTTTTTTCAAAAGAGAAAGGTGTGATCATTCGAGGAACAGGAGACTTGTTCAGTGTATCACATTTTCTGTGTAATCTTTATTCTGTAGTTACGGTGAATTTGAAGGGTCATGTATATTTTTGAGATTACTGTACAGGTTTCTTTGGCTTCGCATTCTTGCTTTGCAGATACTCCACATGTCATGTGAAAGAAAACAAAGTTTGTATGAAGTACAGTACACTGAAAAAATAATTGTCTTCTAAAACAAAGAAGTAGATCACCCGTTTTTGTTTTGAATTTGCCCTAAAATAATTGTCATTACACATTTTTTCAATTATATTACTTTGCTGTACTACCTGAAAATTGCCACATATCTGTAAGTGATTTCTGAATCACAGCTTCAAAATTATTGACCTGTGTGTTGGATGTTCTCTGTTTGACAGATACTTGTAGATGACCTGCTGGTGTACAATGGTGTCCTTGATAAGGTTTCAGGAATCTCAAAGATGTCAGTTGAAGTTCCTTACAGAACTGTCCTGTTTACAGCAGATAAAGAATTACTGAAGAGGGAACACAGTACTCAAATTCGGTGAGTGTACCTTACAATCTTCTTTCTTGAACCTTGTTTTCTCAAACATAAGTGCTTCATAAAAACGTCCTTGTCACTGAATTAATAGTCAGTGATCTGGTATGATCACTGTTTTGAGGCTGGATTTTTGATGCAAGTAATATACAGGATTGTGAATAAGTCACTTCATTGAGACAGTTCATTTGCATGTGGTACTTTTCAAGTACAGGTAGCCCTCGATTTGTTCAATGTGCGCCGATTCAGATTAACGCCAATTTTGAAACCAGCAAGTCAAAAAGTGAAAAAAAAAATACTATTATTTATAACGTTTTACAGTGTATCTCGTACTGATTCTTATACTACATAAATAATTCTATGAGATGTTTTACTGTTACTGTGATTCACAACTTTCAATTTTTCAGGTGTATGATGAAGAATAAGGAGAAGATAAGGTTAGGGTATTCTAGGTAATTACACTGAAGCCTTATAAAAGTGTTCTTACTTCCAATGTTTATTCTTCTGGATTTAATATAAACAATATAATTGTTTTCCACATACATAGTTTTCTGATTGTAATATCCTGCTTATAGTAGTGTTTTAAATATGTGGCTTGTGCTCTGTCTTATTTACTTGTTTTAATATTTTCCATATTATTTGTTTTCATAAGTGATTGGCTTAAACAACTGAGTTAGTAACCATTTATAATATAAAATATGATTTACTAAACATCTTTTTCATCATATTTTGTTCAATTATTGGGCCCATTATATAACTAAAGATTTTTGTGTTGATTCTTGGTTAGGTTCTTTTAAAAGGAAATGCAGCCCAGTTTGGACACTACTTGGTACTACAAGAATTTCAGGACAATACAATAACTATTTAACTTTTTCTGTAGGAACAGCAGTTATGGTTATGGTGTTCAACTACTTAATGACCACCAGAGAGTGACATCAGGTGGATCATGCATCTCTGCAGATCAGTCGCAGCGGCCCCATACTTCCCTTGTTCCAACCACACGTAGCAGAAGCCTGCATGACATGTGACTACTTGCCTCTTGTATGATTATGTTGGGTGTGCAAGTCTGCTGAGGACTCAGGTATACCAGGTTCAACTCCCATGTCACATCACATCATTGTTTACACTGGCATATATCTTACGTGTACGGCTTCGATCATAGTCTTGGTCTGTTAATAAAATTAGAAATGAAGTGACATACACAGATTTTAAAATGATTTGGTCAAAATTTTTTAGGAACATGGACAGCATGAAGGCATTTATAGCACCTCTGTTTGGGCGAACATTTTAAGTGGATTTATCGTATTACTCTATTCTTGTTCATTGCTAATGTCTGTGAAATTGAGTATTTCATTACAGTTTACATTCTTGTTAGGTTCTTCTAGAAGTATTTACTTGAAGTTACATATTTCAAAATCAATTTTTATAAGTATACGACCAATTTATGAAAACAAATTTAGGAGTACTTATGCTTCATTCCTGAGACTGTCACATAAATGAACATGTTGAATTTTTATGTAGTTGAAAAATGTGTTATATTACTGACGTGATAAAGAGGGGCAGACAGTCTGGGTATGTATTGGATGTCATTAGGTTTGTTTTGATATACCGTATGTACATAACACATACCATTATTCTTTTCACAAAAAATAGCCATTTCCTTCCCCCCTTTTAAATATATGTTTCATGTGTTAACATGCACCTTAATTTTAAGAATGAATAGTTTTGAAATAGCTGCGTTTATTAACTAGCTGCTTTCAATGATGGAGTGATGATTGTGTTGAGCTGTTGATCTCATGCATAAAGAGATTAATAAAAGTGGCCATATATACTGCAGGATTTTGGCTTGTTAGCTTCCACTGTCATTTATCTTGACATTTTTTATTGAAAATTAACTGTAATAATTTCAAGATGTAAGCTGCTAAAACTGCTTTGTGTGTGTATTAAATTAGAGACTGTTAATGATCTGAAAATGAAGAAATGATCTAACGTACCGTCACGTAGTATGCAATTATGAAAACTAGGTTAGGAATCAAACATATCTGTCCTTTTTAAGAATATGTAAGTTGGTTAAAGAGATTTATATTACGTCTGTCAAGTATGACATTTGTGTCCATATATTAAAATTTGCCTTTTTTGCATATTATAAAAAATATTTGAAACAGAATTAACAAAGGAGATATATCTCATTTGCCAAACCTTACTCTTTTTACACCTTATAAAGGATTTTTTTCTTTTTCACAAGTGACCTGAATAAAATCAAAATAACTTATAATATAGTATAATATAATTAAATGTATTTTTAGAATCATTTTGTAAGAATCATCTAAAATGTGTCTTGTGAGTGTTCCGTCCACTTGCACGAAGTACAGAAATATGAGTTAAAGCAGAATCATATCAACTTCTAGTAGGATTTGAGGTTCTCGTGGTGGTGAGTATAAAGATGGGAGTCTTCTGGGTTGTAGTGCCCTGATTGCCCTAGTTTGAGGTTCTCCAAGAACCTCTGAAGCAAAGGTAAACGTCTTCAAGGCTACATATAAACTCTTGACTCAGTTTCTGTAAATTTAGATTAATTTTGTTTG
>NW_019059663.1:431802-442284 GCF_000696155.1 Zootermopsis nevadensis | reverse complement strand
TAATAATCATCAAATTATAAGAATTACTTTTGTAGTTATGCCATATTTTCAGATATATATTGAAATATTTTTTTTTGCATCTTACTGCAATTTGTTGTGACATACATTATCAGACACTCTCTATATTCAGAAAAGTACTTATTGTGTATCCAAAATTTTATGTATTGTTTCACATAACTTGTACATTATTTTCTAGAAGGGAAGTAACTCTCTAACTACAGCAGGTCAGAAGTACGTAGATGGAAGGAAGGCACTTCTTTGTTATTACAAAAAAGAAACCATATGGATAAAACTTTTAGTGTTGTGTCCAGTGTTTGTTTATGAAACCCTGTTTTCTTAGATGATGTTTATGAAGTATGTTAAATAATGTGATTGCTTTCAGACTTTTGTATTAGAGACTTTATTATTGTTTATTTATAAAATGTTTCTGGTACTATCAGTCCATTTTAGTGATTGGGTTATCAAAGATGTACCACTTTCACAAGTCACAGTATTAAGAGTCATCAAGAAATGTGAAACTATTATGGCACATTGATTGGCTTTTTTTTATGTTTCGAAAATGTAGATCACTTCTGAGGTTCATTGGATCTCTTGAGGGCATTTGGTTCTTACTGGTGCATACCTAATCTGTCTCTGAATTTTATATCTTGAACTATTGTGAATTGTGTTATGACATCGCTTTGAGTAGTGATACAAATATTAGCAAAAGTGAAAATGTTATGGTTCTGCATGTTAAATGTAATAAGTAGGTATTTATAACACTCAGATTGGTCGGTATTTCTATAGATTGATTATGAAGTCATTACGTATTAAATTAAAAATCTGTACTCCTCCCCCAATATTGTCAGGGTGATTAAGTCGAGAAGAATGAGATGGGCTGGGCATGTAGCGCACATGGATGGGGCAAGAGGTGTGCACCAGGTGTTGGTTGGGAAGCCTGAGGGGAAGAGACCGCTGGGGAGACCTAGACGTAGATGGGAAGAGAATCTCAGGCGGGATCTATGGGAGATAGGAGATGAAAGAGACTGGATTTTGTTGGCCCAGGACAGGGTCCGGAGGAGGCTTTGGTTAATTCGGTGATGAACCTTCGGGTTCGGTAAGCCATCTAGTTAGTTAGTTATGGCCTCATATGTGTGAAATACAGTAGTTTATGTGGTTAATGTGATCTCTACAATATTTTAAATTAATTTTCACATATTTCATGATATAATAAAGACAAACTCAGGGGAAAGTATTTGTAACTGCAATAAGAAACATGATGCCATCATTCTGTTGATGACAAGTTGAATCACTAAATGTAGGTTACTTGAAGTGTTCACAAGTGTAACTCAGTGTTTGCCAAGAATAGTCGCCATCTTATGTTACTAGCATACTATTGGCTGGATATTCCATTGTATGGGGATTAGACGGGCACTATTCAAGAGCACAGAAAATATGAATTTTTAATAATTCCTGATAATAGAATATACCAAAATATTTATAATATCTTATTGGATTTAGAATAACCACTGGTGTGGGGATCCATGTCTCTTTTATGTCAATCCATTTTTAATGTACATGCAACTTGGTGATAAGTGGATTTTATATTTTTGTGCTTGTCTGCATTGAATTTCTTTTCTTTTGAAACTTTTTGTACCCTGTCTGTTATTTTGTATGGTTATATGTTACAACTACATTCAGAGCACTGGTACATGACTTTTTGCTCGGTTAGTGTTTTGTGAATCATATGTACATCTCATTCGAGCTTTTGTAAGTGTATGCAATTTTTACTACCACTTTATATGGCTAGTTATTATATACTTGCTGTTTTATGTTACAAAAACAGATTACATGTCATTAAGAATAGAGAATATCAAAAATATAGTCAGTTTAACATGTTATTTTCTGGATAATGTGAAAAATGAACTGATTTGTATATATGAGTGTTTTCTTATTGCACTTTTTATTCCAGTCAACATCTAAACCAGTTCATGAACTTAATCTTGTCTACATTATTTAATTTTATCATATCCCTTATGTTGTCAATACATTCATCACAGAATATTTTAGTCGGATACCAGTAAACTGTCATTTCAGATTTGTTTTGTGACTTGTTATAAGTGGTATAGAAGCCTGCAAACCCTAATCCTTTTGATTCTTAAAATTGTCAGTTCAGTAACAAATAAAAATAAAATAAAAAGTAAATGTATCCCACTGCACACTATGTATGTGCTGGAGTGTAGGTGTGGCTCTTACTCATTCTTAACCTCTGCACTAGATGGGGGTGAGTGGTCAGTCAGCTCTGTTTGTGCTTTATCCTATAGCAAGGACCCCAGTACCCATTGGACAGGAGGCTGGGTGGACCCTAGTTGGTGCAAAACAGCAAAGAAGCAATAATAATCATCAAATTATAAGAATTACTTTTGTAGTTATGCCATATTTTCAGATATATATTGAAATATTTTTTTTTGCATCTTACTGCAATTTGTTGTGACATACATTATCAGACACTCTCTATATTCAGAAAAGTACTTATTGTGTATCCAAAATTTTATGTATTGTTTCACATAACTTGTACATTATTTTCTAGAAGGGAAGTAACTCTCTAACTACAGCAGGTCAGAAGTACGTAGATGGAAGGAAGGCACTTCTTTGTTATTACAAAAAAGAAACCATATGGATAAAACTTTTAGTGTTGTGTCCAGTGTTTGTTTATGAAACCCTGTTTTCTTAGATGATGTTTATGAAGTATGTTAAATAATGTGATTGCTTTCAGACTTTTGTATTAGAGACTTTATTATTGTTTATTTATAAAATGTTTCTGGTACTATCAGTCCATTTTAGTGATTGGGTTATCAAAGATGTACCACTTTCACAAGTCACAGTATTAAGAGTCATCAAGAAATGTGAAACTATTATGGCACATTGATTGGCTTTTTTTTATGTTTCGAAAATGTAGATCACTTCTGAGGTTCATTGGATCTCTTGAGGGCATTTGGTTCTTACTGGTGCATACCTAATCTGTCTCTGAATTTTATATCTTGAACTATTGTGAATTGTGTTATGACATCGCTTTGAGTAGTGATACAAATATTAGCAAAAGTGAAAATGTTATGGTTCTGCATGTTAAATGTAATAAGTAGGTATTTATAACACTCAGATTGGTCGGTATTTCTATAGATTGATTATGAAGTCATTACGTATTAAATTAAAAATCTGTACTCCTCCCCCAATATTGTCAGGGTGATTAAGTCGAGAAGAATGAGATGGGCTGGGCATGTAGCGCACATGGATGGGGCAAGAGGTGTGCACCAGGTGTTGGTTGGGAAGCCTGAGGGGAAGAGACCGCTGGGGAGACCTAGACGTAGATGGGAAGAGAATCTCAGGCGGGATCTATGGGAGATAGGAGATGAAAGAGACTGGATTTTGTTGGCCCAGGACAGGGTCCGGAGGAGGCTTTGGTTAATTCGGTGATGAACCTTCGGGTTCGGTAAGCCATCTAGTTAGTTAGTTATGGCCTCATATGTGTGAAATACAGTAGTTTATGTGGTTAATGTGATCTCTACAATATTTTAAATTAATTTTCACATATTTCATGATATAATAAAGACAAACTCAGGGGAAAGTATTTGTAACTGCAATAAGAAACATGATGCCATCATTCTGTTGATGACAAGTTGAATCACTAAATGTAGGTTACTTGAAGTGTTCACAAGTGTAACTCAGTGTTTGCCAAGAATAGTCGCCATCTTATGTTACTAGCATACTATTGGCTGGATATTCCATTGTATGGGGATTAGACGGGCACTATTCAAGAGCACAGAAAATATGAATTTTTAATAATTCCTGATAATAGAATATACCAAAATATTTATAATATCTTATTGGATTTAGAATAACCACTGGTGTGGGGATCCATGTCTCTTTTATGTCAATCCATTTTTAATGTACATGCAACTTGGTGATAAGTGGATTTTATATTTTTGTGCTTGTCTGCATTGAATTTCTTTTCTTTTGAAACTTTTTGTACCCTGTCTGTTATTTTGTATGGTTATATGTTACAACTACATTCAGAGCACTGGTACATGACTTTTTGCTCGGTTAGTGTTTTGTGAATCATATGTACATCTCATTCGAGCTTTTGTAAGTGTATGCAATTTTTACTACCACTTTATATGGCTAGTTATTATATACTTGCTGTTTTATGTTACAAAAACAGATTACATGTCATTAAGAATAGAGAATATCAAAAATATAGTCAGTTTAACATGTTATTTTCTGGATAATGTGAAAAATGAACTGATTTGTATATATGAGTGTTTTCTTATTGCACTTTTTATTCCAGTCAACATCTAAACCAGTTCATGAACTTAATCTTGTCTACATTATTTAATTTTATCATATCCCTTATGTTGTCAATACATTCATCACAGAATATTTTAGTCGGATACCAGTAAACTGTCATTTCAGATTTGTTTTGTGACTTGTTATAAGTGGTATAGAAGCCTGCAAACCCTAATCCTTTTGATTCTTAAAATTGTCAGTTCAGTAACAAATAAAAATAAAATAAAAAGTAAATGTATCCCACTGCACACTATGTATGTGCTGGAGTGTAGGTGTGGCTCTTACTCATTCTTAACCTCTGCACTAGATGGGGGTGAGTGGTCAGTCAGCTCTGTTTGTGCTTTATCCTATAGCAAGGACCCCAGTACCCATTGGACAGGAGGCTGGGTGGACCCTAGTTGGTGCAAAACAGCAAAGAAGTGGTTCTGCATGGTGCTTGAGAATTTGCCAAATCTTTGGACCTTTTTACAGAGAAGGACAATGAAGGTAAGTTAACTATTCAGTTAATGTAGCATTTATTTTGATGTTTATACTACTATAAATTTTATGGTATTTCCCATAACTTTAAAACTACCACAATTATAGTGCATGTTGCATACTGGTTTAGTTTTGTGGTTATGGTTCGTCTTGGTTGAACTGTTTCCCTCCCCCTGAACGAATAGGAGGTGAATCGTGGTTACGGTAGAACTTGTCCGAGAGAATTTCGATGAAGTATCCCGAAATCACAGTTCCAGGCTATTGGGTCACTTCTGGTTAAGAAACCAGTTTAAAAAAACAGTGTGCGTACAGAAGGAAAACTAGAAATTGCGGTTATGTTAGAACAAATCATTCAGACGCATTGCACAAGACACCGTCAGCAGAAAAAGCGACGAAGTTGCTGAAACGTCATGTTCTGCAACCACGTGACCCGGCTAGCTACAGGTTTTCGCAGTAGGTTCTTGAAGGTAAAGTGTGTTGTCAGTTGACTTTCTGTTGAAACCTTATTTGCAAGGACATGTTACGTCTTCCCAAAATAATCGGTACGTGAGTTCTGTTGTGTGTGCGCTTGTACAGAGACCGTTTTCAGCACATCATGTAGTAGACGTAAGTTGCTTTTGTTGTTTTATGAAGCGATATTTGATTAGTATCGGGAATATGTCGCGCTTGACGTTGAGTCATGTGTTGTATTTGAACGTACACAATTCTTTTGTGTTTTCGTAGAGCAATCATGTTTTATGTTACACTGTGTAAGCCTCCTGCAACCGGAAAGCCCTCTGCTGGAGACGATTAAACAAATGTTTTTACTTCCGGGAGTTCGTGAGTTACAGTTGCGTTTAACTTTATTAGTGAACGAAAGCCAGGTATACCGAAGTAAAGGGGCAGTGTTAAGTGATTACATTTTCATTCTTCAACAAATATCCGGTAAGTTACATGGGACATGTGTAAAGATATATATTTTATGTTTTGATCCAGTTTTCTTTGTTAAACTCTAGTTTGATAAAAGAAGCTGATTAGTTATTATTGTGAATATTTGTATAAATTTATGGTTTCTGGCTTATCAGTATTGTGTGGTGGAGGAGGAGGTTATTGTTAATTAATAAAACAACAGTTTTAGAATTTTAACTTGAAAACTGTCTTAACACAGCCACAAGAGGCCTGTGTATGTTTCTGATATGCCTCATTGTACTAGCCTCATGTTGTCAAATGATGTTGTTTGTCTTGATACTGAAAGTCTAAAGTTACATTAAGTGGGGAGTGATGATGCTATTTCATTTTTAAAAGATGCATTTCCTGTGAAATTTCCTGGTATTAAAATTATTTCAACTACTGAAACTGAGATAAAAAGCTATGATGAAGTAGTAAGTAAAGTTTTGAAAGCTTCTGGTTTAATTAGTCACCTGTTAGCCCATATCTGTAATCACTGATGACACAGGCATTTTCCTTGACTGTCTTAAAATCTTAGTAGTAAAACGACTGTACATAAAATGTTACAAAATTTATTATGACAACTATAGACCATTTTCATTAACTGCTTTCTCCGATGTACTTGAGAAGGTTATTTACAATAGGTTAACAAATAATTCACCACAATATAAGTATTGGTTATAATGGAAATCATATAGAAGACTCAGTAGATACAAAATTTCTTGGTTTACAAACTGATAAATACATAAAATGGAAAAATTGTACTGATCAAATGGTTCCATAGTTAAGTGGAGCATGTTATGCAGAGAAATCTATGTTTAATGTAAGCAACATTGACACTCTCAAATTAATTCATTTTACAATGAAGTATGGAATAGTTTTTTTGGGGTATCTTATGTAACAGCAAAAGATATTCACTTTAAAAAGGAAAATTATTAGAATAATGGGTGGTGTCAAACCAAGAAATTAATGTAGAAGTCTGTTTAGGAGATCAGAGATATAACCTCTTCCAAGTGAATACATATTCTCATTAATAAACTTCACTGTGAATAACCAAAAATATTTTCAGATAAATTCCACTTTTACACAGTCTTAACACAAGGAATAAGTGTCAGCTTCTTAGACCAATCGCCAATCTCTCACGCTTTCAGAAAAGTGAATTCTTTACTTGCATCAAAATTTTCAACAGTTGCACCATCTAGTCTCACAAGTCTTTTGCATTAAAAAGGTACTTAAGTACATACCCATTTTGTTCTGTTGATGAATTTCTAATGTTTGAAAATTACTCTTATTGTTTTTCAAGGTTTTCTTAACCTTTGTGTAGTATAATTTATTTGCTGTATATGTGAGGATTTATTTCAAACAGTTCATTACTTTATGTGAACGCTTTATTTATTCTCTGTGTAAAGTTTTTAATACTTTGAATTGCACTTGTATATATGCATTATCTTTTTTATGACTCATTCTACATCCTTTTTTTGTCTGACTGGCGTACGGATTTCAAGGAATGTAATAATGTATATGTGTTGCATTGTAAAGTTGTTCTGATTGTTTAGACCAGTGGTATTAAACCTGGGGTACGCGTACCCTCGGGGGTACATGAAATTTAAAAAAATATATATATTATTTTATGATAAACACTGAATAATCAGGACCAGATTTAGGGTTAGCCACAGGAGAACCGGACATAAGGACATTCGATTTGGGAGCGCCGTTTTCTCTCTCTCTCTCTCTCTCCTTTATGTGATTCTTATCTGGGTGGCTAGTTTCACTTTACTCCACATAGTGCTTTGAAACCTGACAACACTATTGGGCAGGATTTGAACATATAATTTTGCTTTGTTAAAATACCTTTGTTTCTTTATTAATTTTTATATGATAGGCAATAATATATTTATTATTTATTAGCTTGATTCTCCTTTTTCTCATTTAAAACATATTATTTAATACATTATTTTGGATGTAATTTATTTAATTTATTTTAGATGTAGGTTATATACTATGTATAACTTGAATTATACACCAACAACTTTGGAGGTACAAAGTTGAAGAGAAATTATAGAATTTAATATGAAGACGTGAGGATAAGTCTAAGTATTACTAATTCTGAACCAGAGGATTAATAGCTTCTCTGACAATAAAGATGGAGTGAAAATATTTTTGGACATAGCACCTTTATGGATGCAATAACCTTTTGTAGAAGAACATGTGCGTATTGAGGATAAGCTGCATTATCACTCATTGCTGAAGAACCATTTTTAGCTGAATTAAAACCAAAAGAACGACAAAGAAAGACTGTGCTTTTAAAAGTTTGAGAAGTAAATTATAAAATTTAGAATATTTTATTATGATTTTTCGTTGGTTGTATTCTATTAAGGGCTTGAATTTTCCTTGGTCTATACGTGCATCTCTTCCATTTTCGTACCATGCAGTGCTGTTAATAAACACATTCGGACGTGTTTGCTCTATGCTAGCAAGGAAATTGTGGTTGATATTGGTAGTGAAAAACTGCCTGCACGCTGTAGGCTCATCTAAGAAAGTGCAAATAATTTTTATCCAACTAAAGCTTTGAGATGACAGTAAAGCATTTGTCACTCACCACGTAAGTTGATATCGTCAATGTAAAGGGTTTATCTTTCCTTCTGTTTTATACATTCATCTATATGTGACACTACTCCTGATGGTTTACTGGAGAAATTTATCACAGGCACCCTCGATTCGTGTCACGTTCAAGACTTGAAATATTGTACCCAAGGATATATTCGAAGCGTGTAAAATATCCTGTCTCTTCCATTTTCCACTTGTAAATTCCGTACTCGTAAATAGGCCTACGAGTTCGTTTTTGTAAACCAAACAGTCCTATAATTTTCAACTGTGTCAACTTACACACCGGAACATACGCGACGAACTAATTTGTATTACTTCAATTCCTGCATCATCTATAATTTAAGGTTTCAGCTACCACGGAATTAATTTTGTTGTTGACTTTTGTCGCTAATGAGAATTTCATACTGTACTGTACTATTGAACTTTTCCTGTGGCACATTTTACGTTGTCGTAAGGAAGAATAGATTCGAGGTAACGATCAAGCTGTGTGTGTGTCACCTGCTTTAACAACCAATAACTACGTTTTGTGTTTCGTATGATTTTCAGTGTAAAGAGCGATTCATTTCTTTATACGACATTGATTAGTTGGTCTTTGTAATTATGAAGAGTTGTGTTTTCTTTGCGGTACGGACTAAATTCTTAAATATTATTTAGACGAGCTTCGTCTTCAACACGTTTCTCCGGTTGTTTATCCGACGATATTTTCTCAAATGTTTAGGTGACGTAGAATGATTAGTAGCGTAATGAATTGGAAATGCCGAGGAAGGAACGATTTGAAGTAAGGTACTGACTGATCCGGAATTTGCTCGTAGGGACTGAGGTATTCCAGGAAACCGACAGTCGGGGGTAATAGGTCTTCGCATCGAGATTCGAAATCGACTCGACGTTTGGTGATAATTTTCAGGAAACAGAAAAACGACTTTCGGAATGCTCTTTAAGCCACATTCGTTGATTTGTTTTAAATTAACACATTTATTATGACACAATTTATACATAAACTTCAGGCAAAGAAATGCTATTTTGCCCATATTATCTGTAGTAATTTACGAGTTACGAAGCAGCAATCGGGTTGTGAGTTTGGCTTACCCTGCTTTTCTGTAATTCGTGAAACATGTTTGAGATTGGCAGAGAAAGGCGGTTATAAAGTTTAGACACCTAACAGGAAATTGGCGAGAACTGAAGCAGTTTTTACTTGAAAGCGAGGATGATATGTATTTCAGCTGTTATGTGAAAATTGATAAAAGCGTTTTTCCTTGGTTTGCTGTTCTTTCTGTCTGTCTGTCCGTCTGTCTATCCTACTTAAGATTCAGGTGACGCCTGCCCCAGCCTTTCAGTTCCACTGCTTTATTTATTATGGTGGCGCACTGCCGTGTTAGTAGGAGCAGTTGAAGTCGTGTTCGAGAAATGTGCGTGATTCGAATATATATTGGATCGACCTTTTTTCTTGTATAAGGAAGAGGTGTGAGGGGGGTAGTCTAAAATAGGAGTTACGTTAACTGAGGCAGGCAGTACAGTTAGAACTCATTTATTAAAACTGTGCAACACGGATGAATGTAACGGAGTTGGCAGTTCATGATGTGGAAATAGCATCTTTTTTTAACGAATTGATGCTCTGCTTTGAAATGTATGAACGTCTGCTAATCAAGGGCGAAGCGTTCTTGTAAAAGGTGTTAGCCCGGCTAACACTTTTATAAGTGTAAAATAGAAGTCTTTTGTCGTGTCGTGGTCCAGTAGTACTGCATGCACTGGAACGTAACAGACCGTTCTCCACGAGCGTAAGCCTCAGGTACGTAGTTGGCAAACACCGCCTGGGTGGACGCAACTGGCTAACGATGCAGGTTCTGCTGTGTTCCAATATATGGAATTTTACTGAACCACGAAAGTAAGACAAAAGTGTTATCCGGGCTTACTCAGTTATCACGGTTGACATAAATGCTGCACCCCTGATGCGAATTAAATGTAGTTTAGGTCAATTTGTTATCTGTTCACACCAGATGATTTGTGTCTGAATTGAAAGGCACTTATCACGAGGGTTGTGGAATTTTATATCATATATTTTATATAATCTGTTTGGCTCAATGGTAGATGTAATAAATTTCAGAACAGCTTTGGTCCTCGGACATCACCAGCTTATTCCCGAAAGTCGAA
>NW_019059663.1:418372-431735 GCF_000696155.1 Zootermopsis nevadensis | reverse complement strand
CAGCACCAACACAGACATTCACTTTCCAAACTGAGGCTTGTAGTAAGCTGTTCAAAGTTTCGCCCTTCATCTAAGAGCTGCGATGAAGTTATAAGATAATAAATAAATAAATGGAAGGAGGAGGTGATATTAGATTTTGTTTTATTTTTATCAGCTGCTTACAAAATTCCCCTGACTTTCTCGTACTTTATCGTTGTTGGAAAAGTGGACAGAAACATCACTGGTTTGTTATTATTCCATTCACAATTTCACAGGATATTTACTTCTATGTAACTGAGACAAACCTTGCCCCTGAGGTACATAGTGGAGCAGCTATTTCTGAAATACATTTTTGTTAGTATTTGTTAAATGCGTTAAACAGATTTTGTGTGAGGAATTATATATTTTACATGAGCGTCTTTCGAATGATGTATGATGTTCCTAGAATGGCGGTTTTCTGAAATTCCCTAATGTCGTGTTCGACCGGGATATTGGCCAAATATTTTTTGAGTGACTTGGAGACAGTTCCAGTTGCTCCTATAATTATTGGAATTACTTTATTATCATCTCCTTAAATATTCACCACTTTATAGGGTATGTACTTCCATGTACCTGAGACAGACCTTGTCCCTAAGGTACACAGTGCAGCAGCTATTTCCGGAATACCTACTGTTTTAACACGTGCTACATGTATTATATAATTTTGTTGTTAGATGTGACTATATGTTTTACGACAGCGTCTTTCGGATGATGTATGAGGATCCCAAAATGTCAGTTTTCTGCAGTTCCCTGATGTCATGTTCGCCCGGAATGTTGGCCTATTATTTATGAATTTAATTATTATATTATATTTTATCCTGTACTGTTGTTCAGTGCTTGGCTGTTATTGGCCTTATCTGGCTGTTGCCAAGCACTTAAATAATTGAATTGAATTATTATAATCTTTCAGAACTCGTACTGTTAAAGTTTTAGAAGCTCTGTTGGACGGTAATAACCTAATTTGTTTCAAATTCTAAGCAGAGTTAACTCACTAGAGTTTTACGTCCCGTTATTAGCATGTAGGACATAATCTTTAAAAAAACGTGTAAAAGTTTAAATATTTGTGAAGAACAGAAGAGTTAAATAAATCAAAATTACATTTACAAAGATATTAAAACTAACGAATTCCGAGAAATTCAGCATTCAGTTTAGAACTACTTCATGTCTCCTGTCGAAAAACGTAAATATGCAAAGCTTTAATTTTAATTGTTGTTTTTGTACGAGCGTAAAATTTTGTCTCTGTCGCTGAGCGGACAGCACGTATTATTTTGGAACAGGGTATCATAGGTGATTATTTGTATCTAAGAGAGAGGAAGTAACGCGAGGCTGCAGAGAACTGCATAACTCTGAGCTTTACAATTTGGGAAAATTTCCAATAAATCGCTGTCACGACAGCCAGCGAGATTCGAACGCTGTGTCTCTGGAGCGCTTTAAATCCGTTCATACTTTCTGTTTGCGATTTGTTTCTCGAAATCCTCTCATCCTTGTACCTTTCATGTCGAAACCATTAGCTTCAGTCACGTCAGCGCCTTCAGCCGACTTTTAAATTCAGCGTTTGAAGCTTGCCTGTCCAACTTCAGGCAAGTTTCAGTGCATCAGACGTAACAGACGATCAGTTTCAAACTCCGCAAAAGCGAGTCTCAATGGAAACGAAGATTGATGTCATGATAAATGATTTGAGAGACAGAGGAAACAGAAGAGAGAAATCAGTGTGCCAAAACCAAAACCACTGGTCGTTCCTGAACTTGATGCGATCTTCATTAGCCAGCCAGTGGTCTTACAGTCCATGTACCAGAATACGCTGAGGGCAGGGCTGTTCAGATCAATACTAGAGCCACTCTCAATCAACTGGCATGCAGTTAAATATCTACGCGGACGTATCCGGGTATTTGAACTAGACTCTGATCACTTTCTGATAAGTGGTCTGTAATAGAGTCTTTATAAAACAACGGTTTCAGAAGCGATCTGAAATTAGACAAATCTAAGATTTTTTATCTTTGGTGTCAATATAGCCTATCTTCGGCTATGTCTCTCCTCTATAAAGATCTTTTTAACGCACAATTAAATCTATAGGCTCGTGTCACAAAATTGTACTGGAACAAAACAGTGACGTGTTAACATGAAGTTGTGGTCTATATGAGGATCCCGTAATGTAATTTTTTTTGGAGAAATCGAGGAAGCGTGTAAGATTATATCTCATCGTCTGCCAAAATTCAAAGTCGAAATATCCAGAATAGTAAGCATAATTTGGCTGTCCATTGTGACTCCTGGTATGCCAATCTGGTGTTTTGTATATACGCCACTGTTGCACACACCGCGAGGCTTATTGGCTTGCCGCGCGATGTTTTCAAGTTGTCCACATCAGAGGGCTCTGGTTTGCTCCACTACCGACGCAAAGTAGACTGGCTGCACCAAACACACCTCAAGTTTTAATTCCCTCCAGTTAGAAAATACCCTACTCCATTCATACGCCACAAGTCGAATTCTAAATTATATTACGTTTAGAGACTGTTAATGAGTTGCTTATTAAACGTAGGTAAATTCTTGGAATACGTCAGTGTTTTGGCGACAAATAGAGTTGAACGGAAAACAGTGTTTTAATCTGAATTTTCTTCTCAGTGCACCTGAAGGCCACCCACATTTCTCTGCGTCGTTTTCGTGTTTTATATAATTTTCTTTATTTTATGTTTCGTGATTCTTGGTTCTTTCTGGAGTCCATTGACATCATCATCCTCATTATCAGTCCTGCATTCTGTGAACGTTTCCTGTGTCTCCTTTCATATTTTATTATTATTATTATTATTCAGGAGGTGGTTTATTGTTAGAAATGGCGCATTAATATTCAGCACCTAGTTTAATTTCGCCTGCTGCATGAACTGATTTATCGGCCGGACTGATAATTTCCCACTGCTCTCGTCTCATCCTCTGTTCCAGGGTGGCTAGAGGCTGAATATAATAGAACTCTATTTCTTTCTCTCCTGCACACAGTGATAAAACGTGTGAAAATATACCCACCGCCTCTTCTGTCGACATTTTATACCCATTGCTATTTATTAAAACTGAAAGATAAATGAATGAGATCCATGATTCATTATTTAATATGTATTTCACTCTTTATCTGTCCGAAGAACTCCTGCACGTCTTCCGTCTTGTTTAAAAATGGTGTTTGTGTAAATTGTCGTCGTAATGGATGTGTTGGAGGGTGGCAACCCCCACAGATGGGGGTGGGTGGATGGGAACCTGTTGGGTTCGTTTGATTTAAAGCACTGAATCATTACATTTTGTTAATATCACCGACAGGGGATAAATGTGCGTGGAAGAATTTAAATGCGACAGCAGAAGTGCTTATAATCAGAGGGACTTCGTATGTGATATTTCAGGTTCTCACGGCGTCAGGTATGAAGTCTTCTGAGTTGTTGCGCCGTGCAGTGTGATAGAAATTTACCAAAGTTTCAGAGGTACCTGCTGTCTCTATCATCAGTGCGATCATTGTCTTATGTTTCTTATATTATTACAGTGTCGCTTAATGTAGCTAATTCTGAAATGTGTGAAATTGATTTGGCTCGTACACATTACATTTAATTTATCTCTCTCTCTCTCTCTCTCTTTTTCTTTTTGTGATTCTTACCCTCGTTCAGAATTATTATTATTAAGTGTTCTGTCTTACGACAGGTCCATTGCTCTGCCCAAACAGAGCTCTCCAGTTGTCCCTATTCTCGGCTTCTCGCTTTAATTCCTGGAACGTCATCTTCTGTTCAGAATTATACCATTTATTTTATTGAAGTTTAAGATTGCTTTATGCTATCAGACGACCAATTTTGGTATTTGTTTCAGAATCTGTATGACTGTTGTTATTCCTACGACACCCAGCGGTGTTTCCCGCTGAATCTGTCATGGCTGCTGTCCAATCCCCGCTCCTCTTTCAACTCACTTCGAAGCAAAACTGTCTATTTTTGTATCTTTACCATGAAGTTGTTTGTCTTTTTTATAATATACCATATCCGATCAGTTCCAATTCCCACCTGAGGTGCGATTTTCAATTGTTCGTCCTGAAAATATTTTCTCATAGGATACCTGGAGCACAGAAAACTAGTTATTTTCACTTGAAAAAATTATATCGGAAATGAAACGCTAACATTCGTTCTTTGTATGAGGTTGAAGGTTTGTCGTGTGTGCTGTAACGTTGCGTTTCGGAGTAGCCTATGGTCTTCGAGAAGGAGGAGGTGCGGTCCTTGCAAATTCTGAAACACTAACTTCATCGTTAATTATCCTGATTGAGTTTTTTTATGTATTTTTTCAGATCCTCCAGGCAAATACCGAGTTATTAGCCTAAATTAAATTAGGCCACGGCCGCTCCCTTTCGTGTCCTTTTCAGTCATTATTCTCAATAATCGGATGGTTTCGTATGAGCTGCTGTCAGTTAAATAGACTTCACATAAAACAAATGAAATCTTGTTGAAGCAGATAGACCATTAGCCGTTTGGCTCCGCTAACATGTGGAAATCTCAGAGAGGGTATTCTTGAGGAATCAAAACTGGCCCAACAAGCCTATGAAGAAGGATGGGCATAGAGTAGGTTGGCCCGAAGCCAGGATTTTGGAAATTTAAAGGAGCACTGAGTGTAGGAAATACGAGAAATCGGCCAATAATCCGATCAGCCAACCTAGTATGGAAATTTCTCCAATATGGATTTCCCTTACCAGCAAGGAGGTTAGCAACTCGTAGGAGAAGTCTTTATGACCTGATTGTTCCTTCAAGGGTATTTTCATAATTTTTGTTTGAGGGTTCAGTTGTTGGTCTATAGATGGTGCTATATGTTAACAGGCTTTGTACGGCATTTCAATTTTTGAATTTCTTCAACATCATCGTTTTTGGGTTTGATGTATTCTCTGTCTTAATTTTATGTCTTCTAATGCATTTCTGTAATTTCTTTTGCAGTTTTAATTGTTTTTTCTCCCTTGACTATATCTGATCTCTGGTGCTTATGTAGATGTTATGCTGACTTCGGTTGTCCAGCGGCTGAGGTTAGCTCTTTATAACTGAACTGAGTAGCTGCTTATGCCCTGTTCACCTGAGGACGGAAGCAGATCCAGTTTCCGAAACGCTGTGTTCTTCTGATTACCAGACGATGGACGTAGTCCATGAATTTAGTAATCCCTAATGAAATGTTATTCGAATTATCAGCTATAAACTCATGTTTTGAGTAAAGGGGTGAAACTATGAATGCTTCTCAGTACATTTCCAGAAAGAGTTGGTTCACTACATTTTGGCCGCGCTGAGTAAATATCAGCTGTATCGTAGTGTGACTTGGGCTCGCTCGCGAGGCACAAAAGAGCTAAAGAAAGTTGAAGAGAAAAGGAACATGACAGTTGTTGCCTGGGAGGAGAATGAGTTTGGAAGAGTTTGCTGAAGAAGGGACATCATGTCCACAAATTTGTGAACAATGTCAAAGAAGAGTGAAGATTGGAATTCCTGAGGAATGTTCCACCAAATATGCCAGCACTAAAATCAACAAATATAACTCAAATACATCTTTCTGTAGTCGTGTATGTTGTAGTTTATTGTATTCGCACCAATGTAGAACTCAGTTTTATTGTTTGCAGCAAGAGTAACGAAGGTTAATGGATATTAAAAAACGGTTATTATTAGGATATTATTCCTTGACTGTGATTTAGAAATCTTTCAACACTAAAGTTAAATTAGAGGTGAATTTATGTTTTTAATTTTGTATGAAAATTCGAAAGTTTAAATTATTTAAAATGATATAGAATTAGTCGCAATAACAAATAATAACAACCAAATGAAAAAAAAATCATAAACCCCTACAAAGGATTTCTAACTTTGTTGGGATTTATGGATAACTTTCGAGATTCGGTTCTTTTGGATCGGATCGTTATTGAAACAAGGTCTGGGAGATGCGTTTTTTCTGGACCAGATGAAGGGAACAAGGAAAGTTCTTCCCCCGCCCCTGTTGTATTCATAAGCATGCAATAATGTTGATAAGCGCATACCTCATGTGTTAATCGAATATGCAGAGATTTTTTTATAAGTTTGTTTCCATTTACGTTGGGGGAGGGGAAAGGAGTGTGGATATTTTCCTTATTTACATACCTTACCCTATGCAGTGATAACAGTTTCTAGTATTTTTTCACTTGGGCGCTACGAATATCAATTCAATTCAGACATTCCTGACGTTCTCACACTTAAGAGTGGTAAAAAAAATATGTATTTAAAATTAAAAATTTTAATTTGTTTAATTTAGTCGTTGATGTCGGGACGCTGGCTGTAGTTGTCAGACAGAATTTCCACTTGCGTTGACAGTACTCGGTTTTGTTTCGTGGAATAGATCCGGTGTATCCACATACGAATATTATCCCAAATACAGTTTGTTTAATGCTTAGCACGTGGGGTGTTGATGAACCAGCAGATTTGTACGACAGTTGGAGGTTCCATTATTAAAACAAAAGTCAGGACATGAAAGTATGTGCATGAATTTTGAAACAACGTGAAGTGAGGTGTTAAGTGTGATATTGTTTATGTGAAATGGTTAGCAGCCTGTTTTGTTTTGTTGCTGGAAGGGTTGTCAAAAGTAGAGTGGAGTGCAGGGAGAACTGAACAATGACGTATGTCACGTGAGAGGTCTTAACGTTACTACGCTTACATGAATAAGGGCCGTAGAAACAATGCGGAGATACACGAATATATTCTGCTGGCTAAATATTTCGACCCTTAGGCAATCGTGAGGTTGTAATACATGTAGAAAAGCTACTGTTTTTTGGTACATGCATGTGCGTGACGACCTTGTATGAATATGTGACATTCATTAATATTTTTGTAGACGTATTAAATTTATTAAAATGTGATTTGTTATAAATAATAGTGAATTTATTACATATATTTAACAATTAAAATGATAAGACGATACACTTTAATGTAGTATTATTTTTAATCAGGTATCGATTCCCTGCGGTGCCCGAATTTATAACTTGTGTTGGGCAAGGCCGTGGTCTAGGCAACACGGAGTTTTCCTCGGTTTCTCCGTGGCATCCTATTCACACACAGAAGAAGGCAATGGCAAACCACTTCTGGATTATCTGCCAAGAACGTATATGAACAGGTCCCAGTCTGAGAAAAGGATGGAAGGATCCTGTTCAGACAGAACACTAAATAAATAATAAAATTATGTGGTTACAACTGTCCTCCGTATTAGAGAACGTAGAACTTATTCAAACGTATTGTTGATAGGCTTAAAAGACGTAACTTTATGTAGCCACTTTGTTAAAGGATAGTACGTGCTGTGGGCCTTTACTGATATGATACACTGTGTGGAACAAAAAGGAAAGTTTGTCGTTCTTTTTACCTAAGCGAGCAGTAATGCGTCTTTGTTATGTTTCGGGGTTACGTGATTCGAATTTCACCTGCTTTCTGTTATGTATTGTTTTTGTGGGTTGTCTGCATGTTTATAATCTCGGGATACGATACAACCGCTTCGTGTTCATCTCTGTCTGACTGGCTAATTATCATAAATGGGGCGCTAGTCTCTGGTAGCAGAACCCAACTTTTCAACACCGCTCCCCATTGGACACGGTTCTGAGCCAGTTCTGTCCAAATCCCATTCCCACAACCTTTTCCTGCAAAATCTATCTCAGCGTTATCTTATTTGTTGTCTGCTTCCAAGTCATTTGGTAATTCCACCGTAACCTCCTAGATTTCATAGTCAGGTAACCTGCATAAATCACCAAATTCGTCTGTATGTATTATCTTAAATAATTGGGCTTACTAGATGAGTTTGCAAGTTCTCACGATGGCAAGTATGAAAATTACAGTCTTTTAGTCGTTTCGCCATGTACTCCAATAGAAGTTTGTCGACGTGTCAGAGGTGCCTAGTTCCTCCATCATCAGGGCGATAGATGTCTCATTGCCCTGACAATTCTTTCTATGGGTGTCATTCGATTGTCAGAATAGATAAACATTTGTAAACATCATTAATATACGTAAATTTGTAATGGTGCTGTGGCTTTCTTGGAGGTAGAAAACGCTTTTTAAATAAGTTATTATTCCTTTTAATTTTGTTATTTAAAGGACTGAAGTAAATGTTTTCAGCCAACTGAATTCTGACAGGAAGATGGACCCTTATTCCCTTTTTCCATAGACTTCATAGAGTTTGAAATGTGTTATGTGGGTAGGTTTATTTCAAAGTTAAATTCAGTTTGTATGGCGGGTTGCAGACAGTTACTGAACTGCATTGCAGGGAAGGGTTAAAGCAATCCCTTGCTGTATGTTACCATTAACATGTTCTGTTGACTTCGTTTATAAATGCTTACTCAAGGGATGTAACCCCCCTCCCCATAAACCGGGCTATTTATAATGTTTATTTAATACATTGAATATGTGGACATTGTCAGTGACTTACAACTGCAGTAAATGCGTCTTGGCTTGAGGTGTGGTGATTGGCCAATCCGCTCAGAGTCTGTTTGATCGTTTGTAAGTTTGTTGGCTGGCGTAAGTAGTGTCAGTCTGTATGATCGAATTGTCAATTTGAAACCAACTGTCGCTGTTAACATTTGGAGAAAAGTATAATGAGAAATTTAATGGTGAATTATTTTTACCAGATATTATTAGGGGCTCACAAATAATGGAGGATATGTGGACGAGGCATGTAGCACGTGATGGAGAGATGATAACTGCATAAACAATTTTGTCGGAAACTATGAAGGGAAGAGGCAGTTTGAATAGGCTAAGTAGGCGTAGTTGGGTTGAAAATACTGAGACTAATCTCAAAGAAATGAGGTAGAAATGCGTGGATAGGATTAATCTGGCTCAGGATAGGGACAAGAAATGGGTTCCCCTCAGCATGGTATTACATGGTGGGGAATTCCTTGACTAGCTGGGCAACTATAAACTTCTGAAGAATCAGTTTTAGTGGTGACAAAACTGAATGCTCGGAAGTTACTATGGTTTCTGACAACGAAGACAGACTGAAGGCGCCCGAAATAAGTTTTATAACTTTCGCTTGTTAAGAAAAGGAAAAGCTAAGGAGAAGACACTTTACAGTAGTTTCGCATTTATAATGTAGTAGGAAGTAGGAGAGAACATAAATATTTGGCTGCATCACGCAAGGGGTGGGGGGTTGTGCAGACTGCTAAAGAATGAATTTTACATTTTATACCTGTGAGTGGAAGAAATATAGTAGGCTACAACGTGCAGTATGCTTTTTAATTATAGAGGGACCGCAGCGACTGAACGATCTAACTGAGAAACAAGAACGAATAATCAACAAAACCCCGGTTTATTTAATTATTCCAGCAGTACGTAAACGTGTGATAAAATCTGCCTATGGGCGTGCGGGAAAATTACATTTCATTTATTTTATACAGAACGTTGAAGCACGAAGTTTGTATAAAGTTCTATAAAAGTGGCATGATGGGAAAACTGATCTGATATATCTCTCTCCCTCTCTCTCGATGTATACATATATACTGAATGTTCTAAAAACTGGTTTCGTTAAATTGATTTTAAAAATATTTTTTGAATTGGAAGAGAGAAGGAAATCTTGTCGCCCACCTGTAGTCTCCACTTCGATTTTGCTCGAGCCATACAGACCGTATTTAAATTCAAACTATTGAGTCGCATTAACTTAGATTATTTTCTAAGAATTGAGATTAGTAAAGTGGATATGGACTGTTCCTTGCATTGAAGACCTGAAATTTTATTTATGCATTCCCTTGTTCGAGATCACGATATTTAAATAGATTACTTACAACTGACGCTCATTTAAGAATATTATTAAGGTTTGATTACATTACTGCGACCCGTGCATCTGTCGTGTTTCAGCTGACAAATCCCTTCACATATTTTGACAGAATTTAGTCTTGAAATTTACCAGACGAATTTTTTTCTAATTATTGTCGGTTCGTTGTATATATATATATATTCTTACATTGAATTGTATATTTTTAATATGTGAGCGTGAAACTTGATATTTCTCACTTCAAGGGGATAACCCAGATTTAGGGTGTACGTTACAGGCGTCTGATACCTGACAGGAGAAAGTAACAGGATGATGGAGAAAGCGTCATAATGAGGAGCTTCGTACTTTGTACTCTTTATCTAATGTTACTAGAGTGGCAGATAAGATGGGTGTGACATGTAGCACGTATGGGGAAAGTGTGTAATACGTTTTTATTCTGAAAAGTAAAGGGAAGATAAACTTCCTCATTCGTTATTTAGGTCGTTCGTACGTTCGCAGTAATTTGTCGCTTTCAATTTATGAGAGTTGAACAACTAAAATTTACGCTACCCCTGTTTAACACTGGTAGTTTTCAGAATTCTCACCGTTGCCCCATTGTCATGTCGTCAGGGAAACACGAGATGATGTTTAGTTTTTGTCATTTTAATTACCAGTTCTCGTTATGTTTTGAAGATGCTTCGTAACATTCTCATCATCTCTTTTATCTAAACGTTATGCTAATTAAGTATAATTTTCTTTTGTTCTACTTTCATTGAGCCTTAATTTTTGTTAATATTCCTTGTCAAAAATTGTCTGCATTTCGTATTCTCTTCCCCTCTTTCTTTTGCCTTTAAATTTAATTTGAACTTTTCCAGGCCAGCGACCAAAGGAAATAAAGCGACGAACAGTAGTTACGTGGCTTCACGCTAGAGCGCAGCCCCTACTATATTGCGACGTGGTAATCTTCAATCACGTGACTCCTTGACGAATAATTGATTGCTTCCATATTCTACAGAAGTCTTCAAAGGAAGAGAATAACGCTAGAAATGGTTTATTGTGACAGTCATCATGTCTTCCAGAAACTATTGCTTTGCGTCGAGAAAGTTACTTTGTTGCAGATGCACAAAGGAGATGGAAAATCTATAAGTTTTGCAATGTAATATTGAAACGTAAATTCGCATTGCCTTTCTTGCGTGCGCCGAAATATAGATGCGAATTTGGGCAACCAGATTGATAAAAGGTAGCAAATTTCCATCACAGAATACATGTTTACCTTCATAATGCGTCAACGTTCTTTAACATATTACAGCCCATTTTTTTTTCCATTTGGCACTTTAAAGCTTACACTACATATGTCGCCTGTTTTAAAAATCTGTAACTCTACATTTTGCCCGCAGACCGTATTAGTGGATTGTACCACCCGCTTTAACAGTCAGTAACTATGATTGTATTTGTGGTTTCGTATGTTTCTCAGAATAAACAGAGGTATTTTCCGAACAGCATTAATCAACTGATTTTTGTAATGGAGAATTGTGTTTTCTTCGCGATTGGGGCTGAATTTTTAAGTGTTTAGGTGAACTCCCCCGTTTAATGTAGTGTTTCTCAGTACTTCCCCCCCCGGTTATCCTTCTCCTAATTATTCTTTCTTATTCTGCACAGTAAAATGCCTTACCTTTAAAAAACTGTCTTTACCAGAAGGACAAGTGGGCACTACTTGGGAACTTTCATAACTGAAATCTCTCGCCTTCCTGTTTGCTCTGGAGGAACACAATCCATAATTTTTTCTTTGTCATGAAAGCAGTTTAAAGTCCTGGGTTTTTAAGTCGAGATTTTTCAGTTTCTGGGATCCCGGACTGTTCTTTCCAGAGTTCATGGTGTTCCAAAAACGTCGGTGAGTTTGTCTAAGGACGTTTTTCTAACCCTTTTTTATTTCAAAGATACGACATAATGATTTAGTAGGACACTTATTACACCAAAAATCAACTGAACAAAACGACTAATTCACGTGATGAAACAGTAATTTGTTTTTCGCTATGCATGCTACATGCCTCGCACTTCTGTATCTATTTGATTTGCATATCCTAATAATAATTGGTGGAAATTACTAATTCTAAACTCTTAATTAGGCTATGTTTTTCACACTTTTCCTTTTACTTACCCTCTCTTCACACTTCATTCTCGAACGAAAAGTGAAATATTCCAATTTTGTATTTAATTTTTAGCAAACATAATCACGTACTTCAGAAGACGGTGTTAAAGTTGCTCGCATTAATTAATATTATTTTGTTCTGAATCTTGACGAGTTGTATTCCCAGACATTTTTGATTTATAGTAGTGCTTCAGTAGTAACGATGGAGTTTCCTTGAAATCTTTGATCAAACTCCTTGTCTTCTTCAAAGAAGAGGTTTCCTATTGTACGGACTTTCTGAATCTTGAAGCCGGCTTGACGCAGCCGGTGTTGAAAACGGAACGCAAATCGTAAAAGGAATTGCGGCAAGGGGGAAGGGGGGGGGGAAGTGCGGAAAAGTCGTTTAAATTAAAACGTCGGTGCTAATTAGTACCGTTAATTAAAATGCTATTCAAGGTACGTTGCATCCATAGTGCGTGCGTGCGTGGTGTCGAGAGAATGAAAGGAACAAATCAGAAGTAATGAAAATTGGTGTAGGAATGTCTGATTAGACTGCCTAATCGGTAACAAATACGAGGGTGTTTCAAAAAGTAACAGAAAATTAAATATTTTGAGATATATAATTTAATTAGAGATACAAATGATATTTCATTTTTCTACATAATCACCCTCGTTTTCAATAAACTTCTCACACCGTTACACCAACTTCTTTATTCCATCAGAAAAAAATGTTTTTGGTTGTGCCTTCAGCCAGGAATGCACCGCTCCTTTGACCTCGTCATCATTTCCAAATCAACGCGTCCTTCAGGGGTCCAAACACATGATAATCAGAGGTAGCAAGGTCAGGGCTGTAAGATCTGAAATCTCAGTCTCCGAATGGTGTGAGGGCGTGCGTTATCATCACAGATTGATGTTCGCCCATTTTTAAACTCATCTACCGACTCGTACACTCTTCTCTCGCCAATGCAGCATTCTTATATGAATTTCACGAGGTTTCACACCCTCCGACCACAAAAATCTGATGATTGCTCGCTGCTCCTCTACGGTGCAAACAGCTAAGGGCACCGCCATTTTGTATCTGCATCCCTTTCAATTAGCACGCCACGCCGTTTATTGGGCAGTATCAAAACCTTCTCTAAGAATGTATCTTCCCTGTGCGGGAGTTTGAAATGCCTGGGGTATTCGTTTCGTGAAATATTGTCAATTTGCTGTTACTTTTTGAAACGCCCTCGTAGATATCATTCGATCTTCCTTCTGTATATGAGACCTTCATTTGAGAAAGTTTTGTTCTGCAATGCTGATCTTATATATATAAAACAATTTTGTACAGTCCTGTCTTTCCCCCTGTCTATGACCCGGTTGCTGTAAGATTATAAACAGGTCTTATAGTGCAAAATCCATCTCAGTTTCATTTAATACCCAGAAGCGTCGCCACTGTGTGAAGAAAATTGGGGAGACGAGTATATACTCACAATATTATTAGCAATC
>NW_019059663.1:397797-407978 GCF_000696155.1 Zootermopsis nevadensis | reverse complement strand
CGGTTAGAACGCTGGTCTTGTAATCCTGGGGTCTCGGGTTCGATTCCCGGCGGTGCCCGAATTTATAACTTGTGTTGGACAAGGCCGTGGTCTAGGGAACGCGGAGTTTTCCTCCGTGGCATCCCAACAATTACCCAGAAGAAGGCAATGGCAAACCACTTCTGGATCATCTGCCAAGAACGTATATGAACAGGTCCCAGTCCGAGAAAAGGATGGAAGGATCCTGTTCATATGGACCTGTCGTCAGACAGAACACTAAATAAATAAAAATAAATAAAGGAACGAGAATGACATCTCTTTTTGTATAATGGGCTAGCTTAATATAAAGCTCCCAGCAGAGACTTCAGATACGTTGTTGATATTTTAGATGAAATAAACGGTCATTCAAATGAGAGATATTGAAACCTCAGATGTTTAACGGGGGCAATGACATTTACTTCTCAGTTTCTGTGTTTCTCTTAAACTCGTGATGAGTGAGCCCGGATTTTGTAAAACGACCAACTCTCTCTATTCAGAGGTTAAATATTTTAAATATTAATATGTACAGACGATTCAACTGAAAACTATTTACGAGTGTTATTAGTATGTCGTTTACTGTAATTACAGTAATCTAGTTTAGATTCGGTGTTTCTCAGATTTTTGAAAATGTAAATAAGCAGTTCAGAGCTCCTCGTCGACATTATTCACGCCACAAAATTATAAATGAAAAGCTGGAAGACATGCATGAATTTTTTGTAGTATGAAGAATAATTCATTTTGAAAATTCTTAATATACCGTAGAATATGAGGTAATTTGGATTTTCGGTGGGAGGAGTGGCGCATATTTGTCGTCCTGCAGTGAATGTTGTTCACCCCATTTTTTAAACCTCCACTCGCAAAGAAAATGTGATCATAGTATTCTGAACGCTCCAGTAGAGCATAATCATTTTGGAATAAAAAAAACTTTCACGTATAACACAGCTGTGTAATTTGCTATCAGTTTGTATGAATAAACTATGCAGGTAACCCCTCGTGTGTCCCACGTTACGATTATGAACCAACTCGAAAGTTGTGTTGCGTGAAAAAGGAATGATAAGCGTTGCATAAACGTAACCGTCTTTATTCCTTCGTACTCTTCTACACTGAGAAGTGACAGTGTTTCGTGTACTAAAATAGAGGATCAATAAGATTAGGGGTTTATTTTCCTATGGATGGCAGTGCGAGGATTGAATGTTTGTAAGAATTCTTGAAATTTTTTATATCGAGGCCTCAGGGTAAACAGCGCACACATGAAAACTCGCATTTCGCTGCCTTTTATTCTTCTTCTTCTTATCTTATCTGCCCTCTTCTGTGTTAGGACGCGGAGCGCCGCCACCACAGCCCCCAACCCTCCCAACAAGCCAAATGTTGGAGATCCAATCCAATCTGAACAGCTACATGTGCTTTATCGTCCGTGGCTTCCTATGTGTGTTGGATGTGTATCCCTCTGGCGGCATTTCATTTTAGGATCTCTGGCCAGCTACATCCCAATGAAGAAACGCATTTCTATGCTAATTTTACTCTTGCACGATCTATTCCCGTCCTTGTTTTTGTATTTTCTTCTGTTCTTCTATCCTGTTTAATAGCTCTTTCTTTCTATCTCTTATCTTTATTTGTTTTCTGTCTGATGTTTCGTGTTAGATCCATCCTACTTCTTATTCCTTTTTTGTCGTCGATTCCCTGTTGTTTTTCCGGTCTAATACACGTGTTATACTTTATTTTTTCGGAACGCTGCGACATCGTAAACCAATCACACATAGGCTGGAACGATAATATTCTTTTATATTCTGCAAGATATTTCTTCCTTGCGAAATAGATTACAGAACATTAAGCTGTCATATTATCTTTATTTATTAACTTAAAGTGCAAGGAATTCACAGGATTCTTTATCCTTTTAGGACTGTAATATTATTTATGAGACATACTCTAAATGATATTTGAAATCTAGAGAAGTAAAGAAAACTGTTTGCTATGTAATTTCAGACTCATGACATCGTCTTATTAGACCGATTATCGACAAAAATTATTCTTATTGGGAGATTTTCGTGCGTTATTCACCTGCAATTTTTTAAAGAATACAAGACAAAAGTAATGCTTTGTGATTTTCCATATCTGCTATCCTGATCTTCAGATAAATATAAATAGTTTGTGATTGCTTAGAATTTACGTAAAAAGTATACAAAAGATTTACCATTATTAATTTAAATGTACAACACGTCTTTAAATCTTATTCAAATATATGTCACAGTTTATATGAATTTCCTCTAGCATAAATGTCCCTGAAAGTTCAGGTCCTTTGAGCTTGAAATGTAAGTGCTACTTAAATTTGTGATGAAAGAAATTTCGATGCTATCCCAAGGCTGCCATTACTTACCTGTGTGTAACTTTATACATGCGATTTTAAGAATGATACTTTTTTTTGGTGATATTTCTGCATTTGCCTATGGGACATACAATTAATTTCTATATAAATATTTTAATTTGCATTGTTAAATTATTAGACGTGTTTAATATGCGAATACGCTTTATTTATAACTCCAAAGTTTAGTAATATCATCAAAATACATACAGTTCTCTTCGTCGGGAGAGCATCAGTATCTTATGTACCTTATAACTGGATCAGATGGGTAAGCAATTTTATTTTATTTAAATTCGATTAATTTTTAAACAAATTAGTGCAGTCTGGAATGAGGCGTCCGTTTGTATATATGCACATATAAAATATGAATTGATACACTCTACTTTACGAACTGAAAGTATTAAAAGAAAAAAAGTTGTGTTTCTGTTTTATATAAGTAATATGAATACTTGTGTATATCTAATGATATCACTGACTATAACAAAAACTAAATAGAAACATGAAGTAATCACGTCAGAAAATGTCACTATTCAATGTCTCGTAAATACGGGTACAAGATGCTGCCTTTCAAGCTGTGAGATAAAATATTAAAAAACGTATATTTACCGTACTGTTCCACAAAAATAAGCATTTCGTTTTGATCTATAGCGGTCCATATCCCCTGCACGTCTTCCTTGCGTGTTTTTCAAACACTCCTGTGTTTGTAAGAACTAGTATCAGAACCTCAAGGCTCAGAAGCACTAAAATAAGCCCTCCATTTTTTTTTAAGTATTACTTTATTAAATCCCTAGCTAAATGCCCAACCCATCGCAGCCTGTAATTTACATTTAGGGACATTACGTTTGTTTCCTCGAGTTCGGGGTCACACGAAATTGTGGTCCCCGGTTCATTTCCACGGCACGACCTCGTTGCCTTATCAGTAGTTTTAATGGCGGTCGTCGTAACTCTGCGCTAATAGCTAGACGAGTAATGTGTGAGTGTGTTGTGCTGACGTCTGTGGGAGTTAATCTATGGCTCTGCCAGTACAGTCTGTCACAAAACTGATACAGAGCCCGCCTTACACATGTTTCGTGTCGTTAAGTTAGTTTTTTTAATATAGTTCCAAATGAGAGTAATGTTTCAAATAAGTGTTCTGTTAATATGCGATATGAGTCCTGACTGCAATTAACAGAATCATTCTTGAGAATCTGATACACATTCAGGCAAGATTGTATACGCCTTTTGTGAAAACCGCATATATAAATTTCATTTTATTTTTATGGGTTTTGTGCTTGCTTCAAAACAAACCGAGCTGTGTCTTCGTATGTCCTTCATATACACGGTCCATTAAACAGAGTTTATGTATGACATTTACCATCCAAACCAATATTCTGTATTTAATACATGGTCATCAAAATAATACACACAGTGTATTACGTGCTCTGATTTGCTTGTAATGTCGAGGGGTAGTACCATGCAAATCGAGAGATGGGTGGAGGACTCTGATGAGCTGAGTGAAGCGTATAACAACCTCTGTCATCCCCCGAATGTGAGATGGTGCAAATCATTGCAAGTGACATGAAACTAGACCCTCCTGTTTGAAACACCTCCTGTATCCTGTCTAGATAACATCATTCGTGATATGAATCATAGGCCTATCACCAATTGCTAGTTGATCATTTTGATCGAATTATTTCTATGAAATCAAGTAACAACTGTCATGTGGTCAGTATTTTAGTGATTACTTATCAATAAATAGGAAAATATCAAGATATCCGTCTTCTGGGTTGTTGCGCTGTGTAGTCTGGTCGATGTTTACCAACGTTTCAGAGGTCATACTGCCTCCGTCATCAGGGCGATCGCCCTGATGACGGAGGCAGTATGACCTCCGAAACGTTGGGTAACATCGACCAGACTACACAGCGCAACAACCCAGAAGACAGATATCTTCATACTCTGATGACGGAGGCAGTATGACCTCCGAAACGTTGGGTAACATCGACCAGACTACACAGCGCAACAACCCAGAAGACAGATATCTTCATACTCTGATGACGGAGGCAGTATGACCTCCGAAACGTTGGGTAACATCGACCAGACTACACAGCGCAACAACCCAGAAGACAGATATCTTCATACTCTGATGACGGAGGCAGTATGACCTCCGAAACGTTGGGTAACATCGACCAGACTACACAGCGCAATAACCCAGAAGACGGATATCTTCATACTCACCGCTGTGAGAACCTCAAGTCTTACAGGAAAATATCACTTTCTGTCAGTAAGTTTAAATTTATTTTCGATTGATTAGAATAAACTAGTGAAGTGTTTAAGACGAAGTACAAATATGTAACGAGCATGTTATTTCTGAGGTGAACAGTCAGTTCAAATTCATCAGATAATGCATTAGATATTTTTCTTAGATTATTTAGAATTACATTTCAGCTGTAGGGGTTATGTAATACCGAATTACATTGTTACTTGTATTGAGAAATATAAACGGAACATACAAGTATAGTTGAAATGGACATATACTTTGTCATTCATTTCAAGTGGTTTAGCAGACAGAAACAAGCATGGTGCTATAAATAACGCGCAGGGCTTGCAAAATGAGACTTGAATGCAGAACTGTTTGTCTCTTTGTCTCATTGCACGCGGTACACTGCATTGTCACTGACCATTAATCACCAATAAACAGAACATTCTATCCATTGAAGAAGAGGTCGTATGACAACGAACTAATTTGAATTTATATCTCTTTAGAATGATAATTAATATTTTTAACGCACTTATTGTCTACATAAAATTATGGATTCTGTTATAAATGATACGCTTAATAATGTTTTGTGTAAAGAGGCATGGTTGCCCCATTACCTGGTAAACGACATTCTATTGTTTCAAGTGAATACGGCACACGGTCATTGGTTGCATTCTTTTGCCATTTTTAAGTTAGAAATTGAATTTCGAAATAAATTCTGCCCAGTTAAAAATGTGAAATCTGTTGGTTTAGTTTTCCCAAGTTACCATCAGTTGTTCGCGTGTACTACTCCAGAGAACTGCGAACAAAATAATCAGTATCTGGCTTCTGTACTGAAGAAGAGCTCTGCTCCTTGGAGTGCAGAACGTAAGCGGTGACGTGCGGCACAAAGCAGCCAAAAATACGAAATTGTAAATAATAAAGAGAGGATAACATTAATGTGGAACTTGGGAAGGCAGATTTCAATGGTAAAATTTGGTATTAGCGCTGTGGAACGTGCTGTTTCTACTAGCAGGCATATTATATTTCCTCGAATACAAAATTACGTCGACAATTAAGAACCACATTTTTCCTATTGTATGGGATTTGAGGTTTATACGGTCGCGAGTATGAAGATGGGTGAAAGTCTTCTAGGTTGTTGCGTCTTGTAGTCTGGTAGAAGTTTACCATCGTTCCAGTGGTCCTTATTGTTACTGGCAAAAAAGTAAACAACGCCAAATCCAACTGGACTTTGAAACACCTGAACCACATGCTCTTCTCTCATTAGGTAGAGTCCACTTCTCCGCTCCACCAATCAGCACCATCAGTTGCACATCGCCACTTATTGCCTTCCCTTTTCAAGGCTTTCAGACCTTCCCCCCTCCCTTATATACTCGCCCTGAAGATGGTAAAGACAATATTCACCGAAACGTTGGTTAGTACTTAACGATCGACGTGGCTCACGCCCGAGAGCTGAAGGCGTAACGTAATATTTGGTCTTTATTTACATCTAGCGCCTGTGTACAACTGTTTAGACTACACGTCCGACAACCAAACAGGAGAAGTTGCCGCATGAGCACGGCTCCGTTGTAATTCTTTGCAATTGAATTAATTGAACCACGGGGGACTGCCTCCATCAACAGGGCGATTGCCCAGATGATGGAGGCAGCAAGGGCCTCTAAAACGTCGGCAAACGTCTACCTGACTACACTTCTCAACAACGCAGAAGACAGCCATCTTCATTTTGGTTTTGTACTTGAGCTCCATTGAAGTGTTTTGTATAATTTAAATGTTGATCAATTGCTCCATACATTGGCATGTTAAATACAAAGTTTGAAAGACCCCCTAAACAACTTTCACCCAATATATATAGCCATACACGATACTCACAACTCAGTTACTGTCTGCCATTCAATAACAACGGACACGCACCTCATACACAACCCGGTATGTTATAATACTTTATATTTTGTGATTACATTTATTTTGTTTGTAATACGATATATTTGAATAATTCCTTAAAATATTATAAATTAGAGTAATATTATTCCATTTCCTATTTCGGTAGCCTTATCACGATATGAAAATTAAAATTGATTTTGCAGATATAGGCACCCAGGCGCGTCTCCAAAAATAAAATCGAAGAAGCCTGGAGATGTAGTAAAAACGAGTAAAAACAAAAACAATATAAGCAGAGCAACAGATACACCAGATTTTAATTTTAATTTTGATAGACCTGACGATGATAAGATTGTATATCGAAACATGTCGTCAATTTTAAAATGTAACAATTTTATGTGAAATTTTATATGATTTTATATGATTTTAACAATAAGCTTGTGTAAACGACGGAAAATAAAAGTATTGTTTTGAAAGTTCGTTTGGAGCAAGAACAGTGGAAAACGAAAGAACTCACAAGTAGTCGAACAAAAAGTGCAGTAGACCGGTTTATCCTAAGAGAGCAGTGAATGCAAACAATTGGTAGGAGGTTAATCCGTAGTACAAACAGCAGCTAAGTATTTTGTTCCGAGTGGATTCAGTTTTCGGCCCAGTTCATGGAGCAGTCGTGCCTACGTCTAGTGGTTGTGGGAAGTGGATAGCTGCAGACCTGCATAGACAGTTGATAGAGGCGTGTTTTAGTTTAAATCGTTCATGTACTTTCGAACTTCAAATCGTGGTTGCAGTTTATAATTATTTTCATTAATGTCCCACATGAAATACATTTTATAGCCATTTTCAGGCTAAGCATAGACTACAAATTTAATTGAAGTTTTGATTATTATAATTTTACTGTTTTTAAAGTAACAGTAATTTAATGAAACGTCCTTAAGCGAATCTACAGTAAAGTCTGTATAGGTAAGCAATTATCTGATTATTTTCTCTTCACAACAAACTGAATATGAACACGTTTTACCTCCTTTGCTTTTATCTTCGTCTTAGAATGTGCTTATTAGAACTGTCCAAGAAAATTCAGGACAGATCGAAATTGAATGAGAAACATCAGATTATGGACTACGCTGATAACGTTAATTTATTAACCAGCTGTGCGACTATCAGATTCTGAAGGAGTACTGTGTTCCCTGGAGTTAGTCATGAAGCATCTTTTATTTCGGGGCTTACTTCTCTACCTCGGGCTTAGCTTTCTGGTAAATGTACTGGGTATATTATTTGTGTCCATCCTGTGCTACCCCTGAAGTAAATGAGCAGCAGCCCGCTTGACAGCAGTTGATCATCTCGAGGCAGATTGTGATGGATGTTAAGTACATTACAGATGTGGCGGCCACACGGTGTACCCTGAGGGAGTGGTACCAATCAATAGAAGAGTGGAGAGGTCTTGTTACCGCCTTACACCGCAAACTTTAGAAGGAAGGAGAGATGCGGGTTGCGAAGGCATGCTCTGTTGGTTACTGTTTGAAAGAAAACGGGAATCGAATTTGATATTAGCCTCGAGTCTTTCGTCGTTTTAGTTTCTTTCTGTGTAATTGAAACTAACGACCTCATTGTTAACAGTGCAGGTATACAGGGTGATTCAAAAGGTTAGGGCCAAACTGAAGGAGCGTATAGAGAGGACTCAGAGAGAACAACTTTCGAATAGGAATCCACGTCCTCCGAAGTTATCCTGAGTCAGTCAAGGCCATTGAAGGTAGGGAAGTCTGATAACATACAGCTGAAATAATCGTACTTTGCTATTCTCCTACTAGCTTAATTTTTTTTAAAGGATTACATTAGCAATCTTACAAACCAAATTTACAACAGACTTCCCTACCTTCAGTGGCCTCGACTGACTCAGGATAACTTCGGAGGATATGGATTTCTATTCGAATGTCGTTCTCTCTGAGTCCCCTCTATACGCCCTTCAGTTTGGCCCTAACCTTTTGACTCACCCTGTATAGTCAATGCTTAGTAGATCGAATTAACGTGCAACTACTGACGAATTCAGAAGCGTTGAATAAATGATTCTGCACCAGATTATTTTATGGTTTACAATCATACTTCCATTAGACGGAGGAATCATCATTAATTACACCAATAAATTGTATATTAAACATGATTTTACGCGTTAAAAATTTACAAGGTGACGTGAAATATACCGATTAAGAATATGCACAAATCCCACAGGACACGTTCTGTCAATGGATAATTAAAAAAAAAATAATGCACCGAGGTTCGAGGTTTTTGCGGGAGTAAAAATTTGGTTTTGGGTCTTTTGAGTTCTGACGTATGTAGTCTTGCGGCCGCCTACCATTGTGTTATCTGAGAATAAAATTTTACGTGACTTACTTTTTCTTGAAATAATTTTACCGTCAGAACTGAAGACTCGTGGACAATACAATATAAAATCAAGAAACATTATTTTATATCCCACACTGCTTCAGTAATTTGTGTCCTAACGATAGTTTAAATTTTCTGAGCTTTGGGGAGTTATTGAAATACGGTAAATCGGAAACGGTGAATGCTGATTCTGTGCGTGTTTTGTATCATCCCAGAGAAGTTTTGTGTGTTCTGTAACTTTTCATTCTCAGTCGCGCAGTCCAAAGGAAATAAAAAGTACGGCTTTGTGTTAGTTGGGCTGAAGCTGATACCTGAAGGCATTTGATAATTCTGACTGACATCCTACAGATAGTCGGTCCACTCTGCCTTTCAAGAGCATTGTTCGCTGTAACAATGGTGACGTGGGAGCAATGCATCACTCTCCATTCAGCAAACATACAAGTTTTTCTACTTGTTGAACAGACTCCAATGTGAAATACGGCCAAACTTTGATAGTGCCTGCAATACAATAGCAACTCTTTACAAGATTTAACTTGTGTATATTCCGTTTATATGTAACTTGATGTAGAGTGTAGCGAAGGTTAATGGATCGTCGTAACCACAAAATCACAACCCGAATTCTCACGTTTGATAACTTTCAGTATTTTAGAACCCGAATGTTTATTACCTCGCTGACAACAGCCCGCTACTGGACTCGGTCCTGAGCCAGATTAATCCAGTCCAGTTACGTGTAGGAATTTTATGTTGTATTTTTCCTTTAAGTTATCCGAGCACAGCTCGATAAATTTCTTTTTCTCTCATGCCACGGTGGTCTAGCGGTTAGAACGCTGGCCTTATAATCCTGGGGTCTCGGTTTCGATTCCCGGCGGTGCCCGAATTTATAACTTGTGTTGGGCAAGGCCGTGGTCTAGGCAACACAGAGTTTTCCTCCGGGGGCTTCCCCGGTTTCTCTGTGGCATCCCAACAATTACTCCATTCACACACAGAAGAAGGCAATGGCAAACCACTTCTGGATCATCTGCCAAGAACGTATATGAACAGGTCCCAGTCCGAGAAAAGGAGGGAAGGATCCTGTTCATATGGACCTGTAGTCAGACAGAACACTAAATAAATAAAAAAATAAAAACTCGCGTGAGTAGTGAGATGTTATAACTCCTACTCATTCTTAACCTCAGCACTAGATGGGGGTGAGTGGTCAGCGTCACGCTCCGGCCACATTATATTCCCTGGAAAGAATCCCCGTTACCCGTTTGATAGTAAAATGGGTACCTAGAGCCGTTCTGGACTCAGAGGCTAGAGGAAAAATCCTCTGCCCCC
>NW_019059663.1:376041-387178 GCF_000696155.1 Zootermopsis nevadensis | reverse complement strand
AAACGCCTTGTAAGTGCTTTGAAATATTAACGTACGTATTAACGTACGTGGCAGAATGCTTTGTATTAAATGGGAGAGAAGGAGCTAAGTTAAAATCATCAGAAATTAAATTTCGGAGGAGACGTTTGCGACTGACTTGGCGTAATCGAGTGCGAAATGAAATGCAGTACAGAAACATAAAGGAGCTTAGCGGAACGTAAACGAAACGTTGAGAAGGCTGTGGGGATATTTTTTTGTCGGCTGTAGGGCGACCAGGAAAAAATGTAAGAAAGAGCACAGCTACTAGAGAGGGTGTAAGAGGGAACCAAACACAGGAAGAATTTCATAAAAAACCGGAACGAAGAAATTGTAAGCTGATGAATCGAGTGATCGATATTTAAGGAGTACGAGAACAAGGCTTTTATAACAATGGCTAAGACTGAAGAAGAAATTTAATCATATTTTAGTGACGATCTCTCAAAATGTCTTCTATAAAATAATAAAATTACCGAATGAAACAATTCTACAAATGTGAGTGAGGTGTTGATTTATACTTAACAATCTGACCTTTGAAGTAATGTGGATTATTGTTGTTATTAAGTCCATATTCTTCTTTTTCTTCATCATCGTGTGTTGGCCTTATTACATTGTTCTGACTTCAATGTTTGTATTCAGAGTTGTTGTTTCGCCTTTCTCTTTTTTTTTGCCTTTGGTGTATTCGGATAACAAAAACAAATTTACTTTCTCTTCACATTATAAGAACATTTCGTTTAGAAGTCAACTAATTTATTTACCTCTGCGTTGAAATATTCTCTGATTTTTTGATTTTTGATATGTTCAGTCTTTCTGTAGCTATCGTAAGACCTCAGGAACCTTATTTCATTCACTACAAAGCGTCTTTTTCTGATCTGTTACAGTGAAAAATTCTGATCCACATTGTAGTCTTAATACAGCCATAACTTTAGAAAATTTACAAATTATTATTGTCTGTTAAAAGATGTTCTTTTTCCAAAATCACAGCGGTTGGAGGGTAACGTTTACCGGTCAACTCCATCTAACGTCACAGT
Source organism: Zootermopsis nevadensis (assembly GCF_000696155.1). The sequence continues at coordinate 386,132 of NW_019059663.1, read as the reverse complement.
TATGTGGCGTTCTCCCCCCATACGTCTTCGTCATGAAGTGGTTAATTACAGGGATCTCGGGGATACTTACCTTTAATGGTAATGGTTAGCATTCCAGTTTCTTATAGTATAGGCCCTGGTTTCAGATCTCGGTCAGAAGACCGGCTATCTTAAATGATCTTTACGTTGACAGTCCGTCTATACAAAAATGTGTTAATTAATATTCACGCAACAATTTGCATCTCTTAAAAATTATTAAAACTAAAAAAATACTATCTTGAGTGAGTTTTGCGTGGCTTTACTCAGTCCCTTAGGCAAATGGCGGGATGGTACCTTAAAATAGGTTACAAACACTTCTTTCCGCATCCTTTCCGACGGTATATTGTTTGACGTACGAACAGACTCGTTAAACAAACCACACACAACACCATTTTTGTTATAAACTGCCAGAGAGCTTCGATTCTGGACGCGTGACCCGTTATCAGTTTTGGTTTAAATGAATATTTGTCTGACAGCAGGGCAAAGTTTGGGCAGCCCTATTGTTAAGACAATGCCCTGTTGTTGCAACTTTAACATTCCTTTAAGTTAGTTTAGGAACTCAAAAGAGACAAGATGAAGGAACAAGACTGTCAGACTTCCATATCGCCACGTCATCAAAATTTTGGCTGGCAGTGGTAAGGAAGCTGTCGACTCAGCAGTTGGGCTGAGGGGAAATGACAGGGGACCGCGGTTTGTGGCCTCCCCTCCGCGTGCAGACGATGCAAGAGGAGTGTACAGTTTGATTACGTCCTTAGGAGGACGAAAGAGTCAGTGCTTACTGTTCACACTGTATTAAACAGAACGTAAAACGGAGACACCGTGAAGCAGAACCTAGAACCATGAAGGCCGGCACCTAGTTTGTTCGTTCGACTTGCTAGCACGTTTTCAAATCCAGCATGATTGTTCAGATGGTTTCGTGCATGTTTGTATTTCTCGCACGAGTTCAGATTTTAGTGCGAGTTATAACTTTGTTGAAGCGGGAGTGATGATTTTCTTTTTGTTTTCCATACGAATTTATGATTTTTTTTTATTCTTTATTACTGCCTGCAGCTGTACGTTTATATGAACAATATCTTTCAGTTATATTGATATATGCACCAGTATATTTGTCCAGTTTTTAAGATCAGATTCTCAGTAAAATAGTGTTCACATTTATATCCTCTATACCAGAGGTCCCCAACGCGGGCGCCCGCCAAGGCTTTTTTTGGGTGCCCGCGTTGATACAGAAAGAGGTTATACTGAATAATGAAGGCCGTTCAACCACGAACATTATAAAATCAAAGCGCAGATCTCAACTTAATGACGCCAATCTTGATGATTGTTTGCGATCAGCAACATCATCCTACACTCCCAAATTTGAAAAACTGGCCGATGAAATGCAGCGCCAAACATCACACTAACTTCCCACTTGAGTAATAATAAATGTACTTATAAAAGTACGTATTTCTGATTGCGTGGTTTCTTGTATCATCAAACGTCGTGTTGTTTTGTGTATTATTTCGTGTCCATATCTTATTTGTCCAGAGAAAAGAAAATTTGGCTTTGTTAATTGGCTGGTACCCACCACGATCTCATAAACTCTCAGATGTGCCCCTAGACACAAAACGGTTGGGGACCACTGCTCTAGACTGAAATAGATTTACAAAGAATCCACTGTCTTCGTTTAGTACTTCACTGGAAGGTCTCATTAACTGGCGTCTATTCTTTGACCCACTAAGTCTTACCACGTTTATAAAGTTTTTAATCGACTCATAAGCAGTCTTCCCACGTGCTGTTTCTCAATCACACATTGAATTGATCTCAAGTACTGAAGTACTGAAAACGTACCCTTTGTGCTCCGTCTCGGGTTCTACGTCTGCAACCCGCTTCTCGTACGATTTTCATTAGTCAGATAATTCGATGTACAGGCGAGAAAGTGCATCGTGTACGCGGAGTTTGAACCCAAAACTGACAAGTCTGTTTCCTTCTAAATGCTTTATTCCCGAGGAAATACTTTCGGTGCCCTCTGTAGTATGGCAGGTGCGTGCTCCTTGAAGCCGGCCTTCAACTTTGAAATAAAAGGCGAAACAACCAACGATATTAATTTATTGCTTATTAACATCTTGTCTCCTACTAAAATTTTGCACATATTTTATGTGTCTTAATGTATATGGAATATTACCATATATTGGTTTAAAATATCCTCATAGGTCACAGTTTCGCCCTGTTCCTTCCCTTGTGCGCGTTTCTTACCTTATTATTCTCGTATCTCCATGCTGCCTATTAATCAGCTGTCAAATACTTCCACCAGAATTTTAAGATAACGCAACTAGATTCAACACCGAAAATTGAGGTTCAGCCCAAGACACTTTAAAATTGTATGAAATATAACACGTGCGGAATTTATTACATTGTTAATGCATGATTTGTGATTGGACTTTGTGGATATATTTGAAGAATAAAATTAAGGGTGATGTGTGATTGTATATTACACCTAGAAGTAACTTTTCATGTCACTTGAATTTTGTAGTTTATGATGTGTTCAGTGAAATTTAATTTTACAAGACGTGAGTGCCATAGGATTTGCTTTCATGGTAGAATATAAAATCCAGAATAGCATATTTAGGCCATGGGCGAATACGGTATTTCATCCAGTGTATGCAAAATCTCAATGAAGGGTTTTATAAAATATCTGGCTGTGTTTTGTAATGCAACCTGATTTTGTTGGAAGTCACTCATATGACCATTTGACAGAACAGACGGCAGTAATCTGTTGTTTGCAATACAGGTGAGGTGGTGTCGCAGTTCGTCTTCTGTTTGCAAAGTCGTATGGACGTTTAGGTAGATACCAACATTTCGAAGATCTGTCTGAATGGGTATGAATCTCGGTCTCTTGCCCAAAGGGAAAAATTACAGTTTGACGGTGTATGAGAACGGGGAAGTTGGGAGAATGTTTTGATTTCAGAGGGTGGAACAAAGACAATGTTGGAAGAGACTGTACGACGAGGAACTTATTAATGTGTGGTTAGCCCAAATCGTATGGTGATCAGGTAAAGGAACAGGAGCTAGGTGGGACGTGTAGAATGCGTGGAAAATACGAGAAATTAATACAGAAGTCTAGTTGAAAAGCCTGCAAGCAAAGTCCCACTTAGATGCCTTTATGGAAGGATAGTATTTTAAAAATTACGGTAAAGAAGTTGGGACTATATCCATCTGACTTAGGTTAGGGTACAGTGATATGCTTTTGTGCATACGGTAATGAGTCTCCAAATCAGCTTGTAGTTCGTACTTCAGTTTTCTATGACTGCTAAATGCGTGTTTTGTGAGTCTGCCTCTGTTAAAATTAAATTTTCGTGGAATATTTTCTTCCATATTTAGATCTTTCATTTCGGATAAATGCAAGAAAAGTTTTTTTATTGTACGTGAATGGAATTGAACAGTTATTGAAGTTAATACAATTGAATGAGAGTTTTTGTTTGTCTATCGCCTGTATCCGTTTGCACTTTCTTCTGCACGGAAAATGACTTCCAAATGACAATGAGTTTGTATGCAGCTCACATACAGTGTGTCTCACTATTTTGCTTCCCTGCAGGAATCTTTCTTTGTATCCTACAGCTTCATTAATAGTAAATATAGCTGCCCCCGTCTTATAGACAAGAATTTTGACCGCAGTCTGCTTTTCTTCACTATAGATTCCCTTTTCGAAAAATATAAACCTCCCTTTTTAAAAAATCCAGTTCCTCAAAAGGGGGGATGTAGAAACGAAGTATGAAAGTAGCTAGGAAAGTCGCTGTTGCTTTTTGCGTTTCATCTTCTCTTTTATCCTCACGTTCCGGTCTTCAAGAAATCCTTCAGAGCTCACTAAGGATTTTCTATCATTTCATGAAGACCTGTCTCTAAAGACGGGGTTGACTTATACATATGTGGTTTGAGGTCTTCTTCTTTGACAGTCTTCCCTCCGAAGTTTCGAAGAAAGAAACGGGCTGCGTTGAAGACTCTTTATAGGGGGTGGATATAATACATTGTGGGGGGTGGGGGTTGATATGACGTTGTGCTGACTCCTCATTCGTCACAGACAGAGGGGGTGCGGTGTGAGTTTCGTCTTTGTTCGTAGTTTCCAGTAATTCCTTTACGACACTAGTGAACTGTCCAGTTATCGTCTCCTTATTTTGAGACGTCTTTCCTTTCCCCATAAATATTTGTTATCCTATTCAGATGGAAATACTGCGAAGGCAAGCAGAGGCCCTACAGAATAATTTCTTTAGGCAATTTTGTGATACTCTAGGGCGAGTTAATGGTCTTTATGTGAGACGACGTACGTCCATAAGTGAAAATTAAGTCGGAAATTGTTGAATTGTCAGTTGCGTTTATAAATCGACGGATTTTTCGAGGTTTGAACACAGGAGAAGGAATGAGCGTGCAGAGTTACACAAAGAATGCCATACATAACTAAGGAGGTATGCCTAAGTCCCATTAATTCTTCTTGAATTGCCCGCTCCTGTCAATTTCCTGTGCACTTCGCAGGATCTTTGTTGTCTCGTAGCAGCCTTACCTGGTATAGCCTGATTCATAACCAGGTGTTTCTAGTACTACGTCCCACCGCTAAATGAAATCTTCTGGCGCTGTATGCTGTGTCTCGGATTGAAGCCAGAAACATCAGTTTAGCATTTTAAAATATAAACATGCCGAGCACATAACCGGGTCCTTCTGTTGGTATTTGTGTGCCGATGATTTAGGTGGTAAGTTCGGCCACTGTACCTGCGGCCCGTGACCTGCTGGTGTACAAGGTCCCTCTGGACACGGAGTCGAAAATGTTGCAAATCGATATAAAATTAATTATAAGAATGATCTACATCTACTTTGAAATATAATGTCGAAAACATGCTTTCCGATCCTTTGACATAGATAATGTTACAATGTGTCTTGGACCTACATTGCACGATCCAGTGATAATGTTTTTGGCTGAGGCTTCTGTATTTTGTGAAATTAGCGCTTTCTCTCTGTCTTCATTTCCATCTTTCCATCCCCCTTTTTCATTTCTTTGCCATTCTAATGCTTTGTATCTTTGTTTAAAAAAATTCGTGCCTTTATACATCTGTTTTCAATTTAAAATAAAACCAGCTACAACATAGAACGGACGTGTTACTCTGTTTTGTATTATTACTCGTTATACCACCTGCTGTCTATTGTGTAAGGACAGTTGAATGAAACTGAATACCTCTCGCATGTACTACTGTGTTTGCTATTGAAGAAACTACCCGTTTCATTTTGCGTATGCGTGTTTTACATCAAACAGTCCTCCTCATTATATTTGCGTTTTCCCTACCTGCATGATAAAAGCTGACTTTCCCTATATCGTGAATTTTTTCGAAGATTTGTGTACATAAAAACAATACTGTCACAAGATTTGTAGTAAAAGAACACGGCCATTTCGTAGTACTAACGTTCAGCCTATTATAATAATAATAATAATTCAAATTCATTTATTTAAGTGCTTGACAACAGACAGATAAGGCCAATAACAGCCAATAATAATAATTTTAGTGTTGCTAGTTTGCGGGGGGGAGGGATTGTATCATATGCTAATTATGTGAAGTCGTCGGAGCCTACTCATTGGAAAGTATCCTGAAGTAAACTATTTTTTACACACTAGTCACTAAACATAACGTTTTAAAATTATGTAACGGACAAAGAAAATCATTATTACTCCTACACTTTCGTGTGTTTTCTAAATATTAGTTATTTTTAAAGTAACATTTTAGGTTCTTACGTCAGCGATTGTGAATATGATTATCTTCCGAGTTGTTTCGTTGTATAGTCTGGTAGGAGGTCACGACGTTTCAGAGACACTTGCATACTCCATCATCAGGGCGATGAGTCCTCATAGTAATATTAAACGTTCTTAAACTCCTATCAGATCTCACGGCGAAAGAACCCAAAGTAGCCATCTATATAGTTATTTGTAATTCAGTATTTGCTTTTTATGTTATTTTACAGTCCTGAATCAGTAGCTTATTTTAATTGTTTCTGAAGATACATCCTTCATTCGGCTGTGTAATAAATGAGCCAACATATTATTATTTAGTGTTCTGTCTGACGACAGGTCCATATGAACAGGATCCTTCCATCCTTTTCTCGGACTGGGACCTGTTCATATACGTTCTTGGCAGATGATCCAGAAGTGTTTTGCCATTGCCTTCTTCTGTGTGTGACTGGAGTAATTGTTGGGATGCCACGGAGGAAAACTCCGTGTTGCCTAGACCACGGCCTTGCCCAACACAAGTTATAAATTCGGGCACCGCCGGGAATCGAACCCGAGACCCCAGGATTACAACCGCTAGACCACCGTGGCGGTTAGCCAGCATAATGAATGTAAATAGAAATAAAACCTCATCCCAGAATATTGCGTAAAATCATTCATTTTTTACTGATATTTATTCTCACTGGCCCAAAATTACTACACCCCATACACTTTCTGCTGCAAACCTAGCTGCTCATTTTACTAACAGTTCTCATGTTAATTGGCATATTAATTAGTATACATATAAATCTACGCCGTTCTATCAACAGTATCGTCCAAGTTGATGTTAGTAAGTCGGAATCGAATTACGACCTATTCTGGCTACTAACCAGACTGTTAGCTATATAACAGTACGTCCGTATAATTTAATGAGGTCTTGATTACACAGTGGTAGACAATAGACCACCAAGTTTCGTGACGTAATAATGCGAATTGTGGAGGTTCCCAAGGTGGTAATATTTTGACCAGGTTTAATCTGCCCTGTACTTAATAACGGTGTAAACTCGGAGCCAAGTGTAACACCTCTTCAATAATCATATTCAAGTGCAACTTGGCAACTCCATTCTCAGAGGGCTAATTATTATTTTGAGAGAAGTGGGGGTAAACCACCCCTTACTACATCCTCGTCCTACATGTTTAAGACCGCTCTGCCTACCCTTTCTTCCCAACTGTATGGACTAACGTCCCTTGAGATGTAAGTAAGTGGTTCAGTCTAAACGCCATAATGACTGTTAAGGACGTAAGTGGCTGAAGAGACTCTGGTGCAGAGTGAAGAGGCATTAGGTAAACCCTAAATCCGAATTAGGTATTAAAGGTAGGCCTTCAGACGGATTTGACTCTTTCAAGCCCAGAGGTAACTATGTGTACCACCTGCTTTAACAGTCAGTAAATCTGCATTTTGTTGGTTTTCGTATGATTCTCAGAGTTATTATTATTCAGTGTTCTGTCTTACGACAGGTCCATTGCTCTGCCCAAAAAGAGCTCTCCAGTTGTCCCTATTCTCGGCTTCTCGCTTTAATTCCTGGAACGTCATCTTCTTTCCTTGTTTAAGGTCGTCGGTTAGCTGTATCAATCTTCTTCCTAGTCCTCTCTTTCCTTCAACCTGGCCTTCGGTGATATCACTCAGTAATCCATTCCTTCTCATAATATGTCCCAGCCAGTTAGCTTTCCTTCGTGTAATCGCCTGCAGAATGTTTCTTTGCTCGTTGACTCTCCTCAATACTTCTTCGTTGGTCACTCTCCAACACCACATTTCAAAACTCTCCAGGTATTATTCTCAGAGTAAAGGACAATTATTTCCTTAAACAGAATTAACCAGTTGAGCTTTGTAATGACGAAGTGCTGTGTTTTCTTTGTGATGCGGACTGAATTATTAAATATTATTTAGACGAGCTTCGGTTTTAAAGAGCCGGTCCTAGTGAAGTCAGTAAAGCTTTCGTAGATAATCACTTGTGCCGTTCTTCCTCTGAATGCCAAGGTAGCAGCAAATCCGTTTCCCTATTGTTATGTACGAGCTCTAGAGCTTAACTCTAACTTCAGGGCACACGGTGCTGTTTACAAGAGGAATGCTTCGCTCTCATATGGCTGTTAAATTATTGGGCTCTGTGCGAATGCAGCAGTGTTAATATATTACTTATTATGAAATTTTGTGGTACTATAAAACGCACATTACTAGGTAAATGTAAATAAAAAAACTAATATTCTGAAGGGTAGCAACCACCCCTGTGCTTTTGAAGGCAACCTAAAGAAAGGAAGAGATTAGTTTGTTAAGAGAGGCTACAGAATAAATATTGGCGGGTAATTAACTCGACGAAGATGTGAGAGTAGAAGGATAAAACGTTATAAGAATAAGTGACTAGAACTTTTGTCTCTAAACACTGAAATTGCTGTGCAGGTGTAAACCAAAATGTGAAAGTGTGGTGCCGGAGAAGTCCGAAGAAAATATGGATGGAAATGTTGTAATCCTTGTAATCTAAACGGGGCAAAGCCCTGGACATCATTGATTTTATTTTGTATCTCTGCTATTTTTGGTACAATAATATCGACCCAATTTTTCTTCGTGTGATACATTGGAATTTTATATAACGAGGCTCTCAACGTCCTTATTCTATAGGACCGTGTTAAAGGTAACAAAAATTCAAATGATTCGTTGGATATTTATGAACTACTAACGAGATTACCTTTACATTTATTTCTTACTTGTATGGTTTTTACAGCGGTAAATGTTTATTTTTACTTCCAAGGTAAAATTAAGCTGAGTTAACATGAAATGTCTTGAATACTAAATCACAGTTTTTGTTGATAGTAAAGCGCGTGGCTTGCTGCTAAGAAAATTATCGCCTTATATAATTACTTCAAACTTTATAGACGACTACTTTTAATCTGATCTTTAAACACAGTACTGAACTTTAGAATAAGAAGCAGTTGGTGAGAACTTGAAAATAATATTTGTAAGCCACTTCTCGAATAAATTAACCTGAACTCTTGAGCCAATAATGATTAGCTTCATAAACCTTTTCCTCCCCAAAGACTCATTTTTATCGGTGCTACAAACCGCGTTACACGCCAACATATTTTCTGAAACGGTCTGTTTCAAAACAAATTTTTACCGCTTGATCCAGTGTATTATTTATTGTTCATCTAACGACACTTTCAGCAGATCTCATTATATAGCATAGAATTATAGTAAGTAAAGTAAAGTTTGTCCCACTATACGCCATGTAGGCGTTTGGGGTGAGTGGAGGTATAGCTCCTCTCTTCCTTGACCTCGGCACTAGATGGGGGTGAGTGGTCAGCATCACGCCCCGGCCGGCTTTACCCCCGGGAAAGGACCCCGGTACCCATTGTATAGGAGGCTGGGTGGGCCCCAGAGCCGGTCTGGACGCAGAGGCTAGAGGAAAAATCCTCTGCCCCCGTCGGGGATCGAACCCCGGTCGTCCAGCCCGTAGCTAGTCACTATACTGACTGAGCTATTATAGTAGTTAATTTAATTTAATTTTTAATTCTGAAACAGTAGGAGCTTAATCTGAGGTATTATCCCAGTATTTGTGTAGGTGGTTTGAGGAAAATCACGTAAACGAAGTAAAGAAATCAATGTTCTTAACCTGCGTGTTTGTAGAGACGTTTTCTTGTGTGTCAGAAGAAATGAAAATTTCCAATCTGATGTAGTCACTTAGGAAAAGCTGTTGATTTCTTCGGAAGACGAGACGTTCTCCTACATTCAAATCCTTATCAGGCACTTTAGGGATAAGGAAAAGAAAAAAGTTAAAATAACACTGATTTTTCTCTTTTTCAACTACTAGTCAGAGCTTTTGCTGCGATATATAAAGTTAAGTAAAACAGCACCAGTAATTATAATTTAATCCTCTTAAAATGAATGAAGAAAATTTTGGAGATCCCAAGAAGCAAATGAAATGAAGCTTATATTTTAAAACAATTACAAAGAACGGAACACGCTGAAAGGCGCTGTTTCGAGGACAATAGAACTATTCGTCTTCGTTCATTCATCTTTAGAATAAAGTTTATTTAAAAGAAATTGACGGCGAAATTTTCGAAATTCTTCTTAACCATTTAAAATACATTAGTAACTATACCACCTGCTTTAACAGTTGGTAACATTGCAGTTTGCCCACTGACTCAGTTTATGAGTTTCTTATTTATTTATTTTATTTAGTGTTCTGTCTGACGACAGGTCCATATGAGCAGGATCCTTCCATCCTTTTCTCGGACTGGGTCCTGTTCATATACGTTCTTGGCAGATGATCCAGAAGTGGTTTGCCATTGCCTTCTTCTG
>NW_019059663.1:365011-375093 GCF_000696155.1 Zootermopsis nevadensis | reverse complement strand
CGATAGGTCCATATGAACAGGATCCTTCCATCTTTTTCTCGGACTGGGACCTGTTCATATACGTTCTTGGCAGATGATCCAGAGGTGGTTTGCCATTGCCTTCTTCTGTGTGTGAATGGAGTAATTGTTGGGATGCCACGGAGAAACCGGGGAAGCCCCCGGAGGAAAACTCCGTGTTGCCTAGACCACGGCTTTGCCCAACACAAGTTATAAATTCGGGCATCGCCGGGAATCGAACCCTTTCCTTTGGGGTAGGAAGTGAATCTTTCAATGTTGTTTAGATTAACTTCGTTTGTCAAAGAATTAAAGTAGTTATGTCCCATTCATCAGTGGATATGTAGACCTTGTACGTAACGGTATTTCCTTTAAAGAAGAGAAAAATAACGCCCGGGCTAAGTCAGTGATTCAAGGCAAGTCTCTTGTAAGAGCGTGTGAATGGGCTAGAACATCAAATTGACTTCATTTGAAATATGAACTGGTGAATGAGAGAGTGTACAGTTCAGTCAGCACAAAAAGGAAAGAGCGTAACTTCAAGACGTTGTTGAAGCAGCTCGTCACTGAAATGTAAAGCTTTGGAAAAGCAAATGGTAGGCAAGGGTAGATATTTGGAGTCTGTTCTCAGAGAAACTCTGAGTGATATTCTGATGATGATTGGGGCTGCGAGGTCAAACAGAGCAGATGCCCCTCATAGCAGTGGAGAATTTTTTGTATGTGTTTACTATTTTTTCTTCAGGAAACATTGTGAACAAACTAAGGCGGGTGAGTTGAGCGGTCCATAAAATAACTCAGAAATGCATAAAGAATGTTTGTTCGAAAGCCTCACGTGAACAGAGAACTTTGTATTTCTAGGCTTAAATAGAAGGATAACATTAATATAAATCTTAGTAGAAGTTGGTATGAGGGTGTGGATGGCGTTCATCGGACTCATGATAAGGGTCTAATGGCGGACTGTGAAGACGGTAATGAACCTCCACATTAAAATAACAATCGAAGAATTTCTTTAACAGCCTAGAAGTTATCAGTTTCTGAAGATACTGTAAACACCCTGCCTTATAGGGTTAATTTGTAAAAATGTGTTTTTTCAGTGGGGAGTGCGATTATGGTCAGTTTCGTTTTTGAACTTTTTAAGACATAACTTCTCAGAGTCGATGATTTGGTGGTGTTGGAAGTCGCATGTGGCTGAAGATGAAGTTTGGTCACCACTGGACAAAGGACTGAGTTTAAGATAAGGACATAGGGTTATATATAAGGGGGTTAGAAAACTAAGTGGTTGGAAGTGAAACGTAAAAGTATGCGGGTGGAATGGCAACAAGGGGAAGAGATTAATCCGAAAATTGAGTGAGAAGTTTGTTAGTTAAGAAAACTAAAACGGGCATCGATAAAAAGAGTGCGAGATAAGAACTCGTTTTAAACTTTTTCTCTCCTTCCTACAGGGCAGAAAAGGCGGGAGAAGGCAAGAAAGCGAAGTGGCTCCAACACAAGCAGAGACGAGAGATTCAGTCGACTGCAGATCTGCAGAAGTTGTGTAAGTAAAGTTAAAGTCGCCATTAATAAAGTAATTACGTTTCAGGGTATTGAAATTGGAACTGGAATGGTATTGAAGCAAGTTTAGAGAAACGCGGAATAATTTTCATCTTATTAAATTACATAAAAGATACAAAATGTTGCAGCATAATGGTAGTTTGCTTTGTTTCAGTGACGTCATTGTCCGTCTTTTATAGTAATATTATTTGCTGAATTTTTAAAGTACTTAATTGCTACTAGGCCTGTGCTGAGGATTGTAAAATTGTAAACGAATACGTATTCTAGTAAATTTTCTCCGCCTCATCGACCCCAACCTCCGAACCTCATAGTCACATTTTCGTAATCCCGAAAGCTAATTCTTCTCTTTCACTCATTATCTTCCGTTATCATGAAGCAGACTGTGGCGCTGTGCGTCGTCACGTGGCCTGCGGAAACGGTGTACCAATTTTCATCCAATGCGACAATCCAGAAGCATCCTTAAAGCACGTTCATTAAATCGCACAATGAACTTAGTCATCCAACCTTCCTTTTTATTTTCTCTACTTCTGTTTCTTTCTTCAATCTCTTCCTGGACTTTTCTGTTATATTACGTCGAAGCTGGAGTGCTTCAAGTCTGCACGCAGCCAGAAATTACGAGGGGGAACCCCCCCCCCCCGCTCTGAGCTCATTAGTTTAGGTATCACAAGCTCGCAGTACTTGCGAATTGTAAAGTCAGTAGGGATGAGGCATCCATGCCGGCTGTTAACAAGATTCTGATACGTTAAACAGCAATAATCTCATAAATTTTTAAACTTTTAAACTTTGTAGCAAAATAACTAGTAACACACTCCTAACAAATATGACGTTTCTACCATTTGTTACATGGGAAGAATGAATTTAGCATCAACGTGATAGCAAGTGTAATCAAGGAAAACAGTCGTGTGTGGATTTTGTCGCAATACTAGATGCTTGGTCCATCACATCCTCCTTACTATAATCAGTCTTGTAAAATTGTTTTAAAATATAAATTACGAAAATTATTATTTCCTAGGTTCAAATATTTTCCTCAGCATTTTGTTCTTAAATGCTCTTAATCTATGTTATTTCCTGAAGGTGAGAAACGAAGTTTCACAATAATATAGAAGACTGGGAAATATGTAGTCGTTTGGTTTTTAGATTTAGAATCATATCGTGCGATTTATATATCGCGCGTCGCCTACTTCAGTATGCATTTCTGCAGTGTGCGTCGCTTTGAATAGACGATGGTATCGGAACCAATCGCAATCCTAACTTTCTGTACAAAGAAGCAGTTCAAGGTTTCTGCCTGACTGATACGCGTCTCATAATATGGCGTCTGCGTTTACTTCACTTCAGAATAAGCATCGTCTCGTCTCCTATCTACAAGCGCAAAAATTAAAACAAAAACTCTATGTGAGATTTCAGTCTCACTGCGGCGAGTATGAAGATGGCTGGATCTTATGGTCTGGTAGAAGCTTACCGACGTTTCAAAGGCGCTTTTTACTTCCATCATCAGGGTGATTGTACGAATAAAATGACCGTCACATTAGTCCATTATCTACTAATGTGTTATATAAGCGGTACGGATAGCCGACAAGGGGTAATATTCTACTGTTAGAGTTGTGCATAGGGCTGTTTGTAATTCACCTTAGAATAGTTACATATTTGTATGAAACAAATATACCGCCACGGTGGTCTAGCGGTTAGAACGCTGGCCTTGTAATCCTGGGGGTCTCGGGTTCGATTTCCGGCGGTGCCCGAATTTATAACTTGTGTTGGGCAAGGCCGTGGTCTAGGCAACACGGAGTTTTCCTCCGTGGCATCCCGACAATTACTCCATTCACACACAGAAGAAGGCAATGGCAAACCACTTCTGGATCATCTGCCAAGAACGTATATGAACAGGTCCCAGTCCGAGAAAAGGATGGAAGGATCCTGTTCATATGGACCTGTCGTCAGACAGAACACTAAATAAAATAATAAAAAAAATGAAACAAAATGTATAAAGGTGTAGCAAGATCTAGAAATTTAACACGCTCTTTCAAACGACTACCTTTTGCGAGCCACGTGTTTACCCCACCATAAAAAGTGAGGTGCATGTAGTCCGTAAGAAGAAGAGGAATTGCATATATAACTTTACTGCGAATATCTCTTAGAAAGTGTTATGGACAAGAGGGGTTGCTGAATAAAATTCGGAAGGAAGATGGTTGTCTTCTGGGTTGTTGCCTGATGATGGTGGTAGCAAGGACTTCTGAAACGTCGGCAAACTTCTGCCAGACTACCCCGCGCAACAACCCAGAAGACCGCCATCTTTAAACTTATCGCCATGAAAACCTCAGATCCTACAAAATTCTAACAAATCTTGAGGAAGTAAGTTTGCAGTTTAAACCTTTTTAGAATTGTGACCAATTCCAGGATGTGGTTGTAGCGCTGTTTAACCTTCAGGTTTCTTTACGGTTGTTAGAAAATTGTTTAGTAAAATTGGTTAGTTAGTTAACTAATTAATTAGTTTGTTCTCCCTTCATAGGAGGTCGCTGTATTAATCTTCAGTATTTTTTCTGCACTGTAAGTCAGTACTAAGTGAAGTATCCCATTGGAGATATTCGATTGATAGAAAACTAATTGCTTTGGCGATGTAAGTCGATCACTCTTTTTCTAACCCTCTCGTTTCCTTTCCTTGCTTTTCAATAAGTCTCATTCTTCACTCACTACGCCACATTTAAGCTCTCTCTTTCCGTATTTGGCTTCGTGACAATTCGTAAATTAATGTTATCGAACTAACACAAGACTTCCTCGATGTTTTATGGACCACAAATCCGTTACTTCAGAACGCTCTTGCAGGTAGAATGTATAATGTGCACGAAGAGGTAATGGCATTACGTTATAGTTCAGTTAATGTTGTATGGAGTAAGTAATTTTCACGTGTTTTTCTTGTGTGGCAGGTAAGGTACACTCGAAAACAGGCGTTCGAATCCGGGTAGGGACGGTTGTACGGACTTTCCGCCACCACATCCAGACCGTATTTGATGCCACCTAACCCCCAAAGCAGTTTTTTTTTGGAGTTATTTACAATATATTTAAATTATATAATATTTTCGAAAGATATATTAGTTGGTATATTACAACACCATATTTAAGTCTTGGTCAGTATTTTGGTAGCCCACAAAATAATTTTGTTTTGTTCTGTATATGTGCATTTTTATCCTACAAACTCACGCCAACCATGCAATGAAGCACCTGATTTAGACAGTTTCTTTAGTTCCTTGTTCATTCTCTTCGACATTTTTCTGATATACTGTAAAGATGTTTATAATCCAGAGTATGTTTGTTATCGAGAAATTCCTTACCCTACTTGGAATCGAACCTTGGCCATCAAGGGCGTATTTAGAGAATTAACTGACTGAACTATCTCGGATCATTAGCGAGGCCGTAATATTACTATTTAATTAATGAACTTGCAACATTAATAGACTCATTATGCGTAAATTATTAATTAAATTTAAAGTGATTATCTGTATATTAATATGCTGTTTAATCAGAGCATGCTATTTTATAATGTTTCACTAGCCAAAATAGAACGCACGTTTCCAGACATTTGCAGTAGCTATTCGTTACGACGAGAAAGCTCATTCTCAAGTCACATGTTCGTTGAAATGATTGTTTTGATCATTTTACGTGGATTTTCATTAGGCGTTGAAATCAGGAAACATGTAGCATTGTATTTTCTTTCTTGCAGTCTTTAATGGAGTACATTATAAGTGTACTTTATAACTAAATTTATTATTTTATAGAGATGTTTAATACTGTGTAAGACTTGAGGTTCTCATACTGCCTCCATCATCAGGGCGATGAGTATGAAGATTTCTGTCTTCTGGGTTGTTGCGCTGTGTAGTCTGGTCGATGTTAACGTTGGTTAACATCAACCAGACTACACAGCGCAACAACCCAGAAGACGGATATCTTCATGTTTAATACTGCTATAATAGCTTGAAATGTGTCTTCGTGTCATTGTTTGTATTGTAGTGTTGTTTGCATAACATGTTACAAGAGAAAACTGTTGTAATCTAGTCGATCATTACCGGTAGCATCGTATAACTTGTAGTAAGTCTAACGCTTTTCAGAAGGTATTATTGAATATAACGAGGTTGGTATCCGTGTCGTAACGTAGAGTTTAAAGATACATTATTTAATTGTCGTTAAAGAATATGGAACTTAGAGTAGTATTTTTTTACCATTAAGCATTTCAGTCATAAAGGTACAGTGTATATACTACGTGTGGTTGATTTGTTCTATCGAAGATCCGTGTCTTCATGTTCGTGTCTGAAGTGGCACGTCACACGAACAACGCGCTCTGATAAGTTCTCAAAGTGAAGTGCATTATGTAGGATTAGAACAAAAGCCTTTCAATTACTGATTTAGTTCCAACTTCTGTCATCCCCTCGCATAGTTCAGCTGAAGTGTTCTACACTATTTCAGTGTTCGCCCATAGTTTTGTATTAAATCGATTCTTTTAAGCCCCACGACGCACATTAAAACGGTGTTAAGAGGCCGGAGGATAGGAACGTCCTTAGTTGAACATTGTCGTAAAGTTCTCTTGTGACTTTGTACGGTTATAAATTATGTCGCTGAACGTAGAGTGGGAGTTTGTGAACATTGTTCCATAGTTGTGGGACATTTCCGCGCTCTTAGTGGAGTAGACGGAGGGTGGGCTTGTAACGGGATGAATTTGGTTCTGCTCACTAACTCGTTGGAGAAGAGTCCTCTTGAGAAACTAATAGTACGCAAAGATATGATGAGAAAATCTTAAGTAGTAAACACACTGTCACAAATGTTATCCCATAAGACGTAAAATTCCTTCACAGCAAATGATAACCAACCAGTATTTGCTTATTATATAAACAGATGCCTGTACTCGGGATTCACTGGCAGATTTTCGTTGTAGCTCGTAAAGTCAGTATTCTAGGTGATGACCTTTTATTTTTACATTTTGTACCAAAGTTTTGATGGAAATTAATGCTGCGACGTTAAGTAAGCTGCTAATCAATTTTTATGGCTCAGAACAACGTTAACGTGATGACGTTGTAAATAGCTGTAGAGTATAATGAGGAAATTTTATAACAGATGTATGACCCGGAATATTCCGTGGTTCGGAAAGGAAACTTAGAATCTTTATGCCTGTAAAATATAAACTGTTCAAACCAGACTAGATGAAAATGAAACAGTGATACAGGTCAAGACAAACAGAAGATAGTGGACAAGGAATAAGCGAGAAGAAGAACAGGAAGTGTACAGCAAAACGGAAATAGAAAGTCGCTTCATTCTCCCCTGTGCTTGGCTTTTACCCTTCCAAGCCGCACTCACTACCCTCATCTTGAAGCGGGAAAAGGGATGTAATAATGGAAACAAACAGCGCTCCAGCATCGTTTGTTACACCAAGCATTGTTTGTTTCTGCTGTCTCGACGGTAGCGAGACTGATACTGGTGAGGCGACAGAATGCCTTTGCACGTGGTCCATTGTCAGCCATTCTGATTCCAGCGAATCACATTTTTGGGGACAGGAGCTGGCCTTATATGCAGAAGGTACAGGATTCGTGACCAACCGAATCCAATGCGAATTTTACACCCATTTCTAATGTTTCTTTACGATATGCCTCAAGCAGAATTCATAATAATCAGAAAGTGGACAAATTTACTCACCAAAATTTAATATTCAATTCTTTATTCATAAACATGCCCGGCTTATTATACCCTCCGTGAATTTCTCCATAGTCAGGCGAGCTACTATTTATTGAAATAATAATGCTCTTCATGAGCTTTATTTGAATATTTTACTTTTTCGTTCTCTACGCCGTTTTTATTCTTGTAGAAGCAGCATAGCTTGAATACCATTGGGTCTCAGTTGACGAAGAAACGATTCCCCGTGTCAAGCCAAATAAATCGGAGACTGAAACTCGACTGTCGATATTTGCGAATGTATAGGAGAAGAAGGAGGCTTCAGATTTAAAAATAACGTCTGCGAGTAAAACAAATAGGCAACCTTAACATGTCGCTACTTCTTGCGTTGCGACTGAAAGAGACGGCCTCCAAGTACGGAGCGTAGGTTAAAATGCATTGAACAAGGAACAGAGGACAGCCGATGATGAGTGATTGTCCTCTGATTTCGGGATTAGGCGCTAAAAACTAGCAGCTTATGGAATGTTACACAGGCCGCTGAAGAACGGTGAGCTTCTTGACTAACTGAGTCATGCAGTTCGTTACTTACTTTGGTCGGAGGATAATATTAAATAAATAGACTGTTAAGTTTAGAAATATATTCAACTGGCTACGGATATAATCCTGTATTTTCAAAAGTATAATGCAGTTTTGACTTTCATTTCATGTTTAACAACCATTTATACATTTCGTATACACTATTTTCTACAAGGAGAGTGTAAGTGACGTATCAGACCGTAGTTCTGAACGTCTCGGTTAAGGGTTGCGTGCTAGCCAGCTAGTGTTCGCTGTCGGTGGAAACTCAACGACCCCTCCGTACATTCTCATGAAAGTCTATGCAGGTCTGAATAAACTCGCAGAAAAACGAGTTTTTCAGTGGCGTTCTGTCGCTTACATTCCCTGTATACTTCAGTAGCGAACACTGTGTTAGCACAGCCTAAATGTTCAACACAGCTGGCAAGAAAACCTGCCATTGGACACGATACTGAAATAGTTACATGCTCTGTTGTACACCACATTGGACACGATACTGAAATAGTTACACGCTCTGTTGTGCACCTAACTCCCTATCAGTCCTCTAAGTGGACTTTTCCTATGGGATTTCCACATCAAAATTCTATCTGCATCCTTGTGTTTCCAATTGTACCACAAACACAGAGACCATCGAATGAAAATGCATTTTCCGGTACGTTTCTTGTCTATATGGCTACAAACCGCAATGAACATTTCCGTCTGTGTTTTTGTTGTAATGTAATCGAATTGTAGGCTTGGTTATAATTTACCGATTTTCCTAGATAAGAAACATAGAAAGTCGTCCTGAAAAATGATGTGACATGCCCAGATACAAACTGCTAAGAAGGATATTTTATTTCCGAACACTTAAAATGGCAGTGGTAACTATGTATACCACTTTCTTTGACATGTGTAACTTGGCCTCTCGCTGTCATTCTCTAAATGTTTCATTTAGCTCTCAAAACAAAATATAAGTTGTCCTAATCATAATTAATAGCATGTATTCGCGACGGAAAGCGATATATATTCTGTGTTAAAATGATATGCATATCGAAATTCAAACATATCTGTTTAAGTACTCAGTCACGCCACTGATGCCGGTTTAGTAGACCGCAAATATGCAACATTTACAAAGGCATGAATGAGGCATGATCGTAAATAAGCCTCAGTGTTAACACGGGGATCGGATACTCCAGCTACACTTGTTACGGCCCACAGAATTGAATTTTATTTATTGACATCGTTCATTTCATATCGCTGTTTTTTTATTAGTGACATGGATTTAATCAGTGCTGTATTTGTCAGTTCTGCATAAGAAACTAGCCGAATGTTATAATTACCAATTGTACTTTTTGCTCATGCGTGCCAGCTCTCGAAAGGAAGTTACAAATTAACAAGAACTGGTGGTCTAAAATGAAGACCAGTTGGCATGCTTCTGACATGGAAGGATATCTTGACGTTGCTGTTAATACGAGGTTCTTTCTGTGTTGTGCTGTCCTGTGTACAGGCAGAGAGGCCTTGCGAGGGGTTGACCTTTCGTCAATGGAGTCCTACAAAATGTCTAAACAGAACAGGTAACCTCCGAAAGAGGCTTCCAGGACCCACATTGGGCTGTACAGCCACAGATGAGGTGAGGTTAATACGCTTCAGACGCGTTAAGACAGTCGTGTTCTAATTAACTACAGGGAAATGGATGGGTGGGCTATTTATGAATGAACTGTACACAGGAACCCGGTGTCCCATATTCATACACCCCTCTGAGCACTTCCCAATATAAAACATTTTATTATTAAACGCGTAATGTGTTATGTTTTAATGACATGAGAAAATTAACATTCCGCATAGAAATAAATGCAGATTGGAAGAGAATTTTACGTTAAACGGTGGGAAATTACGTAGATAGTCCCTCCAACACCGCACATATTAGATCATTAATAGTATGTACGCACGTTAAAGTAATTTAATATTGGAGTTTAGTGGTAGGGCGAGAAGAGAAGATTTTCCAGTTTACAAACTATTACACAGGAAGAACAATGTCCTATTACTTCTTCTCAAGTTTTGTGCTATCTTCCCGTACTTACGTAGTTATTAGTTCAGTTTTATCTCTTCAGGTGGTCTGTTCCAGGCCCTCTGAAAAAGGGGTTGTAATTTTGCAAGACCTACCTGCGCCTACTTAAGCTTCTGTGGCTAGTGCAATCTTCTAGAGGATGGTCGTCGGTAAATGAACGGTTAACCAGAGAACAGGGATGGACATTTCTTGGTTTTTTCCATGCACCGTGGGAACACTTCCCTTAGACCGACGTCTTGATCGACGAGTAGAATAAGTAAAGTAAAGT
>NW_019059663.1:348192-364993 GCF_000696155.1 Zootermopsis nevadensis | reverse complement strand
AAATCCTCTGCCCCCGTCGGGGATCGAACCCCGGTCGTCCAGCCCGTAGCTAGTCACTATACTGACTGAGCTATCCCGGCTCATGATCGACGAGTAGAATAATAAAATTAATTGCAAAATTGTCTTTTGCTTAATTGAGCAAGGAGTTTTGAGAAGACCCGTGAGGGGAGTAAGTAATAACCTCGGAATTAGACGGCAGAGAATGGTTAGCTTCACGCTACGGCAACATAACTCTTGGGAAATAGTAACCACTGTATTAGGCCGGTGGGCCCCAGAATTTTTTCTATCTGGAGGAGTTTCCCTGCAGGGAATATAACTCAGTTTGTGCTACCCGTAGCCAGTTTCCATACTGACCGAGTTCCCCTTCTCATGATAGAATAAAATACGTACATTTATGGGATTACGTAGAAGAAGCTTTGAGAAGAAGTCATGAGTCTACCTTTGTTCAAATGCAGATGCTGACAGAAATTTCAGCCTACTAATAATTATAATGAATCAGACAGAGTTTCGCATAAGTACAAAACAGCAGATTCATTTACAGTTTCGTACATTTAAGTTTTAGGTTTGTAGACAGGAGATGGGAAGACAGAAGATTCTGACCTGAATACTAAGAAATGTTCCTGGAATTTGAACTGCTATTGTCTACATTTCTGATTTAGTATGTTTACCTGAATGACATTAATTACGGTTTTGTATTTAAGCACGCGTCTCTCTCTCTCTCTCTCTCTCTCTCTCTCTCATCGCAAGGCGGATGTTAATACTACTGGGAAATTATTTGCAGCCATTGAAAACTGACATTAGAATCAACTGTAAGCAGTGGGATAATTTAATTAATTTACTTTCAAAGCACTCTGTATAAACAAGCTCTAGTGTTCAGGGCTTAATCGGTTTTAACCGGTATAATAGCGCTGTGGTGTGGGAGATCCATTTTCAGTAATGTTACTACAAAAGGCACAACCCGACAGACAGTGACTCAGGTTTCCTATGCAAATTAATCAATTGACACTTCACTAATCTTCTAGGCCCAGAGTTACAGTTCAGACGGCAAGTATTTTGACGGTAAATATACATCAAAGAGTAAAACAATTTTATAATGATTGTAATAACAATAACGACAGATATAACAACAGACAGCTTGTCTTCAGTCGTGAAACAACTGAAGCAGATAGACGTGATTGTCAAACAACGCCTAGATATCTAGAAATTAGTTATTTCGTGAACTTCTCATATGTTTAAAATTATTCATTGTCAGGAATTTTTCCATCGTCTATACTTTAAAAACCCATGACGTCATGGAATTTCTATTTCATCTTTATGTATGAATTGTACCGAAATTTAGATAAAGCTATTAGTACAAATCGCACCGCAGATTACTTTAGCAACAATAAAAATAATATAGTTGATTTTAATTAAGATATGTGCTAGTGATACAGTGGTGGTTAAAGTATTGTAATTTTAATTAAACAATATTAAATATCCTATCAACTCAGCAAAGGCTACAGTACACCGAACGCTTATCAGCTGATTGCTAACAGGCATTGGATTGTAGGAGTGTGTTATAAGAAAACCTCGCCTCGCCCGAGAATGTAAAGCTGGTCGCTAGGATAAATTCTGCACACTGCGCATGCGACAGGCCGTCAAAGTGGTGGCTGTTCTTTCGGGGCGTGTGTGAGCACCCCTGCTCATACAACAGCTTTGCTGCTGTTGCTGCAAAGAAATATAGCCCCCACTCAGGGGCCTGCCTAATAGCCATTGTGCATGTGTGCGCGTGCTTTAAAATGACCCCTGCAGCCCTCTGGAAGACAAAAGTGGTAGCATTACTGTCCATAGACTAAAATTAGCACGTACCATGTGTTCGATGCTTTTAAATGTTCTGTCAACGAAATTAAATTATATGAACATATGTTTTGAAGGTTTTGGTTCTCCACCATTTAATGCAAATATTACAGGACACAACTTTTTAATTGGTGGCCTTACTGTGCAGTTGTGGAAATATAAAACAGATTAAACAGGATGGCTAAATATCGGATTATGGAGACCAATTTTTGTTTGTTGTTTATAGTAATTCGATTCCAGTGAGACTGGTTATTATATTACACACGTCATTTGTTGACTTACGGAGCCAATTAAATCATAAATGAAATATTTATTTTTACATAGTTATCGGTCATTGACTCAGAAGAATAGGGTTCAAAACCAGGTGTTTCCGTATTCGAAAGAGGTTTTGTTCAGGGTTCATGGTTTTATTCCTCGTCTCATATTTCCGGATCACATTCTCCCCTTAAATTTTATATTCCTTTTTAACCATGTAAAATTTTAAGACTTGTTTAAACAAATTTTAAATTCCTGTAATTACCAATTACATACGCAAATGGGCTACTTTTAAACTGCTTTTGACAGAGATTTTGTGGAGCTGAACTTAGATATTTCGTTTGTGACATAAAGTGACTACTAATAAATAACAACGCCAAGCGTGTTTATATTTTTTTGTAATTAATTTGAAATCCAGTGACCAATGATCAGTTCCTGACAACATTCTTTGTCAGTTTCGGCAATTTTTCAAAGAAACGCAAGACTATTTTGATGATGAAGGTAGCAAGCATCTCCGAATCGTCGCCCAATTTCTACCAGTCTACACGGCGCAATTAGAATTGCGGCCCTTAACAAAAGAGTAGGTATCGGATGCCCCATAAAGTATGAATCGTTGGTACAGGTCTTGATTTCACTTCCTTTCACTAACCCTTCAGCCCTTACCCTCGTACTCACCCTAGTCCCCTTGATTTCACTTCCTTTCACTAACCCTCCAGCCCTTATCCTCGTACTCACCCTAGTCCTGACCAATTTCATGTGAGGGTGTGGCATTTTGAACTGATGCCAAATGTTAAGTTTAATTCATTCTGTTTGGTATTCAACATCCACATTGCTTTTGTGTCGTAGTGGTGGCCCATTAAACATTGTATTCGGGTAGTGCCTGTTTGTATGACTGACTAAATGGCCTAGTAATGGATTGCGATTGGTTTTAATGACAGGAACTACAGGGTTCACCACAAATAAGGTAATTCCGGGAGAGATGCCGCACTTTTTGCAACATTTGTTCTAACTCAATCCGAAAATGGTCAAAACGGCTGAAAATTCAGAGATATTATATTTAAGATCTCTATTATACTAATCCGTAAACAAAATATTTAAAGCAAATTAATTCTCAGAGGTACAGGGCGATAAAAAAAAGTTGTTTTTGCGGCATCTCTCCCGGACATGCCGGGAGAGATGCCGCTCTTTGAAAACATCCTTGAATTCAAAGAGAAACATATGTAAATGAAAACTGATGAACTTCATTCAAACTAATGAATTAATGTGAACATTAACATGGAAAAAATATGTGAATACCAATAAAAATTGAAAAGTTAATGAATATCAAATGAATGTTAAATTATCAAGTAAATTAAAAGATAAATGTTCCAGAGGTTGCTTGGAGTCTAAGTGTAAACCAGTGAATTTAGTCTAAGCGTTAGTCAATGAAATTTGTACGGAGAGCAGAACTCATGCAGCCAGTTTCTGCAACAGTTTTCCCAGTACTCACAGCACTTGTTGGTGTTACATTTTTCATGGGTCTCTTGATTAGAACTTTTTTTTCAAGTTTTTCAACCTTGTAGACCTGAAGTACTCGGACTGTTCACCTTTGCCTTTTTCCTCTGCTCTTTGACTTCATTTCCTCTTTGCTTCTTTCGCCTTTCCTCTATGTTGGCTGCTTCAGTGAGGACAAAAGCCAGTCGCCTCCTTGCAGTTGAGTTTTTTCTAGGTATTTTCAACACTGGACTAATCTTCCTCAATAAGATAAGATAATGCAATAGAACAGGCATTTTTGACTACTCTTTAATGCTTTTTTCAATCAGATGTGGTATTTTTTAAGTGCGGCATCTCTCTTTATCTTCAGGGAGAGACGCCGCGCCCTCCCACTTGCCTTACCCAATGACCAACATGGCGGCCACGTCGTGCGAAGTCAAGACCAGCAACGCTGGAAACCTCTAATGTATCGGGATTTAATAGTTACTTCGACTGGAACTAATAAAGACACATCTCATGAACAATAGAAATAACTTTGAGCATAAAATTAACGAACTCACCGCATAAAATCAGTTATGACTCTCGCAAAACAGCACCGATTTTCAATGCGTCCACTCACAACATTTCTCTTGGCTCACTGAACAAGGACATATACTGACATCGGCCTAGGATTAACGGAACCCACCGAACTAAAAAATGCGGCGTCTCTCCCGCCGCGGCATCTCTCCCGGAATTACCTTAAGTTATTTATTTTTAAGTTTGCTCAAATAAGTCTTTGGTTTCTAGGTTTACCTTTTTTAGTAATCTTGAATGGACAATTAGGTGTTGTATGAAATTAATAAAATTATATTTTCTTTAAAGTCTTGTGTATGAAAGGCTGATGGATTTTTTATTTTGTAAGTATACCGTTACTGTTAGGGACCAAGTTGTTTTTGTTATTGTTGCAACTATTGCTGAGAGTGTGACTGTGAAACTGGGTCTCTAATGGAGCTGATGCTTCGGTGATTCTAACAGGAGACCCAGTTCTCCGCGGTGTAAAGTCTGCGACTAAGAATCTGAGCGAAGCAGATTTACATACTCTTATCAAACAACGGGCGAAATTGTAGTTTTGTGTATTTTAATATCTGGTTGTAGACATATAAGACATTAACTGAGTGGTAGCAAACATTCCCAGAATTTAATCCTTTGTAAACTGTCTCATAAATGTAACTTTGATTTTCTTCTGTTCGTTTTCAAGTTGCTTATAAAAATATCTCTTCTAGAAATTCATATGGAATGAAGCTTTCTAATTAAAGCGATATGTAATTTTTACAACACCCTATGCTGTCACGTGATGGTTGTAGGGAAGGAATAGCTCATGTTGTTTTTCATTGCCACGTCTGATAAACGACAACGAAAATAAAGGAGTCTATTCACAACCGCATCTGTCCTTCAGATCGTTGGAACTGGATGTGGAACTTAACAGTGGCCAACGATACAGGGCTGTGGGGTGTATCCTGGTTAACCACTGGCAACATACCATGGTCCGACCAAGCGACACACAACTGCTGAAATATTACATGGCCCTAATGTTGTCCTGACATAGGTTAACATAGTTTCAAAACAGGAGGACTTCAAGGAAGATGAGTCTTCCCCCACTCCACACAGTAAACAAATCCCACATAGAAAATTATAATTATTTATTTTCCTACATGATTAATGTGCGGTGAGTAGAACCCTTGATTCGCAGTCAGCAGATTCTTAATTTATTTATTGATCTATAAACCGAAAGTACCGAGTGGGGATTTTCGTATCATTTCCCGGTACCACCTGGCAAAGTCAGGGGTTAAAAGTAAAAATAAAGCTGCCCCACTGTACGCCATGTAGGCGCTTGGAGGGAGAGGAGTTATAGCTCCTACTTATTCTTGACCTCGGTAATAGATGGGGTGAGTGGTCAGCATCACGCCCCGGCCGCACTTTCCCCCGGGGAAAGCACCCCGGTACCCATTAGATAGGAGGCTGGGTGGACCGGGGTAGAGCCTTTAAATAGTCCACAACTACCCTTCCACGTTCTTCCAAGTCATAATACCAAATTTTCTTCTACTAGATGTAACCATTTCTTTGCAAGCGTCGTTAAATAAACGAAGAATGAATAAAATACTTTGTATGGGACGTGTTACAAACAAATATTCTTTGACTAGATAAGCGACCATCAGCTTTTCAAGTTCTCTGTTGCACGAAGTTACCATCTGCACGCTTCTGAAAGTGAGGAAAACGGGCTTAAAACATTGAATTTTGTTTCTTATTTCTTGTATGATTGTGATGGAGAACTCTCATTTATCGTGAAGTGCCAACTTCTGGTTATAAATATCACTTCTCGTGGGAAATTTTAGCACTTTTGAGTTGAGTAATGTTTACAGGTAAGCGGAAACAAAGCGTTTCTCGTCAGAAAGTTTAAGTTGCAAGTGTTTCTTTTGTGAATGCTGTTTGTTATTATGGACGCAGAAAAACATTTCTCTTCCGGGCAACATGAAATTATTTTACATCCCAGCTCACTAACCCTTTAAACCTGAAGCTCCCCTATACACATTTTTATATCAAGCTGTAAATGTGGGTTTATGTGTTTATATCAAGAGAACGGGTGTACCGATTTGCACCAAACCTTGCATGCTTATTCCTTAAGACCAAGAAGAGATAATATAATATCACAGGTCACAATTCTGGCAAATTCTGCCTAACTCACACGCCAAGATGATGATTGTCTTTACTGGGTTGCAACGCCGTGTAGTCTGATAGACGTTTACCAACGTTTCGGAGGTCCTTCTTGCCTCCATCATCAGGGCGATGATGTGATCTTATGATGGAGGCATGAGGTGCCTCTGAAGCGTTAGCAAACTTCTACCAATCTACACGGCGCAACGATCCAGAAGACAGCCATCTTTGGAATCAAAATCATCAAATGTGTCTGCTGATTTCCTGGAAACCGCAGTATTCGGAGCATGGTTTGGGAACCCTTGCCCTATTAGCATCAAGTTCCTCATTTTTCATTTGTTTGTTTATCAGATGTGCACTTTGTAACGCGTTCGTAGCGGAAGAATAATGAAATTTGATTCACACAAAGTTATAAATTCACGGATCATTAGTTTCACGTCACTTCTGCTTTCTCACCAATTCAGAATAAAGCGCAGATTTTCACTGTTTTGTTAGTAATCCTCATTACAGATGTGGACGTGTGGTCGTTGTTTCGCTTTTGTTTTTGTGTTGTGGTTGTTACAACACGGTCCAGAGATAAACAGAGGAAAAATACAAGTACCTCCGCCATATTCTCTCTATAGAATAATTTAACAATGAACAGCTCCAGTACATTCATGTTACCTGCCTTTTTGCTTTGTTGCAATTTAATGGATGAATAAGGGCATTTGTAAAGTTTGTATTATAAATTTAAACAATATAAGCTAGGCCTATAGGTGAACTTTGAACATGTAGATTATGTAGATGTCCTCTTTGTTTACCACATTTTATTTGCCTGCGTATTTTAATTACGCCGAATACTTCATTGTGATGGCATGGAACACAAACATTTTTAGTAACAAAGTTCAGACATTTTAAAATTAGAAAGATTAATATTTTTTAGTTATATTAATGCTTCGAAGATTAAGCTTGTCTAAATAGCCTAATATTTATAAATTGATCTCCTACCGCGGTAAAGAAACACAACTCGTTTCTATTATAAAGATCGATTGGTTGATGTTTAAAGTGATAATCGCTATTTACACTGACAACGATAAAAAAACAGTCTGTCAGCTGCCATTGTTTGGAATTGTTTAATGTTCTAGTGAAGGTAAAAGTATGTGAGGGCATTTCTTGTTTATTTCCAGCTATTTTTACTTGTATTTTGTTCAAGCTCTGTCAGTTCGGATATTATTAAAGAGACATACAGTATTCGTGTACACGTGGAAGCCTACAGCGTTTTCTGTCAGACCGTGGTCAAATGTTGCAAAAGATGCGAACGCCTACACGAAACGAACTGTCGGCCCGAATTTATTTTCTCTTGTTGAAACAGAACGAGAGTGGAAAATAACTAGGAATGACGATAAAATGAATACAACAACAAACAGTGAGAATATTTTAATATAATATAATAAATATTTTATATTTTATTATCTTATTAAAATTGTGATTTGATGGAAAATATTAACCTAAATCACAATATGACGCAAATATACTACCTTATAAACAGTGAGAAGGAAAGAGAAATCAGGTCCCATAAATTTTATATCCATAAGCACGGAATATGATGGTTAGATTATGGTTTTCCTGCCCGGTCTTACGGTGAATTTATTCTCTTATGTAAGAAGTTTGAGAAAAATAAGCATGCACTAGCCCGTAATTAAATGTGGCAGGAAATAATTAGAAAATATTTCCCACTGTTCATATTTGGTAACAGTGTAACAACAATAAATGTAATAATGTAAGGTGAGAAGGAATTCTGGAAGTCCTAAATTGTGATTCGTCGTTTTTATATTTCCATCTGCTTGTCAAAATATAAAGAATTCAAATAATTGAAGCAATCCTTTTTATAATTATTTTTTTTGACGTAAATACTTCTATATTTTAGGGTCAGTGTTATTCCGCAAAAAGGTGTGACGAAAAAGTGTGACGAAAATGTGTAAGATGGTTACCTAGGAAACTTCATCTGTTTACTCGGCATTGTTGTTACCTATAAATCATTTCATTACATTACATTCATCTACCACAGACCCATCTTAAGCGTAACTAATTCAAGTTAAATAAGCAAAGTCTTAATCAAACTTTACTCAATTGTAAAGCGGATATAAAGGAAATATTTAGAATAAAGCCAATATATAAACTTCCTTTCCGTATAGACGTATTTACGTCAAATTATCCGGAACAGTGGTTCCACTGACAACTTTTTGTAAATTTTGAAAGGAATTTCTTACTTTGATTGAAGAACACAGTAAATTACACGTGTTGAAGTCTGTAGGAAGACAGTGAGTTCAGAATTTGTATCATACAAAATACATTTTTATGTTTTCTCACTTCATAACCCGCACCCCATTTAAGAACAAATGTGGTTCCTGTTTTGTTATTAACGGTGTTGAGTCTTCGGGCTCTGCTGCCAGCATTCGTTAGTTTTTATTGACGTCGCTTATTCCAGTCTGCATAGGATCACCTGGTAAATGTCTATCATGCACCTGAAATTGGTCGTTGTCATATTTCATTTATAAACGGTCTCTTTTTGTTAATTAATTGTTGTTTGTAAACAATAATGGGTGGCAAATGAAATTGAAATATGAGTGACAGGAAAATTGGTGTGTATCGAGAAAATTAAAAATTATCATCGTCATTATCGATAATTCCACTGTCTGATCCAGTTCGGTGTCGAATGTCGTTCATCAGGCAGGCACAGAAATTTAAATCAATAATTTGAGGCCCAATTTTCATCGGAATTTATTGGAGCCGTGGTAAATGTGATAATGAGCTGCTATCTTCTTGTTTAATGACTCGATGCTATACTCCACTGTGGAAGAAGAAGGTGTGAGATAGCCTATCGCCATTTCACTGCCGCGCTACAAACCATTACAGCTGACACATAACAGTTTTTGCGATACTGGATTCCAGCACCTTGAAGAATGTCGTAACCATCTTAGTTTCGAATTTTATACCATAGCTGATTCTGTGCATGGTTCTACAGATATAATAACTGTTATGTGGTTTATGTAATGGTTTCACAGAGTTAAACCACAGACAAAGGAATACATGGTTATAACATCTTAATCTGCCCTTTCATTGAAACTCTTAAAAATATTATCGCTACCCTTTTCACACTGCCCTTTCATTGAAACTCTTAAAAATTTATCCCTACGCGTTTCACTGCTTCAACCAGATTTTACTCCGATGAAACTGATTCGAAGGGTTACAATACTACAGACGTTTATGAGTTTATATTATTGTAGGGGAGAAGTGTTTCGATATCTCGACTGAGCAGAGAATTATGGCCCTCTCCTGTTCTGTAATTTTATTATTTTCTCGCTGAAATAGTGATCTAGTTTACTGTGTGTTAGGATAACCAGAATAATTTGTATTCAAAAGAGAACCGAAACTATGTACTAGGAATCCACTGTTTTGGTCAAGACCTGAATTTTATGAACGTTACCTCATCATGTAATCAGCCAGCTACTTTGAAATTCCGTACTGAAAATTTCAAAGAATTGTATAGCGACCCATATAAAAGTTTTGCATTAGAATTCCAAATATGACTGTTTCAGGATTTTCAATGCGTATTGAATCCCTTGGATGTGAATTCTAATAAAATGTCCACAAAAGCACCTTACGCAGTTGTCACTAGCTAACATGGTCATTGCACCCGCCACAAGCCATTCCGTTTTCTAAAAATTTCGCTCTGTCCCATTTTCAACTTATCCAGATATCCGCCCAATCTTTTTAGACTAGGATTTCCAGTAAAAGTTTTCTGTGCAACTTTTTCTTTTTCATGCGTGCTACATGTTTTGCCTGTCGAATGATTCTTGGTGAATGTATTAGTTTTAAGAGTGTGAACACTTTTTTGCGTCTCTGCAGCTCTTGAAGTGTTGTATAATTTTTTTTATTGAAGATGTTACCTCTGACTGGTGCGAGAAGCAGACACCTTTCTCGTGTTTAGAACTGAGCTTCGCTTGTTCTTGTATTTTTCTTACACAATAAGTAGATATAGGAGCAGTATGAAATTATATATTCAGTGACGTGTTATGAATAATGGGTTTTAAAATTGGAGCATAAAAACAGAGGAGGCATTTGTTTTGTTATTTTAGTTTTCGCAGAATATAAACGTTAAGAACTCCCAAAGCCACTCCAGCAGGACGAGAGATAAAAACATGTCCATTACCTGAATGAGTTTATAAACATACATCTAGCTAGAAGCGGATGTGCTACATCAGTAATTTGAATAAAGAAGACGCGAAATACGTGGGCTGAAAAGATTTCATCTATTATTTCCTCTTGTGTGCATTACGAAAGGTTTTTTTTATGAATGATTTTTGATCTCTCGTGGGCAAAATGCGTAGTCTACGCTACTGCAGTGGATTATGGGCAGAGTTGGCACCACGCCTCACAAAGAATTTTGAGGTCATGCTTATGGCATCTGTCTCACACTGAGTTCCCAAACATTTTCTACGTGGTAGCATATTAAGGTAAGTGAATCCATAGAGCAGAGTCCTTGTTTAGAAGCTGGCAGTCGCTCAGTCAGTCAAGAAATTCTTCGCTTTGTATAGAATAAGACAGTTCACAGTAGCCCGCTACTGATTCCTATTCTGGATCAGATATATGCAGTTCTTATTCTGCCACGCTTACATTTTAATATTATACTCTCGTCTATTCCGTTATATTGTCCGACCAAATTGTTATATACATTTATTATCTTACCGATGCATGCTACATGCCCCGTGTATCTTATTTTCCTCTTGTTCCTCAACCTAATAATATTTAGTAGCGAATGCGAAGTATGAACCTACTCGTTGTGCTGTTTCCAGAGTCCTTTCTTTGATTCCTTCGTCTTACGTTCAAATATTCTCCTCAGGACTTTGTCCAGAAACGCTCATTGCATCGTATGTTCTTCCCTTAGGGTCAGTGATACATTTTCACGCCCACACATCGGTATACTTTTGTCAAATTTCACGGAGCAACAACCCAGACTGCTAACATCAACAAGTAAAATTATGGTTTATAATATGTGAAAGTTAATTTTTCTATGTGAATTGTTATTAACAGCGCAATGACTCTGAAAATTTATCGTGGATTTCCCAAGTTACACTTTGCCTCTGGCTGCAGGCACGCTTATGCAGCGTACAGTGTCCTCTATGTGGTGTTTCGATGTGATGTTGGTATTCTCTTGAGTGTCGCTTATTCTCTTTGTCATCAATCTCTTTTGGTACGACGCCTCGTAGTTTTATCTGCAGCAGAAGAACATTGGTCACAGCGCCTGGAGAGCCAGTTTGACTGTGTCAACATTAGCCCAGTGGCGACTTCTTCATTCTACTGTGTAACAGTTGCAAATGACAGCGTTCATTGATCAGCAAATAGAGTATAAAATTACATTAACATTCTAACAAAATTATGCCTTTGCGTTAACAGAAGACTGAACTGCAAAGCGTAAAACAGGCGTGAATAAGACTGTAATTGGTAAGCATTGCATTAATCCAATTACATGGTTGGAACATGACAGGGAATAATCAAAATACAGAGTGCAGTGTCGTTTTGCGTAACTGTAGCAGGGAATCATTTCTAAATTTTTATATTTCACGTTCATGGAAGTAGCTATCAGGTTGTCAAATGGACTCTCTAATGTGTTATATCCATAGCGTCAGTACGTTTAGATGACAATAAAATGTAAGTAAATGTCTTAGATACGTAATGAATTGTTTTTTTCTCGATGTTTTTAGAACAAGATTAGTTGTTTTTCCAATCTGAATTATGAAGATTTCTGGGTTGTTGCGCTGTGTAGTCTGGTCGATGTTAACCAACGTTTCAGAGGTCATACTGCCTCCGTCATCAGGGCGATGAGTATGAAACTTTCTGTCTTCTGGGTTGTTGCGCTTTGTTGTATGGTCGATGTTTACCAACGTTTCAGAGGTCATACTGCCTCCATCATCAGGGCAACAACCCAGAAGACAGAAATCTTCATACTCACCGCTGTGAAAACCTCAGATCTTACAATCTGAATTATGTTAGTGCACAGACAAACACGAGGTAAAAATTTCGTATTCTGGTTTTCAACTACACATTATTTCAAGGCCATTCTTTCAGGTAGATGGTTTTCTGCACTAATGCTTTCTAACACCTTAAGCAAAGGTTGTATCTCGCTTACTGACAATTTTTCATTTCAGTGACTCACTAATTAACAAAAAAATTTCTTTATTTCAGACTTCTGATGATTTATTTTGTACTGTACATGTGAGTCCTATATCTGTTATGTGTACTTGTATTTCACTATAGGCCTATTAATATATTTTATCATTATTTCGGTTTTTATTCTTTTGTCAAGCAGTCAAATTAATTGTTGAATTTAATTATTATTTAGGATCGATAATTTGATTATTGTTATGAAGGGGCAGATGATACTGCTTCTGCTCTTAGCTGCTATTGCTAATACTTGATACTGTTTGGATGTCTTCGTGGTTAACTTTTTTCTTCTCTATCAGCAAGCGTGTTTTCAAAGTCAGTTGCGAGTGGCTTTGTTAGACGCTTTGGATTGGGAACTGCAGGTAGGAGAGCTAGGGTTTTGAGTAGGAGACGACTTTGAAAGCTCAGTGTTAGTTTTAGAGATTAGAGCTGGCGGAATTTTAGTCTCTTAAGAGGCGAGTACTAGGAACCTTATTAGACCACTGATTTACAAACTGTGTTCCGCGAAACCGTGGAGTTAAGCCTGATTTATTTAATAGCGGTCCATTATAAACGAAATTTTCTGTCAAAATTGTAAGTGTCAATGTTCATTCTATCTCCTACTAATGATAATCTGAGATTTTATGTAAAATAAACTTTCAATTTGTGGAGAAATGCTGCCAAAACAGACGTGCAATTAAATACAGTCCCTCCTTAAGTATTTATTTGTGAGTGTGGAAACCGATTCATTAACTACGAAGCCATGAAGAATGCCGTTGCTAGAGTTCTACTGTATCGTTGTTATAGTAAGCTAACCCTCATTAATTCTTGGGGCAGTCTGTTCCAGGAGTACTGCGAATTACAATTAGTAAAGACTGATAATATGTTTGAAGTAGATTGGTATGAAGCTGACTACTCACCCCCATCAAGAGCCGAGGTTCAGAATGAGTAGGAGATATACCACCTCTCCTCCTTAGCGCCTACATGGCGTATAATGGGATAGCTTTATTTTTACTTTTTTAATATTGTTCTGTAGGTGGTGCTGTATAAGAGAGACCACTGCAGCCATGGCGCTTGAGTATATAAAGTATTTAAGTAAATATATTTTCTTATATTAATGAACGAATACGCTGTCCTGATCGCCACCAGCAGGTGAGGTACTTAAGAGGGATAGGTTCAGGGCACTTAATTACTTTCAGATGCACACGTCGAGAGATTGAGCAGAATCCTGCCTCAGTTCCCAGGACAGGAAGACGTTTATCCCACGTCGGAACATGTTCACATGTCCATGGAGGGAGTGCGCCATCCCTCTTAAATATGCTTGAACGCTTCTTGTGTGTGACGTCACTAAAGCGATGTACGGATCACTCTTTTTCGAGAACAAATTCGCGTCGAAAAGAAGGGAAACTTTAGCGAGATTTCTCAGAACGTGCTCGTGGCTGGAGATAAGCAGACGGCAGACTCTGCGATATTCTTTCTTCTTGTGCACAGATTCTCACTGGGGTGCTTTGTACTTTACGCAGTGTTCGCACTCGTGCAGATGCCGTTATTTTGCAACGCTGAACTGGATGCGTTCAATGAGAGCAATAACAGGGAAGGAACGTTAGCGTGTTTCATCTTGAGGCGAAGTCCGAGGCCATGAGGGCACAAATTTCTGCGAATTTTTAACCAGGACAGTGGAGTTTGTTGATTCGCTTGGTTGCTTTAATTCTGTAGCTATTGGTCTGTTTCAGTTTCAAGAATTGTAACTTTTCGCTCCATATTTTTGTCAAGCCACCCTGGCGCCTAAGGTTTGTAATGGTACAGCAGCTTTCAGATTTCATGTTTCATGGATTCTTTTCAAGTTGTATAGTCATTTATCCGTATGTTTCTACGGAAATGTTGAAGCCTAATTATATAATAATATGTCTCTGTCACAGCCTATACGGAAGCCTAAATAGCTGAAATACTTCACTCGTTGCAAATATTTTACTGTGTAAAATAATTATTTATCTTAAACTGAATTTTTCCCCTCTAAATGCAAGTATTCGTGGTGTGATTTGAGGTTTACATAGAGGCGTGTATACCGATGACTGTCTTCTGGGATGTCCCTCCATGTAGTCTGGTAGAAGTTTGCCTTGAAGATCGAGGCAGCGAGCACCCCCGAAACTTCAGTAAACTTCTTACAGACTACACGGCGCAACATCCCAGAAGACTGCCATCTACAAGTATCCTTGTTTCTGAGTCTGAAAGTGGGAAGAAAATATTAGTTTCTCTACTGGGGATAGAACTCCAATTATCTACCACGTACACTTTACAAAACAGTGGCAGAGTACGCCAGCAGACCACTGCAGATGGTTCAGAGTGAACGGACTTGCCATTATGTATTGACTGCAGGATGTAATGTGGTAGTTGTTACAGGCTTTAACTCAGGAACAAATAATTGTTGTAACGAAAAGTGTTTTACTGGGTGTTGTAAAGCCATATTCAAAACGGTAAATAAAACATATTTCAGCAGTTCATAACCTCTGGCAGATCGTTACAACAATAATGGTACGTGAAAATTTGATTGTATTCTAATTCGACGTAACGTTAGCCACGTGGAATAAATTTCTGTGCGCGTAAGAGAGACGGATTTCCATCAAATAAATGATGACGTGCAGACCAGTTGATGAAGACGAAACACAGGCGAGGTTGATTAACGAATGAAGGGTCCGTGTCCTTTTCAATTCGATTAATTTCGATTAGTCTACCAGTCAGAATTTGCAAGACACAAAACATTTTATTAGATGAGATTTAAATGTTTATTTGCAGAACGTATAATTTAGTAATAAGCTGTGGTCTTTGCTAAGCACGTGTGTGAATGTGTCACGTTTTATTATGGCCTGAAATTTAAGTTATCTCTGTCTCTCTGGTAAAGTAATATCGAAACTGCACTGCTGTTAGGGCACAAATAAGTCTTTTTTACAATGTCTTTGTTTTCTTTTGTCGCTATATTTACCGTCGTCTTTCTATCTTCCATTCTGCCTCTGTTTCTCATGTTCTTTGTTTATTCAGAAGACCTATGCCTATATGGGTAGATAATATTAAAATGAAGCTGAAAGAAGATCGGAGGATATGCACTGGAGTCATTTTGCTTATGATACTGTCCATTGTCGGGCTGTTGTTAATACAGTAATGAACTTCCTGGTTTAAAAGGCGCTGAGAATTTCTTGATTACTAAGTTACTATTAGCTTTCTTTGCTTTACTCTCTCTCTCTCGTTCATTTGTTTTCATTCTTCTTTTACGAGGTGCGATCGGAAAGTTTCAAGACTGCGCCTATAAAAACCCGTACACTTATCTCAGGTATTAAATTCATCCATCACAGGTTTCCGTAGCCGTTTTGGCGAGTCTTTGGCAACATTTGATGCACACGCCATTCCGAAATCGCAGGAGGGGCGGTGTAATGCACTACCAAACCGCCCGTAACTAAGAAACAAATGCTAATTCGATGATGCCGGCTGGCACACTGATTCACTATGAATGTAGGCCGCACCCCCTAGCGGCAGAAGCTCGTACTACATCCGGTTCGCCCTCTATTGACACAGTCTTGAAACTTTCCGATCGCACCTCGTATATCTCAGTATGTTATTGTTTCTGCCTTTCTCTCTATACTTGTTTCTTGCTTGTCTTTTAATTCTTTTGTCTTGTTTATCTCTTTTTCTTTCTTCCTGTATTTCTTCTCTCTTTGCCCTTCTCTCGTGGTTTCCTGTTTTTGTTTCCTTCTTTGTGTGTCCCTATTCTTTCTCTCCCCTCCTCCTAGCTCGTTTTGTGTCTCCGTGTATTTGCTGCTGTGTTTGTATGGAGACGGTACCGGCGAGAGTATATCAGGCAGGGGTTAGCCAGGGTGACAGGTATTGTCAGGAGCGGCCACTCCAAAAGTGCTGCTGAGGGAAATCAACAGAGAAACCCTCCCAGGCATCTCCACGTGACAGATATATGGCCGGTCTCACGTCACCGGATAAGATAATGCAATCTGATATGTCTGTTATCCAGCTTTAGCTCCAGGTGGCGCGCTGTGATCCTGCACTAAATCTTCGATGTCTTGCTGCGTAAGTCACCAGGAGCTGATAATTTGGGCGACTTTATGCACGTGTTGGAATCCCCATGGTTTTTCTCAAACGCTCTGTTCATTCGTATTGGAGCGGGGTTGGTACAGTCCGGGGCTGTTTCTTCCTATCTCTTCTCAAATTTAGTATTTCTACGCATCGTCGTTCGGAGGATTTTAACGCTCGTATTCCTTAAATAAATGCTTTAAAATAAAAGTATTTTCTTCGAAACGAAATACATTTTGATTATTGGTGTATCACACTTGGGTATAATAGATAAACTTTAAATTTAGTG
>NW_019059663.1:334108-348165 GCF_000696155.1 Zootermopsis nevadensis | reverse complement strand
CGTTTTCTTTTTTTGGGAATTTTATCGCTGTTCGGTTTCGACAGAGTCCCTTAACAAGTTGTAAGAACTAATAAAATTTTCACCTGAATTGAAATCTAACAAAATCAATACTGGATCCACTACCCTGGTTATTGAGTCTGGAAATAGTCAAAGACCCCGTCGAGGTCCATAACGTTTGAAGTACTTTTATTTATAGAAGTGGAACATGAGTAAAACGAAGTGGATTATGGGGAAGGGAGCAGTAAAGCACGCAGATAGGTGCAAGTGCACTGCTGTAAAACTCAGAATCTCGCATGTCACAGAATATCTCTCTCTCTCTCTCTCTCGCTTCAGTTCTAGAATGGATTCTGCTACGAATAAGTGTAAATATAATTTCGGTTAGTGTTGTATATATATATATATATATATTCGGTTTTGTCATTAAATGCATCTATCAGTGAGCTTGCAGAAAGAATAGATATTAGCAGCGTCAAATGTTGAAGGTTATCCAACATTTCGACAAACATTGTATTTGTCATCTTCAGGGTGGATTAGTGTATAATTACTCCCCGTGTAGGTGCCTTCTTAGGTTTCAGCGGCTTTTGTGCACATGGATATAGTAGGATATTTTACGGCTGTGCCGCTAGGACAAGGAAACATAGAAACCGAAGCAGTGATTACTCAAAGCGGCGATATGTGCTGTACGTCAGAACAGCCGGAAAATATCCTCACTTTAATTTACGTGGACAAGTGAGAAATGCAAACCTGATATTTGATGTATTGGTATTTCTGAAATACTCTTAAGTAACTTCGAGACGCAGAGTAGCTGCTTTCAAGAGATGACAGTCGCTCATATTTTCAAGAAATTACTACGTGTACTGAACTCGAACGTTCATTAATGTGTTTGTAAAAGCAAGCCAGGGGATACTATTCTGAGGAATCTGAATTCAGTCTATATTTTCACTCTCTATTTATTAAGATTCATTTTAATATTATTTTTCCATCAACCCTGCGTTTCCCCATAGGTGGCACTTACATTTGTACGCGTGTTACATCCTCTTTGATTTGATCACCCACATAAAATTGTTATTGCAAACCATAGCCTAGAACCTAGGACAAATTTACTTTGCAAACGTAGTGTACTGCTGCTTGCCTACCTATCCAGGGAGAGTAATGACTCCATTACAGCTTGAAACCGGAACCCCTTGTATAGAGGATCCGCTGTGTACATCGGTGATAACGTATCGGAGTGTGTTCTGCTCCTTTCATCATGGGGTAGGATATAACTCCCTTCAAGAGAAGTCAGTCTCTCATAAAAGGTATTTAGCTGTATGGTGTGTCAGTGAACAAAACAAGTGAGGTTCGGTTTGCGAGTATTTTGGGTGGGTTTCAGAAAGAAATGGCCGTAACGAACATGAATACTCTGTATTGATGGAAGAGAAGGAAACCATGGAAACGTATATACATCGCAGCCCGGTCTCGGATTACTAAGCTTTCAGTCGTCTGGGTACATCTAGTGAACGATCTGAAGCTAAAGGCTTAAAGCTGTGATATTTCCAGGCATTCAGGGCCTTGTTCTGGTTTTCTGCAGTCTGATTTTTCGAGAACAGTTACGACCATCAGATGTGTATACAAATGGCTTCCTAGTCTTGGTGGAATGTGGACAGCGCTGAAGGAGTTTTTTCTCCTGTTAGTATTTATTTAGTGTTCTGTCTGACGACAGGTCCATATGAACAGGATCCTTTCATCCTTTTCTCGGACTAGGACCTGTTCATATACGTTCTTGGCAGATGATCCAGAAGTGGTTTGCCATTGCCTTCTTCTGCGTGTGAATGGAGTAATTGTTGGGATGCCACGGAGAAACCGGGGAAGCCCCCGGAGGAAAGTTATAAATTCGGGCACCGCCGGGAATCGAACCCGAGACCCCAGGATTACAAGGCCAGCGTTCTAACCGCTAGACTCATAAATGAATTTTGTCGATAACATAAGCACCTACGTTACCAACTATTGGAGTTTCTAAGTGACATTTTAAAATTAACAGCTACTGTCAGCACGTCTGTTTCCGCTTTCCGTTCTGAGGATGGAAGACTAATGACGGGCCAAGTTTATCGTCTCTTAAAAACTTGAAACAAGCGAGAAGCAAAAATAAATTGCTTTCAGGAGCGTTGTTCTGAGAAATCGCAAGTCGGAAGTTTGGAGGAATATTACATGTCTTTGCTTGGAATTCGTGTCGTTGTGAAATATTAATACTGTAGCATTCGTTAGCCCGTATCCACCCGTCTTAACACTGTTGTCTATAATTTTTTCTTGTGGCAGGTGCAAAATACATTTTAGGGTGGTCGACGTAGAGCAAACGCTGACGTAAAAGTGTAGGCCGGTGGATTGTAATCTTGTAAAAATTTACAGCCGTTTTCACAGACTCTTTAAACTTGGTGTACGTACTAATTATAACATTTGAAGAGAGATATTACGGTCATGTGTTATATGTGCGTCCACGTGCTCTTCTAGATATATTCCTGAACGGTTTTCTGCGAAATTTAATATTCGTAGTCTACACTAAACATGAAAGGACGTATTTAATTTTGGTCATAATTGGTCGAATATTGTCGCTGCATTACGTGTAAATATTTTCTGAGCACGTTACATTTTATGTACTCATTGCTGTGAAGGTATTATAATATTTTGTTTTAATAGACGAAGAGTAGTACAAAATGTATAAATCGCGTAAACTTATAACAAAATTGTGAGTAAATGAGGGCACTTATGTTGTTACCTTAGTTTCAGAAAACGAGAGGGGGGGATAATTATTTAAATCGGATATAAATTTGTTGTGTTAGTGGCATTTATTAATTTGAAACGTATTTTTGAGACTGTCTATACCTGCTCGTGTCTTTGTGTTCAGTTCTGAACGATTTGAGCTGTCTGGCTTTGTTAGAGGAGTAAGAAGGGGAAATGATTACTTCTATGACAACTGCACGGAAATATAAAAGACACAAAACATCTAGCACGTGCTTCTTTTTCCATCGTGTTTTGAACAGAACTTGTGAATGTGATTTTAAAGAAATGCCCTCTGTTCCGCTCTGAGCTGTCGGGTGAAACCAAACTTACCGCTGTCTTTTAACGGGGCAGAAAAATGAAGACGAAATCTTACTACAAGTTCTATGGAACAGAATACTTCTTGAGACGCTAATAGTCGCTCGTCTTGTCAAAAACATGTCCGCTTTTTTGAAACCCCACAAGTGCACACAACTGGACCTTAGCCTGAGGCAGATGAATCCATTCATTCCACTTTCTAAAGGCCTGGACAGGCTTCCAGGTCTGAAGCTATCTCAACCAGGTGGTCTTCTACCTGAAGACGGAAGCAGAATCTAGCTTCGAAACACCGCGGTGTTATTTTGTAATTTAGAGGATGGGCGAAGACCAGAAAAACAATTTTACAATTTCTTTGGTTGTCTGGTGCAGAATTTCAATATCACAACCTGTAATTAAATGAGCGGGGTTAACTCAGCAAATTGGGCTGGACATCGGAGTTCAGTACCCTGACGGGCCATCAATTCACACCGTCTCTGGGACTCGGCTTTCTATAAAAATTGTACTGAAAGCTCGTTACCGGAATTAAGACGACCGAAGCGTGAGTCTGGCATGAATACTTATTTATAGTTTATTTAACGATGATTTTTCAGTACCTCGGACTATGTAGCGTCAAATGACAGGATGATAGTGAATGATGAAGTGCATGGAGGTATACCTCCACTCCTGTAGGCGTCTCCGTGACATTATGCGCAAAGGAAACTTTAATTTTGTCAGAAATGATTCATATACTGCGAAGAGAAGGCCCTAACAGATATGTATTGTTGAATTTGGATTCTGTCGTTACATTGTGATTACAAAAAATGCACAATAATTTCTGAAAGTGAATAAGTAATTACAAGTAAAGAATTGGTATTGTGTACCGGGTAAACCATATATTCGTATTCTGAATGCGTTTCGGAACGGCAGTTACAAATTAGTCATAGCAGATCACTTTTTAACGTACCCGTAGTCTGGCAACGATGCCTCGTCCCCTCGCTACTGAGCATTTTAAATCTGTCGATTTTAATGTTACGCTCTGAGACTTTCTAATCTGATAATGCACTGAGGAAATATCATTACCCAGACCATTGATAATTTCGTGCAATACAAACATCGAATCTATATTTGACCACAGAAGAGGAGTATAATTTAAAAAAAATGGAGGCAAGGCAGCTTGTTACTAACAAGTGTAATCAATTTTTAAACTCCAAGTGTTTCTGGATGTCTTCACAGGCCAAGTTTCGGTAACGAATCAATTTCAGAAACTTAACCGACAAAATCCGCATACAGTTATAAGAAAAGAAAACGAACAGGGAATCCCACAATATTCGAATTTTATCGTATTCTATGAAATAACTTCTGTTCGAGTTGATGGATGGGTTTTCGAAAGTTAAAAAAAAAAATGAATGAAAAGTTTTCAAATGTCGTTGTGAAGAAGGCAAACTTTGATTGTATGGTGACATAACCTTAATTTTGCCCCCGGCGAAATCTTCATCCCTCTTTGTACCCTCTCCTTTCATATTGCTTTTGATGCCACTTTCGTCTCTGAGTTCTCAGGAGCAGTCAGAGTTGTCTAATGGATCAGTGATTCATGCTGACTCCTAAACTTCTTGCTTCAACAAATCACAACAATTTCTTGAGTTATGCCTTACGTAACTCGGTTCACGTAGTATCTAAAACACAGGCAGAACCAACCCACAAACCATAAAATTTTTACCCACACAATCGGAAATATGTAAATAACTTACTCCTGTGACAATAAGACTGTTGAGCATAAGAAACGAACATTATATTTTTGGGGGTATGAAATTTTCACGGCGGTGAAAATACTGACTGTCGTCATCTGGGTTGCAATGTCGTACAGATCCTCAACTGATGAAAAAATTCCCTGCGTGTTTTATGGAAACTGAAAAAGGCTTGTTACCGAGTTTACAACAGTCTGCCATTGGAGTGTATACTTATCCAGATGAAATTATTCGGAAAACTCACAGTTTAATTCCTCAAGATTGTTTTAATATTATTATTCTTCCTACGCCAAAGCATTGAAAATGATCTTTTCCCTTCGTGCTTCCCGACTAAATTTTTTATGCATTTCTCATTTCTCCTGTGTGTGCTACATGTTCCGCCCGTCGCATCCCCGTTGATTTGGTGCAGTTTTCTGGAGCCTCCTGTTGCATCCTATTCCCCTCACCGCCCTCTTTCCAGACACAGTCTGCCCGTGTTATTATTTCAAGTTCTATAACAAAACTGGATACTTCTATAAAAGAGTCGAGAATGGTCTGAGGTTAGCTCAGCCACGGGGCCCAACCGCTAGGATATCTGTCCTTTTCTTTTCGCCTGAAGATGGAAAAATATTCAGCTTCCGAAACGTTGTACTTTTTATATATGTTTGTAATTTAGACGGTGGACGAAGTCCAAGAGACCGTATTTCTAGACTTCATCTAGAGACATCTGCTTTAAAACTGGTCGAAGCCGCGAGAAACAACAAGCGACATGTGTTGGTTTTGAAGTTGGTTTTCCAGAGAACGAAAGAGCGGGTAGTAGGTTTTGGAAGAGGGGGGTGGGGGTTGAAACCTATAAGGTAGTTTATGGCGCAAATCCCACGTTCTTTATGGCCCACCCGCAGACACTGAAGGGTTTGTAGGGTTTCTGTGATATAGTTTTCTATATTATTGATGGTGCAGTATTACAGACACCTAGCTGAATCTGGCAGTGTGTGGAGAGGACGGGCTTTGCTCCACGCCAGAGGAAACTAATAAATTGTACCACCACCGGGCCGTCACAGAACACAGCGCAATAGTTCGGTCTGTGCTCTGCCGTATCGTGAGTGGCGTGGTTTCTCTGCGAGATTAGAGCATGGCGTCTACATTTATTGCATTTTCATCTTTCGTCGTATGTTTAAGCGAAAAAAAAACAGATTTTGATTAGATGTTATATTTTAGGCCTGCAACGTGGACTCGTGTGCAGTAAAAAAAATCGAACGTGTTTTTTTACTTGAGTTTAAATTAAACTCTGTCTATTGATAGAAAAATTCTTCCAACTTTGAAACAACTATGCTATGTTTACGGGGACAAATTTACCTTTTAATTTTCCAAATTATGACCGATTGTATGTTAAAGCAGGGAGAGAGGTTGGAAGGATGAGCAATACAGGCACAGACAGAAGGATAATATTAAAATGATATTAAATCAATTTAGTGTGGCTCTGTAGACTGAATTCATCTGACACGGGATGGGGTCTAGTAGATGGGTACTGTGAACGGAGAAAGGAACTTCTGGGTTCCGTAGAAGGTGGGAAATATGGCGACTGGTTGAGCCATTATTAGTTTCTCAAGAAGGTTTCTGATGCTTGGGGTTAGGTTTGCAGTTCGTAACTACGCAGTGACGTAATACAGAATGACCCGAGGGGCGGAAAAGCGAAGTTCTGTATGCAAATAATGAATAGGACATAATATTGATTTAGCAGCTCATAGTTTGTACAAATCGCTGCTCCCAGATAGCCTGCCTCTGCAACGTTTATATAAAAAAGACCTCTGTATTTATAATTTAAATATTTATTGAAATTCCATTAGATAGAAAAACAAAACAAATGGTGATGTGCGTATAAATGGGCTAGCTGTGTAAATGTTTCTTTTATTTTGTGAGCATTGTTTTGATATGAGCTCAGTCCGTAGCTTCGTATACAACCTACCTGTATGTCAGCTGTTACGTATGTGCTACAACGTCCGATGCAGTGTGGCTTCGATATCTCGTTTTACACCGAATAATTTAATCACGTGCTAGTATAGCTCTGTGTGCGTAAAGAGATATGGCACGCATGTTTCCACAGATTGAAGAAGTTCTCTCTGCTATTACCACACTTAAACTGTTGCCAAAGGTTTAGTAACACGTTTATTTATATATATATATATATATATATATATATATATATATATAGTGGAACATAGAGACTTGTAACCACTAGACAACGGAAGTGGAGCACTACATTAATTGCACCAATTAACCAAGTCACTAATCCATTCGTAACACACGTTTTGTGCGCTTATAACATAAACTCTTTAAATTTGGTAGATTTTGTTCATCCCTTATTGTTCGCAGAAGAATATTCTATTAAGCATTCCAAGAATTCCAATTGATGTGTTCAGACAGAAGCCGACCGTGAGGTTTAGTTCTTAAGAAAATCTGTTCTAATCTTTGGATTGGTTTTCATACAATCTCGTTAAAACGTAATTAGAAGATTTTATACACATTTTTTTCCTCTGCTGGTTATACATTCTACTTCATCTTTTTCTCATCCTTTTCTTTGTTGCCTTGACAACGCCGTTGATTACAGCTGTGACTCTGAGCAAATCATCTGGTGCAGACATGAATACTAAATTCTCTCTTCTTGTATTGTAAAATGAACTCCCTGATGGCGACAACGTCTTCATTTCTTCTAGACGGATGCTTTATTGGAGAGTCTGTCCCTGCACACGTCGTCATTTACAAAAGGATTCATTGTGTCAATAATTTTATCTCGAGTGTTCTAGTTGACAAAATATAGTAATACCGAATTGTTTAATTTCTTGCAGCTGTTAAATGCGTGACAAACAATGGCGTTAACATCAAGAAAGAAAGTACGTCTATATTTGTTTTGGACAGACTTCACGCTACATAGTAATTAACTAGCTCCGTTGAACAAAATCCTTTTTGAGAAGCTAATAGTCGCTAAGCTGGTCAAGAAATTTCCAAACCTTATGTAATCGGG
This sequence comes from Zootermopsis nevadensis, assembly GCF_000696155.1. The sequence goes on along the minus strand of NW_019059663.1, from coordinate 340,368 downwards.
ATGATATGTCGCCGTGTTAAGAAGAGCCCTCCACTGGAATCTATCGTGAGTCAGATGAATCCAGTCCTAAAAAAACTGTTATGATATTGTTTTTTAGGATTAATTTTAATATTTTTCTTCCGTCTACGTCGGTCTGCCAAGGGTTTTCTTCGTTTTCTGTTTAACATTCTGATAACACGTGCTATGTGCCCACACATTTCCTTCCTTCTTCGTATTGTAGAGTTTCCGCCACCCTCGACCCTAAGATCGACTGTCCGTAACTCGGTATTGTACTTTGAAACTTAATAATACTTCTTCGTGAATAGGTAGCAATACGTTCGTAGCTCATGAGCAATGCAGCGCGTTGAATCTGTTGTGTTGTGTATCTTGTTAGATTGGTTACATATCTGTAATGCACTTTGTGTGGTGCTTCATATTTCATTACGACGCTGTACATTTTATTTAATCTCGTTGAAACTTTGTGGAAATTCGTTCCGTTTCATCAGTCTCCATGGAAACGCATTGCGTCGTACTGGATTTCATTACAGTTGATAAGTGACAGTGAGTTAGTCTCATTTCAGCTGCGTTTCATTTCACTACGATCAATTGTACCGCGTGTTTTTTTTATTGCTTTCTATTTTTGTGTTTTGTGTTCGGTTCGGTTTAAAAAAAGAGCAGTCGGTACCGAAAAAGTAGAGCATGTGGTAATTACGTTTATTCGTATTGTACTCAAAAATGAACGAATCCGTTATTTATCATGCATTAAACCTGAGTTTCCAGTTCATCAGTTGGTTGATTCAGCTGATTGTCTACCACATTTACGATCTGAGGTTTATTTAAATAATTAAGCACAGTGAATTGGAAAATAGTGGCACTGAACATCAGACATGTAGTCTTTAATATTCCTGCGTCATACTTTGGTAGTTCAGTCTTATAACCACACCAGGACAGAGGTTATCCTTAGCAGATGTACAAGGGAATAGACGACGGCAGTTTCCTTCCAAATATTTATCTAAGAACGATTTATAATTGTCTTTCCACAACATTCAATGTTGAATACGCAATACAGTTTAACGTAACCTATTCATCACCTAATGAATAAGACGTCTAAATTTGTTTGATTGGAATTATTGAAAATAACTGCATGGAGAATATCTTGATAATTTCATAGTTGCTCAGCAGATCAAAAAATTATCTTTTGTGAAACCCAAAAGTTCATCCCCATCTATGGTTAGTTTAATTTTATATACGTTATCATATCGTATTTATCTCTGATCCATTTGATATTATTCTCTTATTTTGAATATATATATACCAAGTACTGTTTTCCTTCATTAAAAATTTTGTTCATAAAATATTTTTGACAATAAATGTAACGTTTGTGCAATTATTTTCTGAGCCTCAGCTGTTGCTACTGCTTCAATCTGCGTCAAGAAATGAGAATGTTCATAAAATCCTCAGCCAGGGATTCGATTTTCAGACAGTTTAAAGGGTATGTTCGTAATAAGTAGTTCCCATTAAAATCGCCTGTGCTTGCCATGTATGCCAGTGAGTGTATATGTGTGTGTGGGTGTGTAAATATGCTGCCTTGTGTCACTCTTGCTGGTGCATGAATCCCGAGACACAGCAACAACAACATTAACAATTTGAATAATAATAACAACAAAAACAAAGCTGAAATGGTTTCGCGCCGAGACCTGCCTGCTGCAGACACTGTTGCTTGTTGGAGATTTTCCAAGCGACTGCGTCGAAGCAGATTCTGTTGTGAACCGCCGACCTGCTCGTGTGCCTCCAGGCGGTAGTTGCCTTGAAACAGAGAAGTCTGTAGCTCTGTCTTGGGACGGAGGACACAGTTGAAAGGACTGAGGTATAGTGATAGATTATCAGGTTACTTGAACTTTCAAATTGCACAGGAAAGAAAAAAAATGAAACCAAGGAAACAAGAAGTAAGTACGAAATGTGGGGGGAAAAAAGTCTGACGTATAGAACAATGCATTTGATATTAAAAGAAAATATTCTTTCTTAAAGAAAAAATTACATATGAATATTAGTTATACAAGATTGTACTTCCAAATTGTTACTTTACTTCGTTAATATTTGTAGTATCCGGGGTTAATATGATCCAGCTCATTGTGAACTTGGCTTTTCATTTGTCTCGCCCGATGCCACGTGCGTTATGATGTAGTAAGTAGCTCATGTGTCACTTTCACGTTAACGTAATACATACAAAGGGGTCCAGAAGGGGTGAATACGAAGAGCATAAATGTAAGACGAGATGCTGTATAAAGGGCAGGGCAGGGCAGGGCAGGGCAATGCAAGGCAAGGCAAAGCAGACCAAGGCAAATCTAGGCTGGGCAGGGAAGGGCAAGGCAGGGCAAGGCAAGTCAAGGCAGGTCAGGGCAGGGAAAGACTCGGCTAAGGAAGGTAAGTTGTGGCTAAGGGAGGGAAGGGGGGGGTGGGGGGGGGGGGGGGAGGTAACTCAAGAAACGCCATAACTCTATCTATCTATCTACAGGCTTAGAAGTTTGTTTGGTTGCATGGGGTTTACTGCTCTTTCAGACTTTGAAAAAGGTCTTAAAAATGCTCTAAAACGGAATTACTGTAGATCTTAGAGTAGGGATGTGGTGTGCGTGTGTAGACCGCTCGTACATTGTAGTTTTGCTTATAGAACTTCACGGGATACTAAGCTTTTTGTGTGCAGTAAACGTTAGAAATTTGTTATTCTGTTAAAGTTTGTTACCATAAAGGCCCTTCTGTCCCTGTGTTAATTTGGGAGGTTTTGCGTCTTCAGAATTCTTTTAATATTCCAATGCATGTCTGTCCCTTCCCGTCTTGTCACTTCTCGCGTACAAGTACAATAATTTTAAGTACTGAAACAGCGTCAAACTGTCGTATTCATCCAGTAATGTCGTTTTCAGAAAGTTGGTAAAGCGATCGCGAAATATACCGTCTTGTACAGAATCCGGGAATTTATTCCTGTTTTCACAGTTGCTCATATTCAACCACGTAACTGGAGCCCATATAACTTCAGCAGTTGATACAGTGTTTTAAAATATCCAGCTAATAAAAGCAAAATCAATAATTTATTCGGTATAGTGTTTAATATTTTGCGGTAGAAAGCAATTCAAAGGAGAAGCAGACCACATTTATAGGATGTACCAATTTACAGAAAACATGAAAGTAACAGCATGATTTTGTGACTACACTTCCGGTTCGGTTGCCTATGCACGTTATTTCATTACATCGGAGCGTTGAAGCCCCGTACTGCAAATTGCAATGTTCACAGCAACCGTGAAAATGTTATTAAAACATAACAGAACGTAAATCCTGTAGGTACTACGCATACCTGCAAAATTGAATGTTAAAAATAAACACTCCCAGTACAGATTACAGGGAGATAGTGGAAGGTGTGTAGGGTCTTGGTCACAGCACGGAAGACTACTGTGTCGCCCTCTTCAGTTAAAACAGAATCGGCAAATATCTTTAATTTTTAAGTTATTGCCAATTCTGTTTAATTGATGAAGTTAGCATCGAATGCAATATAATAATAATAATCAGAAACGGCCAGAAGGTAAGAAAGGGTTGTTAATAGTCGGCCGTTATCAATTTGAATTTGCTACCCCTCATCCTGAGTCTCATGAATCCAGACAAACACGTGTCACCACATTTATCCGCGTAGCAAGAATTTTCCGAATGTAATCTGCTCTTATTATTATTATTATTTATTTCTGTCGTTTCTCATAAAATTTACTTTGATAGCAGTTTCCATATCTTTGTTGTCTATCTTCATATTGTGATCTTTTCCTGAATTTTAGTAAAACTCTAGTGTGCACAGCAAGGTGCTTTGTGACAGATAGCAAAGTTCTTTAAAAAGTAAATTCTGTTTTGCAAGTACGTGTGTCGTTTCACACATTAACTGTATACATTCCTCATTAATTATCTTGTCTGCAATCCTGTAAACCGAGCCCCAGTGATAAAATTCGAAACGAAAAGATTCAAGATACAAAAGTTTGCTCAATTTACAAACGTCCCTTAATGAGTGGGTGAAATGTTACAAACGTGATTAGAAGCGGATTTAATTTACGGGATATTGATAAACTACCGCACATAAAGACGATACACTACAGTTAATATAATCGAAGCTACTAGTTACTTTCTTTATGAAAACATTGATTTACTTTTATAGAAAAATGTTTTTTAACCGTCGCTTTTTATAATTCTTGCAACATTATGGAATATAATTATTAAAATCAGTCAGATTAAAACGTACAAGTCAATAATAAGAAGAACAATAGGACGTGAAGGTAGGATATCACTTTGAAGATCTAGGAGCAGACTGGAAGTTATTGAAATGCATCTTAAAGCCGTACGTTACTAGAATGTGTGCCGGATTCATTTGGCTCAGGATAGGGATCAGTGGTGGACTTTTATTGAGAAGGTAATGAACTTATATGCTCCATAAAAGGGGGATGATTTCGCGACTATTGTAAAGAGTAACTCAGCTGCACGGAAAATGATCATCCTGTAGAATGTGTGTCAATGTCACTTATGATGCGTTATGCTGAAATGGGAATTTGCGTCACAAATCATCATTACACTACTTTAACTTTAATTGCTCGTAACGTGCACTCATGTTACCAGTAAAGATGTAGTTAACATTTTGGCTTTCGTTTGGCGTAAATTAATTCCTATAAAATCAAGGAAGTTTCAGGGATGTAAAAAAACTGTAAAACTGTGTTTAGAATGCTATAAGAATTTATAGCTTACGGTATTGCCACTCAGATTTTGCTGTTGTTCACATACGAATTTTCAGGTGTGTCCTGTTTGGAAACCGCTCCACCACCGATTTCCCCACCCTCTCAGTCCTCAAATAATTCAAGAATTTCGACGCCTTCAAGCCAACTTATTTCTTATCCCCTTTCGTATTTCCGTTGGAAAGTTTCCATTTTTTTTTTTTTTTTTTTTTACATTCTATCCTTCATCTTTCTCTTTACTTTTTTTATATTTACCATTGCCGCCTCGAAATAAGATGAAACTCTCAATTGTGGGCATCACTGGTTTATGTCACTTGTCGAAATATAGAATTGAATTATTCTTACTTTAAAGTTTGTGACGTTGCGTATAGGCTTCCACTCTAACAGCCCTTTTAATTGTACGCTTGCTTTAAACATAGTTTAGGAAAAAAGACTATCGTAGTCTATTTCATTCTACTGGTCTTTACTTGCATGAGGAATCTCAGTAACCTCTATTCAGCGTTGATACTTACGAAGTATAAGTCTGGAGTTGTATCGTAAGTCTGTGTCCGTTATTTCATTCTTCGAACAATCCTTAAACATGGATACTATGTAAATTTTTTTTTTTTCATTTCCTCAAGAAGTTTCCAGTGTGTTACAATGGGGTCTTTATCACGGTTGGAAACATGGCCGTCATTAGAGGGACGCATATAAAAATGCAGTGCCTGATGAAGTGATAATAGTACGATAAGGAAGATAAAGTAGACTACTATTCAACAAAGTGTATTATGTTTCGTGTCAAACATTTCCAGGTGAATTATTCATTTAAGCGTTTTTTATGGCCTCAGTAAATATCATTGCACCCGGAACATTGCTCACAGAGTAATTCCACGTAAGCCACAAAGCAGCGCTTTATATTTATTTTTATCTGAACATCATAAAGTATCAGCAGTGGATTTTGTTCGCCATCTTTTCCAGTTTTTCATGACACGTGACGAGTAAGAAAACTTGTCTCTTTGCCGCTTCTGCCCTTCCTGCCCTTCTTTATAACCTCAATTCATGTCACAGTCGATGGCCGCCCGGAACGCGTATCAAAACTCGTCCGACTTCCTTAAGGGCGGTATCGCACTAGGATGCCAACGGGAGGCCATGGCGCAGCTGCCAGCATCTCGGCCAAACTCAATGCATTAATTTAGTAGACATATATCGTACCTGGCATCCGTCTGGCAGCGCTTCCAACTTGGCATCGCTGTCAACCAAGATGCCAAGTTCAAATGCTACTGGCATCGCTGCCACGGCCAAGGCCAAATCAACATCACACGACAATCTGAGGCCAGTCCATTGACGTCCGTGCGATGTGCTTGTGTGTATTTCTATTTCTTTCAAACATGGACAATTTCGACACCGAAAGATTGATAATTGAAATTCAGTCCCGACTATGGGATTCATCTGCTATTGAATACGCAAACCGAGACTTGAAAAAATGAAACTGGGTAGAACTTGTGGAAATATTTGGAGGAGGAGATTTATTTACAGTAGAAAAGAAAG
>NW_019059663.1:305700-333989 GCF_000696155.1 Zootermopsis nevadensis | reverse complement strand
TTACAGAATTGAAATTCACTCCAGGTATGTAGTTTTGATAAAGGTAAATCTCATTTCCTCAAAAGTGATAAAAGTGGACATTTCTCCTTGCTGATAGCCCTTCATTTCGTGATCTCATAATGTCGATCCATCTGTTCGCTCGACTGGCGTCGAAAGCTGGCAGCTTGTCTGGCATATTTTTCTGGCAGCTGGACGCCATAGCATCGCTGTTGGTGTCGCTGCCATGGCATCATAGTGCGATACCGCCCTAAATGTTTTCACGTGTCCACACTCTTCCTCTGACTCACACAGTCATGCCCGAAACTGTAATTCGCCCGTAAATTTGACTAGTTTTCATACACTCTGACTACAAAAACCGGATCTCAGATCGTCGTTGTTTAGAGCAGTCTTTGAAAGCGCAACCACAGGTTTGTTTCGATATCATCACCAATACACACAAGGCAATAAATCCAACTGCATAGGAGAAAGAAGCTTCATGTTGTTTGTATCTGCCATCAATTTTAGTGCTTCCAATGTCACGCACAAAATTAATGTATAATTTCGTTGGTCGGCCTCTTGAAAAGTGGCACGTTGAAGAACGAAAATGATATCCAATTACTGTTGTATAATTTAACTAACTAACTAACTAACTAACTAACTAGATGGCTTACCGAACTCGAAGGCTCATCACCGAATCAACCAAAGCCTTCCACCGGACCCTGTCCTGAGCCAACAAAATCCAGTCTCTTTCAACTCCTATCTCCCATAGATCCCGCCTGAGATTATCCTCCCATCTACGTCTAGGTCTCCCCAGAGGTCTCTTCCCCTCAGGCTTCCCAAATAGTGGACCCAACCAACCAGATGGCTTACGGAACTCGAAGGTTCATAATCGAATTAACCAAAGCCCTCCACCGGACCCTGTCCTGGGCCAACAAAATCCAGTCTCCTTCAGCTCCTATCTCCCATAGATCCCGCCTGAGATTATCCTCCCATCTACGTCTAGGTCTCCCCAGAGGTCTCTTCCCCTCAGGCTTCGCAAATAGTGGACCCAACCAACCAGATGCCTTCGGAACCCGAAGGTTCATCACCGAACCAACCAAAGCCCTCCACCTTGGGCCAACAAAATCCAGTCTCCTTCAACTCCTATCTCCCATAGATCCCGCCTGAGATTATCCTCCCATCTACGTCTAGGTCTCCCCAGGGGTCTCTTCCCCTCAGGCTTCCCAAATAGTGGACCCAACCAACCAGATGGCTTACGGAACCCGAAGGTTCATCACCGAATTAACCAAAGCCCTCCACCGGACCCTGTCTCCTTCAACTCCTATCTCCCATAGATCTCGCCTGAGATTATCCTCTCATCTACGTCTAGGTCTCCCCAGCGGTCTCTTCCCTCCAGGTTTCCCAACCAGTACCCGGTGTTCAAAACGGAATTTGTTACGAGTGAGGGTAGTGGATGGAACTGGCTCAGGATTACGTTATTTCTTGAAGCTACCGGACAGAGGGCTGGCCGTTTAGGTGTCGACCCGTCTCGCGTTTAGACAATTTCTCGTCATGTAGCAGAAGCAGCTTCCATATTGACTTGAAACGGGTTCATTTCCGTCGCTAAAGCAGTATTACTCTCCCATGTCTAATTACTGATCCTTTGGTTGTACAGGGAGTGACGTTTACTCTACACATATCAGGTTTCAAAATATCACTGCTGTTCCTGTGTATAATGTCGTATGGTATTCTGGAACAAGCACTTGGAAATTAATGCTTCTGCGGAGTGATGCTGGTGGATGATTTGTGGGTCTGTTTACCGGTGACTGGGGTGGCAGAAGCATCATCATCTCGCCCCTCCCCCCTCCCCCGCATAACACTTTACACCACTTCAACACTTTACCGATGCATTAACCAACCTACTGACTGGTTCACACTGATATTCTAATGGAAACTGGGCCACCACATATCCAGCTCCGTAACTAGATTATCCGACCGCATAACTTGTCAGCCCGTATGGAATCAGCCCACAGGGGCTGTTAGTTACTGGTTCAGAAAAAAGTGGGGACAGGTTGATGCTTTACTACGTGCTTCAGGGTAGCGGTTAACGAAAGCCTTTCTGGAAAGTGATTACATTTTTTAAACCGACACTCTTGTTATAAAGGTAAAACGGAGTAGAATATAATGTTGATGGCAATACGTAAACAGAAGTGAGAGCAGATATTTAACATTCACACGGCGACTGGTGTAAAGATGGCTGTCATCGACGATGTAGTCTTAGTGTTTTAGAAATTGACCGACGTTTCAGACGAAATATCGCTCTGTTGGTGGAGGCAGTACGTAGATCTGAAACATCTGTCAGTTTCTAAAACACTACACGACACAAATCCCAGAAGACGACCATCTTCAGAAGTGAGAGTTATTTTAAATCCGAGGTTGGAGAACTATTGAATCATTGACGGAAGATGACTGAGTAAATCCACGGAGCAGAGTCCTTTTTGAGAATATGAAGGATAATAAGTTAGTCAAGAAATATCTTAAAATTAAAATTAATTATTTGGTTCTTCCGTCAAATCACAATGTATTTAAATAAGATAATTAAAATATCATTTTGTGTTCCATATCGAATAATCGATTTACAATTGGAATTACAATTGTAAATCGATCGATTAATCGATTATTCGATATGGAACACAAAATGATATTTTAATTATCTTATTTAAATACATTGTGATTTGACGGAAGAACCAAATAATTAATTTTAATTTTAATTTATAAAATCACAATATGACGCAACTAAACTATCTTAAGAAATATCTTGTTTTTTTGTGGAACGCAGTTCTATTACAATTTCGCCGATATAGTAGAACGTTCCAACAGTACATGGGAGTGTGTTGTTGCGTAGTTACTGTTTAATACAACATTTAAAAACACACTTATGTGTATTTACGATGCAGCGGTTGTATGTCTTATTTATTTGTAATTTATCTAACGACACGTTCAGGAGGCCAGACAATGTATCTTTGTCAGCTACAACCACATTATGACAGATAATAGAAACAGCAAAGTAAAAAATATAGTACATCAGAAAAAAGAATGGAATTATTCAGTCAATCGATCAAAAATATATTCGTCTGCTTTTTATCGTACCAAGCCGTTTATTAAGATACATTTATTTCGTTGTTTGTTGTAAACATGTTCCACCTCTCACAGAATGAAGTGGTTTGAATTCAAGTGACCACATGTAGTGTACTACTGGGAACCACAAACAGATATTCTAGTGTTTGCAGCTAAAAATAGCATACAGGCCGCTGTGTAAAGGAAGCAGACCGGACCACGCACGCATAGCGGAGAACGGGATTGCCATTACACTTAATTGGCTTTGAAAGGGCATCTGGTACGTAGAAATATTTCAACGTCAGTGGACCCTCTCCGTCTCTCAGTGTATTGAAAGCGACCGTAGAGTTCTAAAGTGAAATACATCCCGAAAAATATTGTATTTAACATTTTTAACGATTCTCGTTTCCTGTCACGTAAGGCCCTTTTAGAGGGGCCTTACCAACGCAAGTGAGGAAAGCAAGAGCTGTTTATCGCTGGAAACGTTCGTGTCCGCCATGTAAATGGCGCCTGACATGGAAACATTGTATGCATACGACATGGCGGAATACGCAGACGACCCCAGAAAAAATATGTAAAGGAATTTCGCCTTTATCAGGTTCTGTCATAAAACATGTAATAAAAATTTAACTTGTAAGTCAAGAAATGCGACATAAAACTGTTTTCTGTGCAGAAGTTACACTTTTGTTCTGTTCTTTATGTGTCGGTTTGAGGTTTGTGTATGTTTCTGCTACACGCACAATAGATGTACTGAGTGACACAGTAGAAAAAGGATGTTTTATTTCTGTGATAAACGGAAGCAGTGACCGGGATTCATGGGGTGGGAGGCGTGGGTAGGTGGTGATGGTTATTGGATTGGAAATTGCTGGACATCACAGCATGAATGCATCAACTCATGTGGACACGTGGTTGATAGCAAATTTATATCCGACATTTTGAGCGTGCGATTCAAGGATGACGTGCTGTAGTTAGATAACACGTATAACATTTTTTTTTTTAAAAAAAATACGATTGTAGTATGTCTGTTTTTAAACTGACGAACACAATTTTGCTTTTAATGAAAAATGACGATTGGATGAATTCTGTGTTGCATAATCTTGTAAGATTTGAGGTTTTCACAGCGGTGAGTATGAAGATTTCTGTCTTCTGGGTTGTTGCGCCGTGTAGTCTGGTCGATGTTTACCAACGTTTCAGAGGTCATACTGCCTCCGTCAGCAGAGTATGAAGATTTCTGTCTTCTGGGTTGTTGCGCCGTGTAGTCTGGTCGATGTTTACCAACGTTTCAGAGGTCATACTGCCTCCGTCAGCAGAGTATGAAGATTTCTGTCTTCTGGGTTGTTGCGCCGTGTAGTCTGGTCGATGTTTACCAACGTTTCAGAGGTCATACTGCCTCCGTCAGCAGAGTATGAAGATTTCTGTCTTCTGGGTTGTTGCGCCGTGTAGTCTGGTCGATGTTTACCAACGTTTCAGAGGTCATACTGCCTCCGTCAGCAGAGTATGAAGATTTCTGTCTTCTGGGTTGTTGCGCCGTGTAGTCTGGTCGATGTTTACCAACGTTTCAGAGGTCATACTGCCTCCGTCAGCAGAGTATGAAGATTTCTGTCTTCTGGGTTGTTGCGCCGTGTAGTCTGGTCGATGTTTACCAACGTTTCAGAGGTCATACTGCCTCCGTCAGCAGAGTATGAAGATTTCTGTCTTCTGGGTTGTTGCGCCGTGTAGTCTGGTCGATGTTTACCAACGTTTCAGAGGTCATACTGCCTCCGTCATCAGGACGATGAATCGCCTAGTATGTAAAGCCGTTCGTAAAGTTATCCAAATTAAATAAGTAACAATAATACGTTTATGACGCTGTCTTCAATTTGTAGTTGAATACAAAGTATGTTGAGGAAATGTCTGGCGGGCTGCATGGTTCTCAGGCTGTGTCCATCGAAACTCTAGTTCCATGTACGGTCTACAGTGGTAACGTGAATAAATTTCCCCAAAGGCTGGCAGCAGTGTGAACATCAACGTAAACAAGCGTTGTTTTTGTGAAAATGATGTAAACGTTTACATAGATTCGTTCACCGTAGAGAAGTATTCTTTTTTATGATTTCTATAAATACATTTTTCAGTCATTCCAAAAACCATTTGGAATAAACTAAAAAAGTGAAAAGTGAGAGAAATCAGATCTATTGCGCAGTGAACTTTGTAGAGTTTAGTTTGTATTACTAATTGGCCTTTCAGCAGTGCATAGGTTTGGCTAATTCCCCATTATCATCAGCGACCTCTGAAAACGTATGTATAGAAACATGCCAAATCCTATCATAATTCACTAATTATATGTTTTAAAGCATACCTGCTTTACAAGGTATATCAGTTATAATCTGTACTTCAGTTCTTCAGAATAACACCACTTCACATATCGATACGCGTACAAGCCGATATGAAAATGGCTGACTTTTACGGGATAATTATTCTGGTCGCAGTTAAGGGAATCAAGTCGTCTAGACGTAAAACGCTGACCTCTCTTTAAGAAGATGCTTAGTTCGATAAAATGTTGGGTGAAAGGATTTACGCTGGCCTTGTAATCCTGGGGTGTCGGGTTCGATTCCCGGCTGTGCCCGAATTTATAACTTGTGTTGGGCAAGGCCGTGGTCTAGGCAACACGGAGTTTTCCTCCGTGGCATCCCAACAATTACTCCATTCACACACAGAAGAAGGCAATGGCAAACCACTGCTGGATCATCTGCCAAGAACGTATATGAACAGGCCCCAGTCCGAGAAAAGGATGGAAGGACCCTGTTCATATGGACCTGTCGTCAGACAGAACACTAAATAATAATAAGATGAGGTGGTCTAGCGGTTAGAACGCTGGCCTTGTAATCCTGGGGTCTCGGGTTCGCATTTATAACTTGTGTTGGGCAAGGCCGTGGCCTAGGCAACACGGAGTTTTCCTCATTGGCATCCCAACAATTACTCCATTCACACACAGAAGAAGGCAATGGCAAACCACTTCTGGATCATCTGCCAAGAACGTATATGAACAGGTCCCAGTCCGAGAGAAGGATGGAAGGATCCTGTTCATATGGACCTGTCGTCAGACAGAACACTAAATAAATAAATATAACAGATAACCGCAGAAATAATGCAGGATTGAGGAATGTAATGATTTGGAATTGTAAGACTTCAAAGCAGAGAGGAAGTCCTTCTTATAGAAGCGTCTAATTTTCCATAGGGACATTAAAATTGTCTTTTTTGATCTGGGTTGTTAATTCTTGTAGACTTGTACGTAGATACCGAATATTACATAAAACGTTCATGTGGTAGGGTCCAGCCTTCCAGGGTTGCATAAATGGAAGCGCATATCTTGACCAGCTGAAGTGTCATAAGCTTCTTGAGAAGTAAACTGCTCTTTGGGGAGATGTTACAAGCGTGCAGTTCCAGTGTTTGGCATTTACTTTTTGGCACCCAGTCCCGCTCCCGTGCTCTGTCGGTAATGAAGGTAATTGACGGTACGACTGGTGGGTCACTGGCTTGTCGATACTGGGCGCAGCGCAGGGCAGTCGAATGTGAAGATTGATAGGCAGTGAGGCGCATGAAACTCGCTCGCTGTATTGAGTGTTCGTGACAGACTTCGCATACGAGACATTTCAGGGTTTCCTAGTCACAAACTAAATATTGTTACGAAAGAAAGAATGTCGATTTTTTTTTGCTTAAACTATGTAATATTCTTGAATCCCTGAATTGAGTTTTTAATAACCAGTAACTCTGCATTTCATATTTATGGATTTCTTGCGAGTCTGACTGTAAACAGCGAGCATTAACCGCTTGATGTTTTTAAAGTTCAAGTGTGATGTTTTCTATGAAGTACTGAGTTCTTAAATATTATTTGGGTGACCTTTGGCATCGAGGGGTTAAATACTGCCAGAACCGACTCCCGAAATTAGGTACGATACATTTCACACTGCGTTTCTTCCTATGGACCTATCTAATGACAACCTCCTATCTGATTTCTCTTCCAAGTGGCTGGTTTCCAAGAGGTTCTCCCACAAAACTACGCATGTATTTCTTGTGTCCCTATTCCAAAAACATATCCAGCCAGTTGTAATCTTGTAATCACGTCTCCAGGCTGTGGATGGAGTAGATGGTCTCCAGATTTTGATAAGAACTGAGAACATAGATTACAATACAGTATATATTGAACAAGAAGTCACGGAAAGCCGACAAGGGTGGCCCGCAAGATAGGGGTTGTGCGTAGGGTTATACAAATATTCACCACAAAATCATCTGTGTTACAAATCGTTTACAAAGGCGTTGGTTTTGGAAGGATTATTTGGAAAAATTCGGGTCTCGTTTGATGCACATGAAAATTTCTGCTGGGGACGTCAGGAGTTTATTTAGTTTCTTAATACTGGCTGTTATTTATTATAGATTATGGTATCCTTGTTTACGATGGCAGCGACATGTAATTTGGATGTATTTGGGTACAGTTTTCTAATAACAAATGCAGGCGGTCGGGTATTCAATGATCGTAATCCTGAGAAGGGGAATTTGATGAATTGTGATAAATGATATATTCAGAATATCACAGAACGAGGTACATTTTGTGTTAAACAGGACAGACACTATTTTTATAATAGTGAATTATATGTTTCTGGGATGGGCTAGATATGTAGCTATGCCAGGAGAAGACAGTTCGTGCATTGGTGGGCAGAACATCTTCGGAAACATCCACTTGTAGATGAAACAGAAGGGATGATAACATTAAGCTAGATTTTAGTAAGATAAAATGAGAGATTAGGAGGTGAATGGAACAGTTTGTAGATTGTGTCCGGTGGCTGGTTTTGTATGTAGCCGCTCTGAACCTTCGTGACCTGATACTTTAGTTTTAGTCAGCCAATTAGTTGTCCTGTTAATTGTTTCGAGAATCTTTTTTTCACGAATTCGTCTCTGAACAGAATTGTTGTTTGGTCACGTGTTAGTTATTCCGTCGAAGCGGGGCAGAAAATTATTTAATATTCAAAAATTTCTGCCACATTTCTCCTCTTTTCAATTACAACGTCAGTAATTTTTATTGGCGGTACTACGACATAAAAGAAAGCAGACAAGGATCATAACTCCATTCTTATTTCTTCTAATAGAAGTTATATTTTCTAGTTCCGTCTTAAACTGAAGAGGGTTGTATCTCAGGCTCGATATTATTGTCCCTATTACCATAATCCCCTGACTTTGACCTCTCCTCCACTGATCACATTACTTTATTTTTTTCCTCCCCCATTTTCTTGACTTATTTTGCTCTCCCTGACTCAAGCACTCGATATTCTATCCCACCGTCTGTGGTATGGTCGGCAAGTCTCAGATTAAGACGAATGATGGCCAGTTAGTGTCAGATTAGCGTGACCTGCCGTGTGATTTACTTGCCTTCAGCTCCTTAGCGATCTCCTAGCCAAAAAGAGGAAGAGGTGAGTGAGGTAGTTTCGCTGGGTACCGCAGTTGCATTGCTGGTGGTATCGAAACAGGGATACACATACTGGACAGCTGAATGAGAATATCTAGGCATGAACCTCATTTTTAGTTTTTGTAAACATTTTGTGTTTTATTTATTGGGAATAGCGAAAGGGCATTTCTATCCTTTTTACCTGAAATATACTTTGCAGAATCAATTACATTTCGTATTTATAATAACACTCGTGAATATTTTTTTCTTTCTTAGACTCTGTTATTACTTACTGCCGTGGAGACACATATTAATCGTTTTATGCATTAGCAGTTAACAAAAAAAGCTGTAGACATATATTACACTGTAAAATCGATTATAATCGTGTTCCAAGTAAAAAGAAATGAAGACCGCTGGATGGAAAGTTTGGTTTACGTAAGACATTTATTTTATATATATTTATTATCTCAGTCTATACACAAACGTATTTAAAATGTTGTTGTTAAAATTTATATAACACTATAACATCTGTAGTATAAAATATTACAATAAGTTATATTATGGCGCTTTTATCGTAGTATGATGTTACATTTATTATGGCGCTTATTAATTATTGCACGACATGTTTCGATGTTTTAGACATCATCTTCAGGTTTTTATCGTCGTTTTTTATCTTTTTAAAACTATTATATATTTTAAATACGTTTGTGTATAGACTGAGATAATAAATATATATTCGATTTTAACACAAACATGACGCACTTAAGCTACAAACATTTATTTTAGTATGTATTTCTATACTATGCAGGTCTCATCTGAAGGCTGTGATAGATCAGCATTTCGATTGATATTACTTAATTTGTGCAGAGCAACTGGAATTGTATATTTGCGTGTTCACCTACCTGCATGACCAATATTTAATTTCATCAGCTACTCTGGCTCTCTTTTCGTTGGTTACAACGATCCAGAATCCACAGCGTTACGAGCAGGTCTTGTTTCATCTAAACACAGAGTTTCCCGTGTGCCTACGAACCATACTGTAAAGTCGTATGGGAGAAATAAAGGTGATGTTCCTCATGTTTACCGTTGTAGTAATGCAGATGAGTGGCCACTTCTTGGAAGTCCTACGTTGCCGCGAGCTAAACATCAACTAGCTGGCTAAGAACACCTGGCTGACTGGAGCTGGCAAACGGTGTATTTTATCTGAACGGTTCTACTGTGTTCAGTATATGAAATATCAATGAACCACTAAAGAAAGACGGAAGACTTTGTTTTCCGTCCCTAAAGCCGGCTACACACGTGTTAGTGTGTAGCCGGCTTAAAAGTGTTACCTAGGCTAACACAATTAACACGAATTTTTCTCCCCTGAATGTAACTAAGAGGTGATGAGCAGCAAGGTAGTGGAATTATAGCCTAGCAGAGAGCGAAGAGATGTTTGCTCAAAGCAGCGGTGGCAGTGGAACCTCCGGTCATAACTTACGTATTTACCGTGGTTCACCGCGCTGTAATTTTGCTATGAACACGGAAGCCCGAGAGCCCTGTATGTGACTCCCCGAGGAATTAATCCCACGAGGGATTGAGCAGCTCAGGATGTTGCCAGTGATCGGCTAGGGGGGTGAGAGGAGGCTCAAAGCCGGAAAACTAACCGAGACCAGTGCTCGCCCGGGCGTGACCTATCAGTGGGGGTAGTCGAGGGATTCTGGGGCATTTCGCATCTCTTTCTGACTACAGCAGCAACACTGATGGCTAGGCACTGAGCGAGCGAGTCTGGGTGGACATTTGATAACCTTTCTGTCACACTCCTTCCACACGCCATGTTCCATTACAACACTATAATAGAGAAAGTAATTCAGGGGCCACCCGTAGGCCTGCTAGGAGGTACCTGTACGTGCTGCAGAAGAATAGGAGATGGTCCTGACGACAGAGGAAGAAACCTGAAGAGGCGAGTAAAAGGAGAGCAGAGGAAGAGCGATTAGTATGGAAATAAAAGCAACAAAATTATGAACGAAAGCACGGAGACAGAAGAGACGAATTGGACTGTAGTGCATCCAGCGTTAAGAATTAGTATTTTGTCTTAAGGGTTATTATTTGCAGTGGCGCCACCCACCCAATTGTACGCGCGTAATTCTTTTCAGTTTCTTTATTCTCACATGACTTGTAATCTAGTTATGTTCTCTCGGTAACATTTTAATGAAAGCAGTTCGTAGTTTATTAGTTTGGACGAAAGTTTAAGAAAACAGTGCTTTGTCTCCAACTTAAAACACAATAGAATGGGAGACGGCTACAATTGAAAGCCGTAAATGAGGTATTTATATGCGAAATCTGAGGTTCTCACGGAAGTTAAAATGTCGATGTGATTTTTCTGGATTTTAACTCTGTGTGAAGTGCGTAGGTGGATACAAAAGTTTTGGAAGTACGTACTTCCTACATCTTCAGGATCGACAGATCGATAATTTTGTGTGTGGTAGAAATATAAATATAACAAGGAATTATCAAGCATTGAATCACAGACTGCTGATAGATTGGAACAGAATTCTTATTGAGAAATTGTCAGTCGCTTTGCTGGTCATGGAAATCCTCGCCTTTTATGGAACTCGAAGGTTTATTCCTGTTATCGTGGTCACAACAGCCCGTCATTGATCCCTATCCATTCCACACTCATCCACTTTTCATAAAATCCATCTTAATATTATTCTTCCATCTACGACCAGGTCCTACGAGTGGGCTATTTCCTTCAAGCCTCCAAAATAAAATTAATACAGGGAATTGAATTGTATACTCTTAGGTAATTCTGCAGAGGCCCATAGCTTAAGCAGACGATGGGACTCCCCTGACTTTGCAGTAGGTACGCAGTTGTCTTGTACTTTATAATGGGTCCCTGACATAACACTGCAGGATGACTGAGCTGCATGAATCAACACTCGAGTCCCTTTGTCACATATTTTCCGAGGTGGCGGGCTGTATGAGCTGACGTACAGTTGCTGACAAATTGAGTGCGGGCTCTGTGTAAGGGCCGGGCCCTAGATTGCTGCCTTGCCTCGCCTCTCACTGCCATTCACAGTAATTCCTCCCAGCATGCACGAGTGCGTCATTGAATACGTTGACCACTTCCCTCGACCCTTTGTGACGTGCCTCGTTTTGACTCGAGTGTCGTCCTGTCCTTTTCAAGCAAACAATTTGTGGCGACGTTTTGACTCCGTCGTGATATCTGTAAAATGAACCCCGCTTTTTAACTCGCGTCTGTTTATAAGGAAAGGCGGTATCAACATAAATATGGCTGTCTTTTGGGTTGTAGGTGCCTTTTTCTTCCACCAACAGGTCACTAATTGCCTTGATGTTGACGGCGTAAAGGACCTCTGAAACGTCGGCATACTTCTCTATCAGACTGCATGGCGAAACAATCCACAAGACAGCCGTCTTCATACTTGGCGGCCGTGAGAACCTCATGTCTCACTTGGTATAAACATATTGAGAAATATTTGTGTGTGTCCAAATTAATGCATTCGGTTCAAATAGTCAAGAAATGACAGCAGACCGCGTACAGTACACTCCAAATGAAATATCACCGCGTTAAGTAATACAGGGAAGTCGATTTCACTACACATCACTAGAAGATTAACACTGCAGAGAGTATTAGATAATTTTATCTTCTTCACAACTCTTCGGTCCTCTTCCAATTCTTCCACTCCTCTCAGACCATCGCTTTCTGACATATCACTCGATTCATCACTGCCGCTGATGTTGTTCACTGAATTATCTTCAATTATAACACGTTCAATAGAGTCTTCTTGTTTATGCCTTCTTGCTCATAATAAAATTGTTCTAGTTTTCCCACATGCTGACATACATTGTCCCATTCCTCTTGCCCAATTTCTTCGAATCTCTGGCGACGTCCTTAATTTTAAGTACTGTGTTCTTTCTTGCAACCCGTTGTTTTACGTCTCCTCAAAAAACTTCAATGGGGTTTATATCGGGATGGTACGGCGGAAGTCTCTGCACTGTGCGTTCTTTGTCTGCTAAAATCTCATCAAACACATAAAATTTGTGCTTTGACTTATTTAATTTGTTTAAATCGTACAGTTGAGCTTTCAACACGTTGTCACAAACTGAGATGTTTATTTCCAATAGCCAGGCTTTCATTTCGCCCTTCTTTGATTAAGACGTCGGTCGTTTGTCTGTGATACGAGGAGTTATCAATGACCAGAAAGGAGATTGCAACGAACAGGTGTCACGTTGTTAGCACAGCACAGTCACAAGACGACAATTATCAGGCTTCTACATTGCTGTACTGACACAGACTGTACTGACCGACGGAAATTCCTCCCTTCATTGAATGGCCCGCATTCTGGGCACTCCCTACGAGGTCAGCGGCCATAATCGGTGGATCCAGTTCTAGTAGCCATTGAAGGAAAGAAAAATGTTAGGGATAGGTAAGGAAGCGTACATTCATAATGACGGTAGTTGGGATACCACAGGCGTCTCCTGTCTAATCTGCAGTTGTTCATGTTTTATCACACTCTCTGCAAAAGCTGTTATCCGGAAAACAAAGCAGAGTTGTTAAATAAATAAAGCGCACTGTCGTAACGCAACACGAATGAAATAAAGAACAACGGAGCATCGCACAGCCGTCATATTGGCGGAATAATTGAAGTGCTCTTGTTTACGAGAAGGGTTATCTGTTGATCCGCACGGTTATAGCATAAAATCTCTTCTTCATGTTTGTCAGGCTTTGCGTCAGTGTTACTTATCTCAGTTTTTGATGTAAGCGCAGTGCGTATGAAATGTATCATGAGGCATGTCATGTCGCATATTACAATTAAAAAGGAGATAATAAAAATGAAGCAAACAAAGGGAAATGAATGAAATGCCGAAAGAAAAGACAGGAATTAAGAAAGAGTAACGAAGGAAGTCAAAATATCAAAATGCAAAAAAAAAAAAACCCAGAGAGAAAGAAGGAAAGAAATAAATAAACGAAGGATAGGAAGCGAGGAAGGAATAATTAAATTCATCAGAATAAAGTGGACCATTTCTCCTCTCAACAGATTATACCGGGTGTCCATAAATTAGCGCACGATTTGAATGTCATAGAGCTGTAACTGACTTGCTATAATTTTCATCACAACAGTTTTCATATGCTTATTTTTTCCGCTGATATTTTGGTTCAATAATCTTTCTTGACTTCAAATCCAATTATCAATACATAGCAATTCGTTCAATTTCCGTTCAACAAAGATTTCAATTATCAAAAACTGATTACATTCCGCTCACGTTCTCAAAGGTTCAGTTTCCAATAACACAACTTTTATCCACCTGGCGTTCTCCTACAAGTTTTTAGAATCTATTCGATTTCTCAAGTTTTGTTCAGCTGGAAGTAGTCTCTCTCCATTTGCAATCGATTACACCAAAATTATCTCTTCATATTTAACGTGTTCACTGCTCCATATTTTAAGTTTCTTCTCGTGTAGAACAGACTACGTTAATGAGTGTTCTGTTTGTCAGTCCAAAGATGAAATTACCAACCGTAGTCATTATTCAGCTCAACTGGAAAAATCAAAGAGTATGTATATAGTCGTAAGCGGTAAGAACGTCGGACATGTTTGCCGACCAGCAGATAATTCCGACCCCTTTATTACATGTGAGGGGAAGAAACTGCTGAGGAGAATATTTGGTAACAAGAGACACGAAGTGACAAGAAGGTGGATAGGAATTGCATAATGAGGAAATTATTAATTAGTGTTATTCACCGAGATATATTAGGGTACAATGGGAGATGTATGTAGCACCCATAAGAAATTAATTTGCAATTTTAATCTGAAGAATCTGAAGGAATTAGATCACTTGGAAGGCCAAAGCGTAGGTGAGATGATAATATTAAAATGTATATTTGGAAATATTTTGGGATGCTGCGGACTGAATTTATTTACCTCGGGATATGGATCAGTGTGGTGAGATCTTATTAACACTGTTACGGTTAGGAACAAAATGCTGAAAATTTTTGACTGTTAGTTTCTGAAGAAGTAAATGCTCCATAGAGATGATTAACCTCACGCCTGATGCTGCAATATAACAATAACTAACTCGTATATAATCCACTCATATGATAGACCTCTCTGGGTTCAGCTGTAGTCCTACTCCTGTGTATTATAATGCACTTGGCACTTCCATTAGTTCAGATTAATACTGAAGCGAGCACATCAGGTGGACGATATCGATATATATCAATTAGACGTGTTTCTGAAGGGCAGGACATGTGCGCACGAAGTTGTGTTTAGT
This sequence comes from Zootermopsis nevadensis, assembly GCF_000696155.1. The sequence continues at coordinate 319,225 of NW_019059663.1, read as the reverse complement.
AACTTGTATCCACATTCACAGTATAACTTACAACGGTTTACTGGAATCTTGGTTTCTATTTTTCTGAGAGATTCGTGGTCAAATTCCCGGTGTTTTCGGGCTGAAGTAATTTCGAGTGACGGGTGTCTGGGTTGTGTTCGTCTAAATGCTTCCAGTTACTGGTTAGGTCTGTGAAAACTGACGCAGTGAAAGAGATGGCTGTCTTCTGAGCTTTTACGCCCTGTAGTCCGGTGCTTAATACCGAATTGTTAAAGAATTATGCTCGAATTTTCAGAAAATATTCTAACGAATTGGTGGGATGAGTGGAGTTGTAGAATTTGACCTTCGTAATTGTTCGAGAAATTTTCCGACTGGTGATTCCTAACCCAACCATTTAATTGTTTCAGAAGCTGTTTCCTGTATGTAAATTAGAACTTATTTTATTGACGTATTAGATTTAACGTAGTCTAAATGTAAATAATGACTTACAGTTAATAATTTTAGAATGAATTTACTTGAATCAAAATTATATTTAGATTGTAATTTTAAAATCTCAATCTTTGATACTCTTTAAATTCCTAATTTAAAATTCTGAACCGTTTAGTTGTCTCAGAGGCGTCACTTTGTTATTTGTTCCAACTTCGCAATATCCCAGAAGGCTGTTATCTTTGTTACTTTGTTGTTGTTGCTTGGCTGAGTATAGTCTGTGCAGGTCCAGTTACTTCACTAAGCCTCCTTTGCCCAGTGCCCTCTCATTTTGCTTAATTCATTGTCTGTATTCACATTTCAAAGGACAGTAATCATCTTCACTATGTACATGCTCAAGAGTGTAAGACAGTTCCCTCGCACTAGTGTTAAAGGCGACGTATATCACGAAAGGCGAAGCTTTTAACCTTCTCTGCACTGACACTGTGAGTTCAATTTATGAAACAATTACTTTTTTTTTGCATATGAACACGTTGACTTCAATTTGTGTTATTCTAACCTTACACTAAAACATAATTTTTATTCGTAGTCATTATATGCAGATGATTCTAGTTGTCTGTTGTTGGTGGTGTCTATGAAAAACTGATGAAATATGCAAGAGAAATAGGGTTATGTTAGTTAAGTTTCTGTAATTCGGTTTACTTCCATCACGTGAACTATTTCAACATGTACTGACCGCGTCTTTGTGATATAAAATGATTCGGTTTGATATATAGTGCTCTACGAGATGTTTAACGACGCTGCATTAATTATTGGAATTCCTTAGCGAAAATAAAACAAGCACAAACAACAACCGAGCGTTCTTTTCCGGGGTTATTCTTAATATGAATCGTGTTGACGTAATTAAATCAATTACTTCATGAGACAGTTTTCAATATGTATTCCCGTTGATCGATGTTCTATTAATTAGGTGAGCTTCATATATCAAACAGCGTTTTACATAGACAACTTTTGCAAAATCTCCTAGCGACAGGCACAGGACGTGGGGAACCCGAGGGGGGGGGGAATGAATACGACACTAAGAAGCTATTTAAAATTAAAATAAAGATGATTATGGATGGGGAGTCGAGAGTGATTCTGAAGGACTCGGTGTTGCCTGTTTGAATGGGGACTCGAACAAGCTTAAGATTCCCAAATAATAATTGGATGTGCTATAGCTGATTTAAATCTGCCAGGTACAGTGCAGTTACACATTCAAATAAATACCTTCTATTTGTGTTTTAAAGTAAACATATTATTTTTTATGTCGATTGGACAGAAATTACTCAGCAGGGATCGGATTAATATGAATTTCGTCTAGCATATACGAAAAGGTGTAAACTGATATTATGAGTTTTGTGTTGGGCAAGGCCGTGGTCTAGGCAACACGGAGTATTCCTCCGGGGGCTTCCCCGGTTTCTCCGTGGCATCCCAACAATTACTCCATTCACACACAGAAGAAGGCAATGGCAAACCACTTCTGGATCATCTGCCAAGAACGTAAATGAACAGGTCCCAGTCCGAGAAAAGGATGGAAGGATCCTGTTCATATGGACCTGTCGTCAGACAGAACACTAAATAAATAAAATAAAATGTTGGTTTAACCCGATATAATACAGGAAGTTGAACGTTTTACCTTTTGAAGAACGCAATTCTTCTAAGCAACATTGCAAATCTAGTTCCTGTCTTAAGAAAAGCAACCCGTTTGCATTAAAATGCTAGATTAATTAATGCTGTTTAGGAAAACAGTTTTTGTTTATTCTGAGAGTTACGTGAAACCTATAAATAATAATCTGTGGACAAAGTGTATATTTTTTAATGTTAATGCAGATGGTACACATGGTTAAAACTGTTCTATAAACTTTTAAAATTTCAGGAATAGTATAATTTCCCAGGGGAGTCTCAGATGTATGAAAAATTAAGTAGGACAGGTATGTAGGATTTCGTAACTTTTCTACTGCACTTTGAATATTAAATCTTTACTAAGAGTCAAAAATGTCCGGGGTCAAGAGTGGGTTGAATTAATGTAGATTGCTGCTTCAGTGTAATACTAAAAAGTTGTCAGTGGAACGACGGTTCCGGAGAATTTGACGTAAATACGTCTATACGGAAAGGAAGTTCATATATTGGCTTTATTCTAAATATTTCCTTTATACCCGCTTTACAATTGAGTAAAGTTTGATTAAGACTTTGCTTATTTAATTTGAATTAGTTACGCTTAAGATGGGTCTGTGGTAGATGAATGTAATGTAAAGTAATGTAAGGTAAGGTAATGTAATGAAATGTTTTATAGGTAACAACAATGCCGAGTAAACAGATGACGTTTCCTAGAACTCTGCGACAAACATTCATTTTTTATGTCTAGCCTCTTTCTGTCTCTGTCAATAATGTCAACATGGCGGCAGTGCGGACGTGCGAATGTATTCGTTCTAGGATCTCCGAGTCTTCTGTGGTGATATGTCTTTGAAATTACTTGTAGATATAGAAACCATTATGTATATAGGAGGATAATATTAAAACGTATTTTATTGAAATAGGATGTTAATATGTGGAATGGAATGACACTTATCAGTGTTAATATTTTGACGATTACTTCGTGAAAATCTCAACATACAACGTTAGCATTACATTGTTGTTTTTGATTCTGTGTCTGTGTATGTGTGTGAGTGTGTGAGCATCCTAAATAAACCAGGCTGTATTCAAACACCGTGCGACACAAAATCAATGATGCCAGAGGTTAAAATCAATCAGTCTACCCACATGCACACAGCCCCTTCTCTGTACACTTACAAAAGCATTAAACCAGAAGAGTTGGCTTTGTTTTGTGTTACTACAATCTCGATTCGTTCGTACTCCTTTTGTTGCTCTGTTCTTCTTCTAGAAGTAAACACGATGAATGATGGTATGTGATGTTAACAATCGAATAAAACGGGAAGACTAACAGCTTTGATTCCCATCGATTTTAATTTATTTTAGCTTTTAAATTTACTTCGCTGTCCAAAAAAAACATGGAGCTATTACAGTAGTTTGTTAGGTTAGGTTTCCTGATTACCTACCCACTGCACTGTAAAGTAGCCCACCCGGATTAATTGTTATATGGAGTTTATCTCGACTTCATGAAGTCTTTCTTCACAGCTGACAGAGTCTCATTTGATCACATGGGAAAGATGAGGAAATTATTTTTTTTCCTCTGAAATAAAAATAAACGAAAGAGGAAAACGTGGTTGCATAATAAGCTGTTACATTTTTTAAGGCAACACAACCTAGGTTTCATTTGTCATCCTGTCCCTCCCCGTCTGTATACGTTCTTTGTACAAAGTGTGTAAAATAGCGAATATTTTTTATCCGTGCCCTTCTATCTGTCCACGTTTATTCCTGAAACTATTGAAATAACTTCGACTAAATTCGGTATTGAAGGTCTATATTAATACTTTTAAGACGAAATTAATTTTGTGTTATTAGAAGTTCTCATTCGAATGCGCGTACGAGATCAGTGTGTAGGAAAATCCCAGGCAAGAGTATTAAATCTGCTCGTTTTGGAATACTTGGGGCTGTTGGTTAGGGTTGTTCAAATTCTTTTTGTCAGAGAATTTGGCGAATTATGGAGGAAGAAATTTATAATACACTACTTATGTTTGCGTTGGTATTCATATTTTGTAAATAAGAGAAAGACATTCTGAATATAATTAAATTTCGAAACGCGTGGTTTTCCCATGCTTTTAATTTATCTTATTGAATTGGAAGTCAAAAACCTCCTGAAATTCCGCCCAATCTGCTTCACTGAAATAAATAAATAAATAAATTTACTTTTTTCGCTAGGTGCGATTGGAATCTGGTGTACTCTGTAATGAAGAGCTCTCTGGATGAAAAACTTTATTTTATCATATTTAGTTGGGAAAATTTATGAAGTGAAGATCGTGGTTACCATGACGACATTCGGAATGCGCCAGACCTGCATATTTAATTTATTTATAAATTCCTCGCATTCTTAAAGCTTCACAGGAAGTTTTTAAACATAAAATTAATATCACATTCCTCAGCTGCTTTGACAAGCCTCCATGAAAACGATCTAATGAAGTTATGTTCCAGTGAAATGTTTATCGATGAAGTGTATTGACGATCGGGCAGAAATACACATGATCCACAGAATGCGGTCCATTACCACAAACGAATCTGCGACGATCGAGTCATTTAGCTATTACGTCCGATGTGAAAGAAATACTGCTAGGTACCAAGTTTTAGTATAACCTAAAGTTAGTGATAATTTTGGGTTTGCATTTACTGATTCTCCACTGGTGCATTTAAATTGACTTTATACTCACTATCCATAGACTTGTGTACACACTGGGCGACCGTGGCTTGATTCCTGGCAGGGACAGAGCCATATTTATCCAATACCGGCTGAGCTACTCAGCCTACTGTCTGATATATATCGTGGCAAGGGTGTAAGCGGCTGGGGAGTGAAGCTGACAGTTCACCTCCACCTGGTGCCCAGGTGAAGAACACGTGGAGCTATACCTCCATTCCTCCATAATTCATGTTTCGGTTCTTAATTAAGCAGAAAGACATCTCTGACTTACCATTCACTATACTGTATACATTGAATATGACCGTCCAGTGAAAGAATTTTTTTTCCATAAACCAACTGAGGTGTAATATGTAATGCAGGTTAGTTATATAATTAAAGGGAAATCCCAACTTCGCTGGTTTCTGTATTCTAGTTGTGCGAATTGAATAATGTTATAGTGTCTCATGGAACATCTCACGAAGTCTGCACCTTTTAAATGTTGTGCTCCTTGTCACGAACAGAGCTGCACCTCACCCCAACACAAGTTACAAATTCGGGCACCGCCGGGAATCGAACCCGAGACCCCCCAGGATTACAAGGCCAGCGTTCTAACCGCTAGACCACCTCATCTTATTATTATTTAGTGTTCTGTCTGACGACAGGTCCATATGAACAGGATCCTTCCATCCTTCTCTCGGACTGGGACCTGTTCATACCTCACGTAGACACGTATAATATTTATGAACTTGTCTCTTTCATTTGGCAAGGATATCGAGAGATATTTAAGTGCCCTCAGTTTCTTAGCATTCTATCCTCTGGATTCCAAATTCAAAGGGACTGAAGCAATGTTCCCCTATTTCGCTTTTATAGGTTTCGTTTCATTAAAAGAATGAAAGATCGATTTAGGACATCAAAACGCACGTTTTCTAATGACGTGGAAGCTGTTGCGAATTAATCAAACTGTCTGTCAGAATGAGGTCCTGTGGCACTCTAAGGCATGTTTCCCTGCTGTGCCACGCCAATGCAAGGAATCTACCTAAACTCTTAGTTCACAAGATAATGACATGTCACCGCTGAGTTTAATGTTAGCAGAGATCGATTACTCGAAGTTTTCATGCCTTATTTCATGTTCTTTGTATCAATATAAATGGCTAATTGTGTTTCCATTGATAAGTATCAGAGTTTGAGTGGGCAATTTCCCGCGTTTTATGACAGCATTCTAGCGATTATTCAGGCTAGCATTTGGTGTTTAATGAAGAAGGGCACATATGTTCTAAGTAATGAACTAATACAATAACTCAATGAACATGTTTGCTTAACACTCTGCGGTCTTAATGGTGAGGTACACTGTTTAAATTTTGGTGAAGTTACTGGCTGTTTTGGTACCTTGTCCAGGTTTTCCTCAGGGTCTCAGGATAATTCCAGGATATGGTTATTTTCGTCTGCATAACAAATTGTATTAATTGTGTGTTAATTGTAGCTACGTTATAGCCGATGCACGTTTCGATACCACATATGACCATCATCAGGTGCCTTGACAAAAAATTAAAAATTGAACTGTATAGCATTATTAGGGTTCTTCACTCCCCAACGTGAGCAAGGAACATCTTATGGGCTGGTTTTTCTGCCTGTCTGTCTCTCCGTGTGATTCAACCCAAGAACCACATGAAGGATTTTGGTGAAATTTGGTATTCCTACATTCGGAAAACTAGCCCATAAAGTGTTCCACGCCCATGCTAGGGCCTAAAGAACACTTAGTACCGTACCAGATTGATACAATTTGAGATGGAAACTAGTAGACCTAATTGCACGTTTTATTTACAGTAGTGTACCGGTATTTACATATATGAGTTGAAAAAATACCCATCGAATCTCGTGAGACTGGATGAGACTGAAGTGGGATGCTGATAGCTGAACCCTACATCGGATCTGACTGGGGGTGTTAATCCCATTTCGAAAATATTGGGCTGATCTTGTGTTTAGTGCGTGAGGTTTCATGGTGTGTGCAGAAACAAGGGGACCCTTAGCTCTGTGCATATGCCCAGGGGCCCTGATACAGGCCGAATGACTGACTGGTTTCCGTCCAAACAATACGCAACAACACGTGTGTATATTCTGCAGGACAACCTGTCATCCATTGTGGGTTTGTCTGTATGCTTATGTCGGCCCACAGCCTGCTTACAATGCAATGCTTTGTCGCCATTCAATTCCTCGCTCCATTGCAATGATTCATATTTAGGTGTACCGTGTTATACTATTCTGATCATCGCTTCTCTCGAATTCAATTTCTCAGTCAAATTAATCGTGTTGCAGCCCTGTACGAGTCTGTGTCGGCTTTCTATCGGCCTTCGTGTTGCTAACGCCTCTCATGGGAATTAATCTCTGAATCTTACAGACATGATCAAAGTAAAGCAATTTTTTTGTAATAAGATCGTGGTTAAATTCAAGTTTCTTTGCGAAAGACTTTTAGGTTATTTTATTTCACAGTAGACATACTTTCGTTGAACGGTTGAAATGAGGTCAGTTCATACTTCATTTTCAGAAGCAGAGTACTGTGTTGAACACTCTGGCCATCTGCTCTGTTTATTTACGTATCTATATCATCTGTAGCTAATGTCTCTGTAGTGATTTGCCTGCGTATTGTCCAGTGACTTGAACGGAGGAAATGTGTGGTTCGATCGAACGGGCTTTACCAGTGGAGTAACGGTGACTCTACTGCAGTTTGAATTATTCTTGTTGTGACTAACTCTACGGCGAAAAGTTATTGCAGAGACGCTAATAGTCACTCATTTAAGAAATTCCCTGCCATTTATGGAACCTGAAGATTCGTTTGCAGAGTTTACAAGAACCGTCACTGGAACCTATCCTGAGCCAGTTTAATCCAGTACACACCTTCATTTCATTACCGATAATTTTAATATTATTCTCCCGTCTACGCTTAAGTCACCATTCAAGGTTTCTCGACTAAAATCTTGTATGAAGTTTTTCTTTCAAGCCATCCGTTGATACAGGTCTACGTCCCATCTATGTGACCTTTTATGTAATTGTCCTAATGATGTCTGGTGAAGAGTACAGTTTATGAGGCATAAAATTAACTAATTTGAGAATTATTTCCTAATGTAATGTGCGTTGTGCAAAGAACGGATAGTCGCTGCCATGGCACTTGAAACTACGCACCGAGTTAGACCCGTTTTGATAACAATGGTAATACATTGCAGTATGCCGCTTTGTTTGCTCGGGGTCACTCCGTGTTCTAACCACGGTCAGGGGATGAATGTTGCATGCATTCAATTTCCGGACGGTGGTAATCCTGTACTCACCCTGGAGGCCATTCCTACAAACGTCACCCCCAACTACCAGCTGTTCAAACATTAGTGTGGGAGCAATTGGTTATGAATTGATCATTTATGAAGATGACAGACAACCTTCAGAGAGATTGGGCCCTATAGTATCGTAGATGATGCCGACATTTCAGAGGTGCGTGCTGCCTGTCATTGGGGTGATGCCATCTTCAGAATATGAACTCTCGTTGATTACCCACGATCCTGTAATCGGTTTCTCCCACAGACACTCGCGTTTTCTTTTCCACTCATACAGTATCGTTTTTGCAGCTGAACGTCGGCTTTGAGTTAAGGCATTGGTTATGTGTAGTTAAGTTTTTAAGATTCCGTGTGTTTATAGATGACATGTCGAAAAGAGTAGTTTGTTGAATGCTTAAAATCTGGTTACCAAGGGATGTGTGAGACATGTAGTACTCATACGGGACATTAGAAATATATGAAAGAATGTTAGCCTCTATGAAGTAAGTTTTACAGTTATTTTTTGAATAAGGATGCTGTTCTAAATGAAGCTGTTAGTTTCCATCTGTGATTCCTCGTAATAATTTAGAGGAAAAAAACTAGGTATTGATAATAATTTAGTTATTTTTAGACCAGTTGATGCTATTGTAATTGTTTATCTTCTTTTCCGTTTTCGCGTGTCCACTTGTATGAATGTTTGCTTCTCCTTTGGCTTAGTAAAATGGACGCTTCGGATAAATTACACGAGTATGACACAGAAATCTATCTGCAAGTTCGTTTCTACTTGTTTTATTGTTGTCCTTTTGCTCTAGAATTTATATAAAAAAAGGAACCTATGGAAAACTAAGGAACGCTTTAGTCAAGATGTCCAACTTACTCCATGGAACGGTCTCTCTCTCTCTCTCTTGAGAATCTTAAGATTTTCACAGCTAGTCAGAAAATTCCCCAAGTTCCATCACCGTGTTTACTACTTACCTTACCTTACTTACTATCCTTAGCCAGTTTAATCCAGTTAACGTACATCCCACATAAGATCTTACCCCGGGTACGAAAATCCCCTGTAAATGGTCAGCCAGTTTAATCCAGTTAACGTACATCTCACTTAAGATCTTACCCCGGGAACGAAAATCCCCTGTAAATGGTACACTTTTTCTTCAGAAGAAGATCTCTATTTCAGATGATTGTGTTCAGAAATGTGAAGTATCCTGAGTATATTTGACATGAATATAAAGGCTGACTATACAAATAAAGGAGAGACTAGGGTCTAACTCAAGACCTACTCTGTGGGAAGTAAGATATGTGCTGGAACTGAACAAAGATGGCTGAAATTCCTAGTCTGGAAGATGGAAGTAAAATAAAGGAATTTGTTCCCAATTGATTGAGCTACTTCCACTGATTTCATCTAAAATTCTTATCTTATTTCTTGATTGCTTCTCTGTCTGTCTACTAACAAGTAGTTTTATCTGTGCAAAAGTGATCTAAATCTGGGCGAGCTGACTTGACATCTCATAAGTAACTTTATTGCAGTCATATCTGCGGATTAAAATGTAATAACATGGAAATGTTACTTTGCATGCTTCCAAAATTTATTGACACGTTTACGTACGCGAGTGTTCCACTGCCACAAACATATGTTACTTTGCATGCTTCCAAAATTTAATGACCCGTTTACGTACGCGAGTATTCCACTGCCACAAACAATTTTTTATGAACGTTACGATTTCAATATTTTGAAAACTTATGTAGGTATTTAAGTGTAGAACTTTATTTTAAATCCGATAAAATGACAAAGAAAATTGGTGATAATTTATCATGAATATTAGTATTATAGTATATATATTTTCGATATATAAACGTGCTTGTCGCATATAAAATGTCTTGTGTTATAAATACGTTTTATATCTGTTATTAAAAAGGTCTTGACTTTTTCTATATGGTCAACCGTTACGTACGTCAGCATTGTGTGTGAATGTTTTTGGGACACCTGTGTGTGTGTGTGTGAAAAGTTATTTGAATTTTTAAAACGACTTTACTCTCTTAATTGTCCAGTATTTGATTTTAGTCTGACAAAACGTTTATATGAATTTCTTTCGAGAAATGCACTCGTTCCATAAAGCAAAGAGCATATAAATAGAATTACATTCTGTAAACATGTAGGTCTAACTTACGTCAATTTGGAGAGGTTTCAATTGCCTTATTTCTGCTGTGATTGCTTAATATAGGTTGTTCGATGAACCCTACTTGATAGCGTATTTTGTAATGTTGCGTGACGACAAGAGTGGTATAAGATTTACTTCACATATTCCTTCCAATGGCGCACGCAAAAGTGTTCCAAATGGGTACAGCTCGAACAGTTTCACTTACTCTACTTTTGCTGTTACGGCGACTGGAATAGAAATCATGAGAGTTTCATGAGGAAAAAAGTTGGATGACATTCGTTAGTTACAGAGAAATTGGCCCATGGACTACGCTCCAAGTCCTTTCATTCACATAGACCAGACAGAACTTTTATATACGTACTGTAAACGGCACAAGTGTATAACGAAATCAATCCTATTGGTAAGTTAATCCCCAACTTTTCGCTGAATTTCTTCCTTCCTTTCTCTTACCAATTTACTTTTCTCTCGCAGTATCATTTTCTCTTTTATCTCCTCACCTCCCGTTCTGTCTACACTGTAGGGTACTACAAAACTCCGGACCTTATGAAAACGTGCATTTCGAATTCTTTCGCAATTGTGTCGGTGGTGCAGTCGGTAACCGGAAGTGATTCTTTTGTGGCCAACTGGATGTTACGGTTAATGATGTGCCCTGATGACGAAATACGAATTCTCAAATCTTTGTCAGTTTTGAATTACAAAATCCTCGTTTCTAGATTTAAGCATCACGATTCAGTTTCTATCGATATGTACGGTCTGTTTCTTGATTTAGGCATATTTCTTTTTCTTTTACATTTTTTTGTTTTATTATTTTCGTTTTTTCTCCTTTATCCCTCATTCTATGTTATTTTGTATATCCCTTCTTTATTTTTGTTTCATTTTAGGTTATTTCTTTGTCTCTCTTTGTTTATTCCCGTCTTTTGTTGTTTTTGTATGTTCATCTCTTTATTACTTATTTACTTCTGTTCTTTCCTCTTTCGTCAGCAATAATCTTTCAATCAAGTTGTGAAATGGTTTCAACCAGAAACCACGAGTAATTTAGAAGGGTGAAGGGAATCAGGATGCAATGGCAGATGCAGAGTGGAAGTAATTTTGATGGACAGAGAAGAATGATGATTGTAAGTGGGAAAACGTCAGTGGCGTTAATAAACAGGTACAAACAAACATACTTACGACGACTCTGCTTTAAGTGCAGAAACATACATAAGTAAAAGTAAAGCTGTCCCACTACACGCCATGTAGGCGCTTGGGGGGGAGTAGTATAGCTCCTACTCATTCTTGACCTCAGCACTAGATGGGGGTGAGTGATCAGCATTACACCCGCGCTTTACACCCCGGGAAAGGATCCCAGTACCCGTTGTATAGGAGGCTGGGTGGCCCCCAGACCCGGTCTGGACGCAGAGGCTAGAGGAAAAATCCTCTGCCCCCGTCGGGGATCGAACCCCGGCCGTCCAGCCCGTAGCCAGTCACTATACCGACTGAGCTATCCCGGCTCATGCAGAAACAAATAGTGCCCTGATAAAAATAAGAAAAACCAGTCAGGACGGAATCCCAATTAGTCTCAGTACCGGTGTGCTGATATGCACGGTTTGCTTTAAAATCTTTATGATGCTAAAAATTTTATGATTCCCACAGTTCTCCTGGGCAGTAGACATTGAAATAGGTTGGCACAGAGTCCCAAATTAACTTTTGATTCATAAGAGTTCGCATATTTTAACTTTTTTATCATCCATGCGCTGTGGATTATGCATGATTAAATTTGTAAAACATTAATGCGGAATTGACTCTGACCGATAGTACAAGGGTTTAAATGCCATATTCCTGCATGATAAAGGTAATCCACTCTTGAAATATTTTTTATTTTATTTTATCGGTTTCTTCACGAAAATCCGGGATTAAAACCCGCTCAGCAGGTCGCTGTGACACCTACAGATCGTTTCGATTTCCTGTACGCAGTGCTGGCTGATGGTCGGATCTTGTGAAATTCAAAATATTCTAGTTTCGTTCCTCAAGCGACTGTCGAGAGAGAAAGAGTTGTGACGTGTTAACGACTTAAACGGGTAATGGTTCAGACTGTAGAAGCAGTTTGATTTCTTAAGAAGGGTGATAGGTCCCTTCCTGAAGAGGTACTTCAACGAGAATAAAAAAAGAGTTCTTCAGTGTAAATGGTACTTCCTTCGTGAATTTGCAGGACTTAATATGGTTATATTTTTTGCGCCGATAGCCAATATTTTGTGGAGCTACTTTTTGAAAGATACTGATGAAGTTTGATTTGAACTTCTTTAAAAGTATTTCAGTTGACATAGCGTTGCTAAATAGCTACGAAATGGTGACGGTTTTAAGACAATAACATAAGGTAATAGAATGAAGTAATTTATATTAACTTCATGCTGTCAAAATGAAGTTGATGTCGCACAAATGGAAAACGTAATTTGTCTCCATGATTTTCGGTCAGCTCACGCAGTTGATGCAGTGCTGTTAAATAGCCGACTAGTTGTAGAATTAATTATAAAATCTTGTAGTATCCTATCGTCTGACTTTCGCCCAATTCTATGCTTTAAATCGCTGAAAATCTGTGTTTCGAGTTAGGAAGTAATATTCGTTTCGGTCACACCCACGCATTCGAAATTAACCGTAGTCTATACATTGGTTGAAGTGCTTGACGCTGATTGGATCACGAAAATTTCACTGTAGTGTATTCTTCTTTCTAACTTTGTTGGAAAATGTGTTGATTGAAAATGGCCTCAAGGATTCTCTGTCCCCCTGTCTCAAATGCACGTCTGAGTTCATTGCCACAGCCCCCCCCCCTGCCTCACACTCTTCTTCTCAACCTTCCTCATCACCCTTAATGATGTTGCAGAGGAACTTGAAGATAATAGAAACAAAGGAGATGAGAAAAGCAGTACAAGTGGCAACGAACAAAACAAGCCAAGCGAAAAGAAAAGCGCGATGTAAATTGACAATGCAACACGCGATGAATTCTGAATGCGAATGAACTCTGAGGCCGACTACAAGAACATATTTATGGAAAATTATTTGGCGTACCATTTTAATTTTCATCTCTTTTCTTTATTCTTTTTCGCTCCTGGCCGTCAGTTCTTGTATTTATTTTGAAACCGTGTTTAAGCAATCACAGTCCACAGTTTGTGTTTTAGAATTTTGTTTTGCTTAGATGTCATTAATTGACTGCCGGGATTTATAATGGGGTGTGTATTTTTTTTTTTAGTGTTCTGTCTGACGACAGGTCCATATGAACAGGATCCTTCCATCCTTTTCTCGGACTGGGACCTGTTCATATACGTTCTTGGCAGATGATCCAGAAGTGGTTTGCCATTGCC
>NW_019059663.1:285738-305441 GCF_000696155.1 Zootermopsis nevadensis | reverse complement strand
TTTTGGCAGATGATCCAGAAGTGGTTTGCCGTTGCCTTCTTCTGTGTGTGAATGGAGTAATTGTTGGGATGCCACGGAGGAAAACTCCGTGTTGCCTAGACCACGGCCTTGCCCAACACAAGTTATAAATTCGAACCCGAGACCCCAGGATTACAAGGCCAGCGTTCTAACCGCTAGACCACCGTGGCACGGTATATATGGTCCCGTTAAATCATCGGGCAATTTGGGGTCTCAGAAACAAAGAGCTTCGAGGTTTGTGCAGGTCTCATGATAGTTAAGTGTAGGAGGCTAAAGAGGATAGGATGAGGAAATAAGGAATGCATGAGGAATTTTAGTGAATAAACCTCTTAGAAAACACCCTGTTTGATGGTCGAGAATACAAATTATGAAGCTTCTCATTACGTAGTGTTCACCATTCACCTGTTACTTTCGTCCTTTCACATCCAAATGTTGAATTCAGCTCTTGCTTGTAAAACGCCCTCAATCTGCAAGATACAAAATTCCAAACCTATGTAAATCAAAGACAGAATTAATATTTTGCAAAATCCGTGACTCGGGTGAGAGCGGTCAGGTGTGAACGTACAGCGTTACGCGATGATACTTTCTCCGTGCTCGGGGTTGGCTAACACTCGCATTTTGACCGCGTGAGACAGGATGCTGTGAGGTTGTGCCGAAGTTCTTCTCAATCTCGACTTCTTCAACGTGCAGACCCCATCGTCATTATTGAGTCTTAGAAATCAACTATGACGCTCCTTCCTTTAGCATCAGTGGGGTTATATACATCAGTTAGTCTTCAAGTGGCTTCGTCTCCTCAGACGTTGCAGTAAAAGCAGTAATGAGCGCGGGCACATTCTTATTATACTACACTTACAAAGCGTCTCTAGGATACAGCCACCCTGGAATATCTGTTACTTTATTCTGCAAGGCAAACAGAAGGTGATATTTTAATTCGGAATCACCTGCCCTCCAATTTATACCCGTGTCTCTCAAATAATCTTGGATAACATTTAATTGCATTTCTGGACAGCAGCAACAGTTGTAAATAAGATGATTTTAAATAAGGTAAATTGAATGCCATCTCAAATAAATGAATGCAGTAAGGACTGGCTTTAGAACCTCCTGCAGAAATTTGAATACGATGGTTTCTCGGGGTTTCGTATGGAACAAGTAGTTAACTTCAGTTGCTAGGTTACCATTGCTGCGGTACCAAAGATGTCCTATTCTATCTATTTCTCAACGTTTGTTAACGTTGATGTGTAAAGCAAATTGAAGCAACGTATCAGTTTAAAGTTTGTTGATGTATGGCAAAACCACAATAAATTGTTGAAAGAAAATGCACTGTCGCTGAATGCAGATTTTTACTTGGAAGAATTCTGGTGTGGGAAACGAAGTCAAAAAATGTCTGTGTTAATACAGGTTAAATCATGAAGATTTAAAAAAATATGTGCTGAGGTGGATATATGGACCTAAAAAGGATTTCTAACAGGAGAATGGAGAGAATTCCTTCATGTTTTATTATGAAGAACCGTGGTCGATTAAACCTTGCGATTGTAGATAGTAATTTTGTTTTACATCGCTGTATCGACTTGAGCTGATTTAACGTAGATTTGGTAAGTTAATTTTCAGTGTCGAGTTGTGTTGAAGTGGCTATGGACTCTCACAGAATTTCTGTCAAATGCGTGAAGGTGTAGTCGGTGTAGACAGTTTACGGCTGTGATTCTCTATGGAAACTCAGACGTGTTACCTGCTCGGTGATTCTCTTGTCGCTCAGCTGTAAAGCCTGTAGAGTCTCTGTGCATTAAAGTGCGATAATTAATGATTTGAGTAGCGTGTTAACAATATACTGTGTGTGGTATATGTGGGGTTGGTGTTCATGTCTCCGTGACTTACATTGTGGTGTGTCTAAGGCCATAACGGTGATTATGTTAGTAGGAATTGATCCGTCACAATGATTTCATTACCTTGCATTCACGGTCCTACCCTCAGCTCGACTACAGAATAATATTTTGTATACATCAAAGATCCTGTTTACGTGAAAGTAAGACTCATGTTTGCGCCGTCGCACAAATTAAATTGACCCAGCGCGTCGGTGAGAATTCGGTGTGCCTCATATCCTTTTATTGCAATGATTCAATGTAAATGACAAGTCCATGGCGCGTAGTGTTTCTTGTGAAGGGAAGAGTATCCTCAGCTATTCAGGAAATTTCTCACAGTTTATGGAACCCGAAAGTTTATTACCGTGTTCATGTTTTTGGGAGTTACCCTGTACTCACGTAGTGTCAGATTATAAAATATTTTATGGTGACAAGTTTTGAAGAAATGTGCAACTTTCGTAAGTTATCTTTCTTGTAGAATATAAAAGAACGAGCCACACTAGCGAAACTTGTATAAAACTTTTAACTTGTTATCACTGTCTACTAAACCGATAGAACTAGACAAAATGCAAAATTTAGTATATGTAATGTAGAGTGTACGTACGTGCGTCTAATTTTGGACTGAAACGTGTTTGTGTATATTACGAAGTACAAACATGGCGACGTCGCTAAGCTTTGACAACTATCAAACAATAGAATTTTTATGCTATAATTATGGCAGCCGTGCACATAAAAACAACTTATGTAGTCCTAAATATTACATTATAATTTACAACAAGATAACTTGTTTACATACGGAAACTTTTAAACGAAAGAACATTTATACGGTAAGTTCTATTCCAGAATTTGTTTCGTATATTTTTGTTTTGTTCCACAGAAAGTTGTGTCGAATAACTGATATTACACTTCCAGAAGCAGCAAGTCCAAACTTTTTGTGTGTACTGTCATGTTCGTTTTGTTGTCGTCTCGAGTCGCTTCCTTTCAAACCCAAGCACGTGCACACACACACACCCACACAAAGTCTGATACCACGTGAGTGGCCGGGGATGCCCAGACCACCTTTCTTGAAGCACTCAGTTTCTGAGGTCTCAGCGAATTCTCTGTCCCTCAGCCACCTAGCTGCTCCCTAACAAGCTTTTGGACGCTGCTTCGATAGACGCTGTGAAAGAAGTGTGTGGTTCCGCCGTCCTGCTTCATATTGAAGCTAATGTGAAATTCTAGGGATGAAGACATTTGTTGTGCTCTGTCACAGCTGAAGATAAGACTTTGCAAAAGATAAACACCGAATTTAAGCTGGATTTACGAAGAATTGCGAATATGCGTGAGTGTCGAGTTTCAATAAACTTGTAAGATTTTAGGTTTTCACAGCGGTGAGTCTGAAGATTTCTGTCTTCTGGGTTGTTGCTGTGTAGTCTGGTAGATGTTAACCAACGTTTCAGAGGTCATACTGCCTCCGTCATCAGGGCGATGACTAAACTTGTTACGAAGTACAAATTCTGCTGTAAAATGTATCAACCATTAATTTTAATATATGCTAATTATTATGCATTCATTACGCAATTAAGTCGGGTAGGAAGGCAGTCATCCGATGGATGACCGAGTATTAAAATAAACTATTTTGCGTTTTACCCCAGTGCTCAGAGTTATATTTGATCGCTGCAGAAATCGTGCATGCAAAAGCGGCCCAAGAACATTCATTTTATCGTTATGTGTGCTCTTATAGCGTCTTTCTGCCGAGTGAGGTCTTGTGGGTTCTGGCACAATGTAACCATTCAGGTGGTTAACAGTGGTTTGAAGGAATGCACCGCGTCCATGTTCAGAGTGCTTACTTTTAGGAGACTTGGCATCACAATCCAGGTCACAGCGAAATCTTCATCGCAAAGAGAACCTCAAATGTCACAAGCGTATGTGAACTGTAATGTGTTTTTTTTTTTAAATCCATCGACGTGAAAAACTGCTCGTCGCTACATGTCGCATATTCCTTGACGCCACAATGTCAGGCTGTAAAATAATTCTTACGCTGAAGTCCAAAATCGTCCCTTGAATAAACACCAGCTAGAAGGGAAACCCCGTTGGATTGGGAAATATGGATACAGGAAAAGTATTTTGTTTAATTAGGAGACGCTGATATGGGACGGTATCTCGTTGGACTGGAAACAAATTATTCTGTTATTGGACGGATGGATTAAAACTGTATCACAACAGAGCTGAACAAATCAGTTCAGACCTTAGATATCTGTTCCATATTTGTGTCTGATATGTCACTGTTGCACGCAGTCACCATGTTGCAACAATACAAGGATGAATGCTGTGTTAATTAGAGTAATCAGTATATGATTCCCGGTAGCGGATCATATACCTGCTGTCAGATGGATGTGACGAGTCTACCGTAACCCGTGGACCACGTTAAGAACACGTTTATCTCAAATATTTGTTTAATGACGTAGTATTATACAGTAAAAAAAATTACAGAATGTTTGCTTTGTCAGTTAATTTAATTAGCGTATTGATACTCTGACGTCCGACCGTCATGTTACAGCTGACAGTGAACTCATACTAATCAACTGTAACAATTTCCCAAAATATGACTGCCTGCATCATTGAGTGTTTGCCTCTCTCTCTGTTCGCTGCATGTGGCCACAAACCTGCCTGTAACGTATCTCTCTAGCAACATTTTCAATAACGAAGTCGAAAATTTGTATGTTTATGTGTGTCATGAACATGATAATGGTGATCTTTATTTCTTTTCTAAGTTATTTACCCTTATTTTAAATCTCGTGAATTCCAATCCGTCGTAACACGTAATAATATTTTATTTATTTACCATCGAATACAAAATTAATAAATACATAACCTTACGAATGTGTTGATTATTCGTGTCAATAAACTCTATGTATTTCTCCAACCGTAATCATCAGGGGTAGCACAATAATACGAACTGAAACTGTTAAGTGTGCACTGAGTTTGTAACAGTCAGATTTTCATATTCTAAATTTATACTTGTTCAATTTTTATCAGTCTAAACACAATAAAATATTATTATTAAATATTATTACAATTAACATTTAAATATTTAAAATATATTAAAATGATGCTCTCTATCGAAATGTTCGATTTATATTAGAGCATCATCTTTTACACTACATGTTTCGGTTCTAAATGAACCATCTTCAGGTGTATAATCCATATAAACTCAAATGTAATATCCTAAGTGCAATCCTTTGTCAGATGTCCATCAAAATATCAGAAAGTTTTCCTCTTCCAGACCTATTGTATTTTAATATTGCATTCAAGGTCGTTTCATAATGTATATTCTAAATTATAAAGTTCGAAGCTGAAAATCTGTTTGGTAACAAAATTTCTGTTCTATTGCCATTATTTTATTAATGTGCTGCTATAATTTAAAGTCTAAAGCACTGTCGTTTAAGCATATGTAGTTATAAAACATTTAATTTTGCTCTTAATTTTTGATCCTGTTTTAAGATGGTGTACTTTAATTGTCATAATAAGATGGACTTTATATTCATGTGCTGTTCTTTCCATGCATTCGGTACCTGAATTTGTCATTTCGCCCTGCTCCTGTGTCGCTTGTGTACATTTATAGTCGTGAGGTTTCAGTTGTGTAAAAGGTTTAAGTGGGTATGCTTTTATACCATTTCCCATTTCCTGTTGGTTTTCCATAGACAAACCCGTGACTATTGTATGGCACAGAAACTCAAACTATTACTAAATTAGACTACTAATAAGGGATATATGAACATGAAAGGGAACTACAGCATTTATTTAGACAAAGGACATGTTAATTGATGATGAAATATGCAAAGTACAAAAATAGTTTGTTTGACTTGGAGCTAGAAACAGATTTAGGGCGGAGGGATACATAACTTCATATAGGGTATAAATACACCTACCACCCAATCAGACGGTTTACAACGCAGTGAATCACTGAAGAAAGCAAGGTGGACACAGTACAATACTTGCAGGTAATTGATTGTGGAGATTAGTTAAAATTTATCCAATTTTATTAGTAGGTGATTAATGTGTTCTTCCATTCATGTTCTCGTTTTTAGCACGCTGGTTTTTCACTGACAAAGTACGTTTCCGTAATGAGAATAAAATATTTCGTTGTCATTCGTGCGCAGAGGCGGAAAACTTAATATTTTATTCTCGTTATTAAAATATCAGGGCTGTCGAATATAATTAAGCCCGTAACCTGCTTATGCGCCATGTCTAAACAGAGTGGCACATGTTTTTTTTAAAAGAAATATTCGCACAAACCAAACGTTTTGATCTCCATATCAAACGAATGCTACCTGTTGTCGAATACTGCACATTTCTTTTATTTAAAATAGCTGCCTTCTGGGTAATTGGGCCTGTAGTCTGAAACGTCGGCAAAATTCTACCAGACTACACGGCGCAATTACCCAGAAAACTTTATACTCGCCACCTTGAAAATCAGATACTTCACCTAGCGCATCAAACTCTTGATGTCACGTATATTATTCAGTATACTGAGCAGGTTACTTATTTTTATGGATTCTCGGTTTTTAAGTTTTAACGCATAATGTGGATATGTCAGTGTGCCATTTTACCTTGATCTAGCATACATAGCATTTCCTTGTGTTTCATATTGATGCTGTTTAAAATATGTCGAGAGGTTAATTTATGTTCTGAAATTTTCAGCAATACATGAGCACCAGTTTTAAAGGCTAATCGTGTGCCGTGAAGTGGTTAGTCAGTTCAGATCTGTAAGTTTAATTTGGAACTGTCTCCATATTCTACTTATATAAGTAAATAAATATAAACAATTTAGTTTGTCCCACTGTTCAATATAATATTTCTAATATTGAGTAACCCTGGCAGGAATACTTGATGGTATAATTTTGGTCTGCGTTTAATCTTTCCAGATGTTAGAATAATGACTAATTTTGTCTATTCCTTTCTGAATGTTCTTTATTTTATCAGACACTACCGAAATACACATATCACACGTGGTGTGAGATTATTCTTTCCAACTTGTTCAACCTCGCATGTGCTATCTTGCACGGAGTATCATTACGTTAATTTGAAATACCGGGTGTCCATAAATTATCCGATGATTTGATGGACCTGCAATTATGTATTTATAACACATACAAAAAATTCGTATATAAACTTCAGCGAACAAGTTTGAAAAACTTTAATGTTGTGCGACTGTTTTGTAGTGCATAAGTTTTTCATGTGAGTTGTTAATAAATAAATAATTACACGCCCTTCAAATCGGGTTGCTGATTTGTGGGCATTCTGTAAAAACAGAGGTCGAAAAACAGTAATTTCGCGAAACAGATTACGTCTTTCATAAACACAACTAAAAAACATAACAATACGAAATTGCAGCAACAGTCATGTTTTATTATTATTAGTGTTGGTGGGGAGTTAGTGCACGTCTGTGAATATTTTTGCTTGTTCCGTGCAGCAGCCCAGGCACGAACGAGCAGTTGTAAACAGAAGGAGGCCATGTATGCTGTCCGCATGCTAATGATATAAGTAGGCCATGCTTATGACGATCTGATGAAACAAACTTTTGTAATAAGGACAAACTTTTTGTTTTTTACCTGTACATGTGTTTGTGCTGGTAATAGTGTCCTGGCACAAGAGGTTCAGAAGTGAAAAATTGCCCTCTTTGGTCGAAATGTGCTGAGAAAAACAAAAATTTCTCATCGGTGCGTATTGTGTAAATTTACATAATATGGAATACATTACATCAAAAACGGAACAAAGACACTCATATAGTGTGTTAAAAAGTGTGGATGCCATTACCGAGTGGAAGAAATTAAAAGTTACAAATTTCGGTTGGTTTACAATGGCATAAAGACCATACCAAATTTCATGAAAATCCGTTAAGCTTTTATCGGGTTGTACCATGTGGACAGACAGACTGACAGACATTGTAATTCCTATATATCTTAATTTATTTAACATCGTTCACGCATGACACTAACAAATATTAAACTTTTATTTTATAAGACCTGAAGGGACAAGACAACTTGGGAGACGTAGGCGCAGATGGCCGAATAATATTAAAGTGGATGAAAAAGAAATGGACAACGTGATTTATCTGGCTTGAGACATGATCTGTAAACGCGGTGATGAACCTTCCGTTTTCACGAAAGACGGGGAGTTTCTTGACTAGCTGAGTGAATTTTGGTTTTTTGAGGTCTTCGCTCAGGATTCTATAATTCTACCAAATAGTCCATAGATAATTTGGCCAGTTCTTCTACTTTTGTTTCTACTAGTGTCATTGTACCCAAATGATCTCGAATCATATCGAAGTTTTGAGTAATAAACGAATATCTGTGATCGGACGTCCTTTTTGGTAGTATCAAGTTCCGATAGGAATTTTTTACGGGTGACGGAAGAGTCCGTCGTTAAATTTTTGTGCTTGGGTTCATTAGGTAGTAGTTTCGTGGTTTTGCGTGAAGCAACTGTTCTTCGTCATCGCAGCCTCGTTCTCCAGGCACACAGACTCCCGCGTGTCAAGTGATATATCACTTCTTCCAGCTTCTCAGAGATTAATATCGGGACATGAAACGGGCGGCCATTTCGAGTGGGCTCACTCTTTTTATCGTCGGAGATTTTGTCGAGCTGCAGGAACTAACTTCTGTGAGGTAGTTAATAACTCAAATGAATGTGACAGTCGTTAAGGTCGGCTGTTTAAATGTCTGCTTTTCTATGTCTGGTATCAAAGAACAGTGCTCTATGAATATCTCAGGAATGTACATATCCATCATTCCTAGGAAATATAAAACCACGTCAAGTAATTTTCAACTTAAATTATTTCTTTGTTTGTCTTGGAACACAACATAACATTAAATAGTAATAAACAATTATAGTATTGAAGATTTCCGTCTTCTGGGTTGTTGCGCTGTGTAGTCTGGTCGATGTTTACCAACGTTTCAGAGGTCATACTGAATATTCATCGCCCTGATGACGGAGGCAGTATGACCTCTGAAACGTTGGTTAACATCGACCAGACTACACAGCGCAACAACCCAGAAGACAGAAATCTTCATACTCATCGCCCTGATGACGGAGGCAGTATGACCTCTGAAACGTTGGTTAACATCGACCAGACTACACAGCGCAACAACCCAGAAGACAGAAATCTTCATACTCATCGCCCTGATGACGGAGGCAGTATGACCTCTGAAACGTTGGTTAACATCGACCAGACTACACAGCGCAACAACCCAGAAGACGGAAATCTTCATACTCACCGCTGTGAGAACCTCAAATCTTACAATTATAATATTCTTACTATGAGTGTAAATGAGTCCCTGAAGATGGGTCATAAGGGTTGAAACATTCTGAGCATTGATTAGTTACTCAAAAATGAATTAACATAATGAACTGACTTATGTATTATGTAGTGTTGAACGGTACTGAGCTCTCGTTTATTTTGTAACGTGATTAACAAAGTTAGACTGTATTACAATTATTTATTGATTCGTAGAACACTTTCTGTATCAGCACTTGTGTCTAGAAACATCACATAGAAGCTGGAATATTCAAGATGTTAATTTTACCACTTAAACTGTTCACTGTTTGTTAAGCCATTTGAAGCACAGTGTTCATCTGAATTATATTTAAAAATTCAGTATCTGTTACAAAGAGAACTCAGTACGTCTCATTACAAGCATCAACTGGCTAATATTGTCTAGAAAAATAATTTTAATTTATTCTGAAGACGATGGAACAAAACATTGTGTATGAAATGCATTAGCCTATGTAATGTTGCTAGGTTATACATACAGATAACTGTCGTTTGACACCATGTAAAGATCAGGCACATCTACAGGGCGTTTGTTTACGGGATCCTTGTGGCAATGCGCATGTCAGGAGTCATTCATGTTGGTGTCATACATGAGTATTCAGATCTTCCATTGTCATGGCTTCGCTAACAATCAGAAGTCCAATTCGTTTCGGAGTACACCCGCATTCAAATCACTGTGCATAGATTTATGGTAAACCACCCACGCCACGCATTTACCTGACACATGTCACTCTATTAACCTAGGCAAATAATAGAAGCAGCAGAATTTTGAAAATAGATTTTTTTAGATTCAGAAGGAAGTTAAAGTTATATGAAATATTATTTATTCCACATTTAGGAATGATGCAAGATTTTTACACGCATATACCAAGAATGTCGTAATTTATTAATATATTAGGCCTTCCCAAAGACGAGACAGACTTGGGAATTTCATCAAGACATTTCATTCAAATACTTTTTGGTTAGATTTTGCAGATTTTAAAATGAGACGTCTTAACACATTTCTTGAATATTATTTATATTATTTAAATTACTTTCCAATAATTACATTTCAAGTCTGAACAGGCTTAATTACTTTATTCATGATGATGATTACGATGTTATTTTTTTATAGTAGACCTATCGGTACATAAAATATTTTAAAAAATATTTCTATGAACATATTAGTAGTATGTTCTAAGTCTTTATTTAGAAACATAAAGAACTCTTTACTATTGCTTTTGTTTCAGATTGTGGTCATGTGGCTTATGAAACCGTGTAGTCTTACAGATGATTAGCAAGCGATTTTGATGAGCCTGCGACCTCGATGTTTAGGATCCATTTAGAACCACTGAAGGGGGAAATGGGATGGGGCCCTCTTCGAGTTAATGGGAACGGGGAACAAGAGAAGTCCTTTCCACGGTACATTTAGAGAAAGGCCATTTCCATGGCCAATGGAGAGGAAGACAAGGGAAGGGGAAGTATCTGACGTGTCCTTTAAGAAAATCTCCTGGGTTATGACGCCATATAGTTTGTAATCTAAGGATGGAGTTGGTAGGTCCTTCCGAGACGTTCGAACCTTGGTCAACCACCTACAAGACTACACGGTGTCGCATTCGAGAAGCCATGATCCAGGATTATTGCCTTGCCTCTGTCAGAAGCGTTTTCCTTAATGTCGATGTTGCAGGAAACTTGCACAGTTGATTGAGAGCGCGCCGACAGGTGTCTCTACTCTCGAGTTTAACCACGCGTTATAATAGCATGTCAGAGGTTGTGACCAGAAAAACTCAACCTCTGGCTTCCTTACTCCATTTGTTGTTTCCGTCGTCTTCCCCTTTATTCTGGCTACTTCTTCACTTCTCTGAGCTCATCCATCCATCCTTCATACTTCCCTGCAGCAGAAGTTCAACGCCACAAAATGAAGCCAAGGAGTCAAATGCACTGCCCAATTTCTAAAATTTTCCTTCTGCATTTTTATCTTCTTTTATTATCACTACTCTCAAAGTATAGACGTCCTGACGTATTCAGGTCTCAGAATCACAGTAGAAATAATTTATTTTACATGGAACAGTTGATCAATCCGTCGAATGGCACACGTAAAATGCACGCGCGGAATTTGAACTTCACTCTATGTGTTCTCAATCTATGGACGTCTTACAGATCTTTGGATCACAAGCAGACAGAACTAATATTGGTGTGGCTATGCTACCACCAGCAGTAAATCGCTGGTACTTGTAGTTCAGAGAGTTTTGATAATTGAACTCCAAAAGAGGTGTATTGAATTTAGAACGCCCCCGACCAGTAGAAAATCGAGCAAGGGTCCTCGTAGTGTTCGTGTACTCCGTCCCTGTTTGAGTGGCCCTTGCATTACCTTACCAAGTTCTGATACGATGAATGCAGTACGCTCTTTGAAAAGTAGAATGACACTGGCAAATGCAGGTTGTGTGGTATGTTTAACTCCTATCAGACGAAAACCTTTAATCTGATATACAGCGATGCCATGACGTAGTTATTTATTGCACATATGGAAAATGAAATTCTAACCCAACGGATAAAACTGCAAAGATCGAACACGGTTCTGCATTGTTACTACAGTTAACAAAAGGAGTGTTTTGCCTTTCAAGCAACTTGCGTGTATGGGATATATCAAAAGTGGCAGAGAAACGCATCAATCATTTCACAATATGAATGTGCATTTATTGTTCCGAAAATACGCCATAGAATTTGTAATTCTTATGTACCATCATCAGCATCCATTAACAGTAATGCATCGCTGAGGAATTACTCATCTTAGTGAATATCTAACTGATAAGGGCATAATGAAGGAATCAGAACCAGTGTGACACGGTGTTTAAACTACATTTAATTTATTTGAAATAATAAATGTCTACCGGTTAGCGCATGAGCCTAATACTCGGTGTCCAGGTCGATTCCAGTCACCGCTACTGATCTTATTATAAAAGTGGAAGGTTAATGTAATAAGTCTCTGAATATCTGTTAGGTTCTAGGACGGAATACAGTATTAAATTCGTCTTTAAGAAGTGGCTCGAGAGGATACAAGGCCAGTAGGCTCGGTTCTTTGTCCCTGGACAGTGCGGCAGATCTTATCTGAGGACAGGAGAAAACGGAGCATGTATTAGGCAACTGCCAGGTGTACAACAAGTGGTCGTGATTGATTGGGCTCTAGTTAAGTATGCTTATGTCGCTGTTGTGAGACCTGGATCACGATTTTATTGAAGCTACGGTGGGTCATTCATTGCTTCTTAGTCAGTTTCCCCGCTACCGTGGAAATCTGAAGTCACTGGATCATGCGTTTTTAAGTTAATACGTAGTTTATTGTGTCTTGTTTTTGTTTGTGTAACTGAGACGCGTAGAATTACTAGAGCAAATAGTATACCTTCAGAGAAACGTAGTCCCATCATTGAAGGACGATAAGATGAGCGGGGAAAATAGAACACAACGGAGCGGAGAGAAATGTAATTAGGAAAGTGGCCAGTTGGAAGATTCAGGCGCAAATTGGACGATAATATTAAAAAATGTATCTTTCAGGTGAGAGGATGCGGAGGAGATTTGGTTGGCTTAGGATAGTGACAATGGCGGGTTGTCGTAAACGAATCTTTGGGTTTTGTAAAAGGCAGAAATTTCTTCACCATCTGAACGACTATCAGTTTCTCGAGAAGGTCTGTCACACATGAAGTAAATTAATACAGTTTCATCCCGTTTTGCACTTTTCGTTCTTCTGCGTTTCGAATATGTCTACACTGTGTTCACTCTTAGAATTATTCTCTACTTGCCCGGATAATTCTACTAAATTGCAAGAAGCAAGTTAAACTCCTCATTCTTATAAGTTAGAGTTGATTTTAAAAGATCAGTGTGGACAATTTTTTTTTTTTTGTAATCTTCCTTCTTTGACGCATTCCAGTTAATCTTCACAACCTCCCAGATCCTAAGTGTAATGAATTCCTTAGCCTTCAGAGGCACTGACAGTGGGTACGTGAGAGCATAGCAGATAAGAAGTAAATATTTGAAGCTGATACAGAATTGAATTTCTCTTATGCATAATCGCCACAATCTGAAGATTCGTGTATTTTTCTTTATTTCGGCTCTAGATGTGTTGTGAGTGGTCAGCTTCACACTTCGGCCATTTATCCCCAGGGAAAAAAAACAGCGTTCACTGAATACAAACCTGAGTGTAAAACACAGAATATTATTTTAGGAGCCACTGTACGGTTTTGTGATTTTATTGAATATGCTTACATGGTTGCAGAAGAAAGAGTTCCTTAAGCCCTATAGGCAAAGGCTCTTTAAAACCGAAGCGGCTGAGTGATCGAGTGTCTGGGAGCACAGCAAAGCGGGCGGGCTTGTTGGTTGGAATGTCTCCGTGGGGAAAATGAACGACCGAAGTTTTCTCTCCCTCTAATTCCCTTCCGTTAATCACCTAACAGACGTTAGTTGCTGAACCTAATGGTTTTCCTTCAACCAACTCCGGCACACCGCTCATACGCAAACCGAACTTCACTTCTCGGCTCCAAAGTCTCGTCTCTCCTTTTAATTTTGGAGACACTCTGAAGGAAAAGTTAAAACACCTAAAACACAGATCTAAAGAGAGTGCTCATTTGAATGATAGTAGGAGTTATGTAGATTTTTCTGCGTGGTGTTTTGTGAAGGCCGAAGTCCTGTGCTATCTCTAAATCTGTAACACATAGATGTGAATTATTGAACATTCTATAGGTGGAAAAGACAGCTGCTTGAAATTAATTTTAGTTGCTGGAACGAAGTTCAAATTAATGCGCACAGACTGGAACAGAAGACGAGGTGGAACAATTTGCATTTCGCGCAATGAGGTAGGGCTCCTGCTGTTTCTCGATTCATAATAAGTGAAATTGAATTTAAATGGCAGTAATTTACATGCACTACAAAGGTAGACTGAGTTGTCCCAATTTACCTTCTCTTATACGAAACATTCTGTATTAATTGTTTCCATTTGCTAAATCGAACCGGATTCCCTTAATTTGACTCATGTTTTGTAGTACGAAAACGAATTAAAACAAACCCATTATTATCAACTGACAAGTCCAGTCTAACCTAACCTAAGTAATTGTAATTGTTTTTCACAAGTCCGAAGTTTTGATCTTCGACGAACATATTGCGGTGGTTAAATCGAGGAGGATAGAACGTCCAGGAACAAGGAGAGTCGAGAAATCAATGTATACATCGTAGCCACAAAAAAAAAAAAGTAAAGCGTTCACTGGGAAAATCTAGTGATAGATGGGAGGCAAGTTTAAAATGGATATTAGGTAAGCACGGTGTGAGAGTGTGGACTGGATTAATCTGGCTCAAAACGGTTCAGTAACGGACACTTATGAACAATTTATTTTCATATTGATACTCATAGTTCTTGTGCCTGTTAATTAAAAACGTAATTGAATTTTACCAAACGTCGTGGTGAAGTGCTTATTACTTAAAAGGCCCAGGATTCAAATCTCGGCCGAAGACCGGCTGTCCTAATTGAGGATTCTCGTGGTTTTCCTCGATCCCTCAAAAATTCCAGAATACTGCCAGAAATTAAATGTCGATCGCTTCCTTCCTTACCCTTTAAGAGTCATCATTCATTAATTATTCTGTATAGGACATAACAAAAATGTTTCTAAGAAAACATTAAAACTAGAGTAACAGTTTTGCTTGCAAGCTTGTTGGGATGGTACGTTTCTAAATTGGTACAGTGGGGCATGGTACATCTACTTTTCAGTGATCTTATATTATCCCGAAACACATGGGCACCATTGTATCAGTGTAGGGCCTCCTAGCATGTAACCTGTTGAACCACCCTTCAACACGCTAATGTCCGAAAGTTCCAGTTACTGGAACTTTTTTGCGGAGTTCTGTATTACTTTCGGATAATCTGTCTCTAATTTCTGCACCATAGAGGCCACCAGAGCATCAATTATTCTTGAATAAAAATTCTCCCCTGCAATCGTGAAGTAATGGTATACTATTAGTTTATTGATGCATGCAGAGAATAAGATACATAGCTCTCAAACCAGTTAGTTATTCTGCATCTATATCTTTACATTGTGATGCTGTCAGTGAAAAGAACTATGAAACTTGAAAGTTAGACACGTGCGATCGAAAATTGAATTCTTCTGATAAGTTACAGTGAATTATCCCCTCCCATACCCAGTACACCAATACATAGTTTGATCAAAATTCGTCCAATAGTTTCAGATCTGAAACATTCTTACGGATAGAAATTACGTCATATTATGCTCTTATTTTAGAAATTGATGCGAAAACGCACCAAAAATACGTAACATGGCGGAACGGAAGTCAGGCTATATCGGGCAGATCAAGATTCCTGGTGGAGTGTTTCCTAAACTTAACAGTGGTGAAATATACCTCGAGGTTTGTTGGCCGACAAAGTACTTTGGTATTGTGACCCCACACAAAAGTAGACAGACAGTTGAAGAATAGATACTCTTGAGGAGAGCGCCCCTACGTGAGAGTCGAGTGGATCATGGCGGATATGGTATCCTGCAAAAGTGGGATAAATGTATTCAGTATTTCTTTATCTCGCACGGGCGAAACCAATTAAAATCCATGTTTATTGGGACGGAAGAGATTTTTGATTAATTTTAGCGTTTCTGTCTCGATTGTAATACCAAATTCTGCTGTTCGTAATTAGTCGCCTAGCTAGCATACTCTTAATTTAAATTCATATTGAAATGAATTATTTTAGTACTAAGCGGGACTTCTTGGACAGGGTTTGACGTACTATATAAAGGACTTACACAGCAGAATACGACGTACAAAAATGCGGGTTTATATATATGTGTGTGTGTAAAGTTTTTATATAGTGTCGAGGACAAGAATGAATGGAGGTATACCTCCATTACCCGTTGGCAAATGTCTACCAGAGCACACAGCGCTACAATTCATAACACAGCCACATTCGGCCTCACCGCCGTGAAAACCTCAAATCCAATATTATCTTCCCAATTACCATGTTCAGAAGAGCTCGTCATTCGATACTGTCTTGAGCTACATATATCCAGTTGAATTTCCACACCCTCTTTCCTTAAGATCAATCTTAATATTATCTTTTCATATATGTACAGATAGATCTGTCGAGTGGTCTTTTCCCTTCAAAATCCATGGCCAAAATTTTCTCTTCATTTTTCATGTGTCCAATTCGTTCTGTAATCCGAATACTTTAATTAGCATTAGTTACATGATGAAAATTATAGCTTCTAAATCGGTTAGAGGATAATAGGTTTTATCTCGTGTAGAACCGGGTTTGTAATTGTTTTAACTCGCTCAGTAATTTATTAGAATGCACTGGGCTTGTGGTTTGCATAAGAAGCGCCTCTGTAGTCCGGGCAGTTGCTACCGTAGTTTATCTTCGGCGATCCTGAGGTCGAAGTCGTGTGCTATAAATTGTGTGTAATTTTAATCTTACCAGACGCTGTGAACCGAACTCATACTAGAACTTGTTTTACCGACTGTCATCAGACTTTAAAATTTAACTTTAAATATGTGAGATTTGATGTTTTCACGGCGATGTGTGTGATGATAATGATAATATCTGGTTTTGGCGCTGTGTAGGCTCGTCGGTTGACACCAGAATTCCGAAGAAACTTCTCCATCTTCATGGTTGAATTTTAGTTAAACCCTGAAGATAGAGAACGGATGAGGTTTATTCTTTTGTTCAGGAAATGATAAAATATGGTAAAATGTTGGCGTTTGTAAGAGTTTTTTTCCGATATAACTGAGTATTATTAAGATACGGATTTGTGGGAACGACTGTAACAAGTCTAAACTACATTCAGGATGTTGGGAATACATCTAATTAAAGGCATGTTTGTTACCATATATTTCAGAATCTTTTGACCTCTTTGTCCCCTGTTTTTAATGGTAAAAGTAGACTACAGAAATCTGAAATTTTACCTTTCTTTATAAAACAGTGTGGAATTTGTTATTTCATCCTGAAGAAAGTCCACATATTGAAAGTGTTAGAGAACAGGGCGAGAGGAGAATATTTAGGCACAAGAAAGGGGTAATGGTTCTAAAAGGAAGATGGGATAACATTTTTTCACAACTTGTACTCATCATCAAATAATATTAGGGTAACCAAATCAAGTGGCATGAGATGGG
Source organism: Zootermopsis nevadensis (assembly GCF_000696155.1). Next base: position 288,125 of record NW_019059663.1, on the reverse strand, counting down.
TTTTGCTTGTAGCATGAATAAGATCACCGAGAAATGCATACAAATCTTATTTAATAAACAAAAACGAAGAAACCTCTTTTGAGAAATTGGTGTAAATGGAGTGATAATATTAAAATGAATACTAAGATACAGATTGGCTCCGGATAGTTTACATTGGTAAGCTTTTGTGAACATGATAATGAAGGAGCTGAGCGGCTAAGCAGGTTGAGAAAGACGTTGCTGGATTCATTTCTCTAAGTACTGTAGTTGCTATGTCTTTCTTTTGTTCGCGCAGGTCCGAGATGTTGGAGTAGACGTGTATGAGAAGTCCGGGCGAAGAAAAACACTGGGCAACCCGGAAAAGGTTCAACTTCCGCAATCAACGATGGATGTCATCACCGCTCACTTACGGTAAGTGGTGACATCAGAATTCTCTTCAGAGAAACCGGTCCTTCTGTGAGTAGACAGTGCGTTGTGTGTAAGAGTCCAAGTATAATCAAATATATTGACCATTGAAACATCAGTGTGTCATGTGATACCCAGTAAAGCAGTTGTGCTTATTTCTGTATTATTTGTGTTGTTATTGCTTTAAAATGCCATGTCTCTTTGCCCTCACTTACCCTGCGCGTTGCAAGAATTGCAAGCCGTTGATTGCACAGTCCAGCAGCTTCTACGGAACGTCATTCCATTCTCACATTTCAATAGATGCAATGTTAGATAACAAAGGGACCGCATCTCATTCTCATTTCCCTTCACGTTGTTCAGAGCTTACCGTTGTAGCGGACTGCAGCAGCTAATGGCCGAGAAAGAGGTCAACTAGGGGCTGTAATTAAGCTAACCCCCCCTCGAAACTAAATCCACTGTGGGGAGAATAGATGTCCACATATTTCTCAGTTGTTTGCCTTTTCTGAATGAGTTAGGATGCACAAAGTAGGTTTTGCTTGTAACCATCCTGTAAACAGGCTGCAAGCGAGATTAATCTGCATGATCAAGGCCATCTACTGTAATGCGGGTTGCTGGACCTAGCTGTTTCACTGTGGAGCACTTAACTGCCTTCTTGATTTATCGATGGTTCAGCATTTGTACACACAGTATATTGTAGCATTAACGGAAGTAGCACTGCTTGTAATTCAAAGGTCAAATCAGACTCTTTCGTCACCGGAAGTAAGTGAAGAACTCCGATGATTTACTTTATCCTTTTTGCATTCTTTCTCATACTTATGCACATATCTAGTCACCATATTATTACTCGTTTGTACCAGTTTAACCTCCCCCCGTAATTAAGAATTAAGAAAGGGATTATTAGATATTGATCTGGATTACATTTTCTCTTGGGTGACAATCATCATAATGTCTTAACCAGATCCATGTTGCAGAGTCGGTATTGGTATGCTTATTGAGAATTTGAATTAAGAATTTGTTAGGTTGTCAGTACTTTCTTTTGCAGGTCTTCGAACTCTTCGTGAATATTTTATACTTTGGTATTGCGTAACCGATGTATGTGAGTAAGTGCGGTTAAATAAGTTAATGGAGTTAAGTATGGTCTGCATGAACAGAAATTCCAGCCTTCGAACTTAATCAGTCACAATAACGTGGAAAGTGGTGCTTTATAAAGTCGCGCGTGTGTGTGTTACTTTGAAGTTTTGGGTTAGGCTTGTGAAATTAGTAGAGCGTGCAGGGAAAGGAATGTTTTTGATACGAGGTATAGAGATGGTGGATGGTGTTAGCAACATAATTAGCCCAACTTGGAGTAGCTTCATGGAGGGTGTACAAAGTTAAGCCACCCTTTAAGTAATGATGTTAATTAGCCTAACTAACTTTCCGATATGTTCATTCCACGAGTGGAACGGGTAAACCTATCTCTCTCTCTATCTCTCTCTTCTCCATGTGTGGACCTTATTCCCGTCCGTTTCTTCCGCGTGTTTATCATCGTATGTTACGATCTCTCTCGGACTTTTTAGTGATTGACCCAATATCATTGTCTACTTCAGCATTCAAATTCTGTATCTCAGTTTTTTTGTGTTGTGCCTTAATTCCCGTACACATTTCAAATATCAGTTAAGATAAACATTAATGAAGCTCTCGTTTCTCAATTTAATTTACTGTCTAAGCTCCACTATTTATAATCGACTTAATATTTCACTTGAAATATTTGTTACGATTTTAGAGTAAAATTTGTAATCTAAAATAAAAATATCTTAATAGAAGATATTCCATAGAAGCTTCACTACCGTCCGCATTGAATAATACACAATCAGACGAAATCTCTGAGCAGATCTAAATTGAAGAAACACCGAATTCTTCAAGCAAATGGACGAGACAAAGCAATTTCTGTGCAGTTCTAGTAAATATTATTGTATCTTTCCTTTTAAAACGATGATAAAAATCATGCCTGCTAAAGTCGGATC
>NW_019059663.1:251514-281516 GCF_000696155.1 Zootermopsis nevadensis | reverse complement strand
CAAGCAAAATTTTAGTTGGCAAATCTCTTGGAAAACGCCCACTTGGAAAATCGAGAAGGAAGCGGAGGGATAATATTAACATTTGTTTTTGGACGATGTATTACTGAGACTGGGGTTTGGTAAATTCTCGTGGCTGCAGTTCATATTGACGATATTAATATTGACGAACGCTGTGGTAGTGGAGGCAGTAAGCACCTAAAACGTCGACCGGTATGTAGAAAACCACGCGATGTAACATCTCCGAAGAAAGTAATTTTCTTGGATTATTCGGGATTTTCGACTTTATTCGTCGTATGTTGTTATAGTGTATTTTGTGACACCAGAAGATGAAGAAGGTCCGAAAACCCTGTAATCCAGAATGTGCTACGCCATCATCAGAAGAATTCAGAATCGAGCGGTTTTTTTTATATTGGACGCCGTGCGCGAGAAACTGAAATCTCATCAAGTAGGATTTGAGGTTGTTTCTAGGTTGTACCAGACTACGCGGAGCCACAGTCTCATCTTCCTGCGTCTCTTTGTTCTTTAATTTCTTGCACCAAAAGGCAGAGAACGCATAATATGGAATGTTACTTGTCTTCCATATAAATTATTTTGGCGACGTATCAACAGTTATTACAATTTCATACCTAAGATTCATGTGTGTATGAAACAGACTACATATAACGAGTTTTCCTCCTACATTGAAACTTCAGGAGACGACATTGTCGCCATTTCTACTTGTTTTATGAAGGAATGAAAGCGTATATGGTGTAGAAGGAGGTGGAACATGAAAATAAAAGGCTATACTAAAGTAGAAAAGATGAACTTAAAAGGCTCCCTTAGAAAGGAGAAAATATTCTTTCTTGATAGTGGAAATATGCTTTATATACCCAGCCATTTCTTTCTCGTAATATTTCCAGTGTGTGGAGCGTTGAGGCTGGACATGAGCTTATTGAGGCATGAATGATTTATAGTAATAGCAGCTTGAATTTTTATATGGAATATTGAGTTCTCTAGCCTCGCCACCGGAGCACCCCGGCTCATATGTTCACTAATGATGTGCCGATGACACAGGAGAGTCGCTTTGACTAATGACAGGCTATTAATTGTTCTGGCAGAGAACCAGTGTCACAGCGTGGATCGCGGTGGGGTTTCAACATTTATTTCTGGCTACGCGTGTAATATATTGTTCTGTGCAGTCAATGTTACTTTCAACATTGAATATGAAGGAACATTAAATTGAAAATCTTATTATTATAAGTATTATTTACTTTCATTGTTTTGTTTATTTTGGTATTGCTTGTAATTGGCTACTTAGCTGTTGTTAAGCACTATAACAAATTCAGTAACTTATTATTGTTTATATTTGACGCCTGGAATTGTTGAAAGTAATGAAATGCAGGAGGTAGTGGCGGACTGGACATTAAATTGAAATATGAGTGGAAACGCGAGTTTTTAGAGACGCGTGATATTTCAGGGACGTGGAATTTTTGCATTGTGTTGAAAATTATTTTATTACTAGTGCGTTTTTGTTGGTATGCCTGAATTTGAGATTTTAAGGCTTTAAGATTGCGTTGTCTTCAGAATCTTAAATGCTTATCAAACCAGCCACTGAGATGACTCAAAAGGAATGAACATTTCTCGATCACCATTTCAAGCTCGTGTTGTGTAACCATACCATTGATACATTTAACAGCCTGTCACTTAAGCTGAAAATTATAGGAAATATTTGTTGATTGCTTCGAGTGCAATCAGATTCCCACAAGCACTAACAGATGAAAACGTTTGATCGTGAGCTGTTTCGGAAGCGCTAAGCTACAAACCACAGTGGAATTTAAAGCAGTCTCTTTGACTGTACCCTCGTTATAATAAGCTTATGGTCTTAATGGACGGCGTGCGTCGATGCTACTGGACAGTACGAGATAAGTAGCCAGTACCTGGCAACAGCTCAGCACAATAGCGACATATGGCGCATATCACACGTTATACTGAAGCAGAATTAATTTTTGGTTATTTTATATTTATTTCAGGTCTGTTTGGTTAAAAATAACAAGAAACAGATGAGTAATAGTAGTTTGTCGTTTTCTGTGGAAGTTTAGGAATAGCATAATTACGTTTTTAGATTTTACTAGCATTCGACCCTAAGGAAATAAGACAAAACCCGAATTTCATGGCCCAGAGCCCTTTTTGTGAATCTTATAGTCGTAAAGTTGTTTAAAAAATGGTTATCATAATAAACATTAACTGTTTTATTAAAATTAGACATTTAGTCTTTGTAATGGAGGTGAGTTGTGCTTTCTTTGAGGTAAGAACTGACATTTTAAAAGTTGTTGAAGTTTTGGCTTTGGGTTAAGACGATAATTCGTGCGCCAGTAATTAACGATGTTGTCGTTTATAATTAAGTTCATGTTTAATGTTTTTCATAGTAGTCTACATAGGTTTGAGCACGAACGAAATGCAAATTGGTAAATTTGAGTGTTAGGAATCGCTCTTATTATTTTCGAGAGCTAAAAATACGGATCTTATTCGGACATTAACAGGATATTTAATACGCGACTTTGAAACGTACGTTCATATTTAAAGTCGTTCTTACACTTATTTTTTAATAAACATTTTACCGATTTAGCGACAGTAGACGCAGCTTTCGTTGTTATGTTTATATAATTAGTCTACTAGACACAGAAAGGCATATAAATAATTCTGTGACACTCATGAATCTCTGTTATAGACACTGTGATTTTAGCAAGTCCTTGAATGTGGTGGAATTGTAAGCAAATGAATATCAGTAGCAAGTTTCCGTACTGAATACTTGATCTTGTTCTAGTCGGTTTAAAATGTGCTTACGAGTAAGTTTCAAGTGACAGTTTAAGAAATTAACAGCTGCGAAAATTTGCTAAAATTATTTTAATCGTTTGAAGCACAAAGCTAGATCTAAATAGTACTTAACAAACAGGACATTCCTAAACGAAACACCGTGTCTTCATTTCCTAAAATTTAAACTTTTTATGTTGGTTAGCGAAGTAATCGCTGCTTAATCGGGAAATCATATGAAAACCATTAATACACTCTGTGGGTTGTATGTGGAATTATTGAAAATCAAAGTTACCACTCTGCTTTGTGCTGAACATGATTATTTTAATGTGTGTACAAACATGTATGAAATGTGCAGGTAACGTTGCCTCTTGTTAGTGACTGAGCACCACAAATCAATCTTACTTTGTTATTTGAGCCGTTGTTGATTTTTAGCGATGCTGAAGTGAACTTCACTTGTTATAAATAATTCATGTGGTCAGAGGGTTGCTACAGCCTATCTATGTATCTCTCTCTCTCTCTCTCTCTGGGCCAATGTCTGATGCTGTAGTGTGACTGTTAGATATTCCACGAGATTGAGACACCACAAAGGCTGTTACATTCAATAAAACTGATATAGCTTATGTAATCTCAGTAATTAAATTCTGAAATAAGCGCATTGCGCATGCTCTCTTTTCTACTGTAACTGTTCGCTTGATTACTCCACAGTATTCACACTATTAATGCTATAAGGTAAAGGTGAAGGCAGATTTCTTTGTCTCTGTTCTTATGTCGACTTGCAGGCAGTTAAAAGCGCCATGGAATCTCGATCTCTGCGTTGGATCGATTTGAGCAGTCAGCTTGACTCCCTCGATATTCTGTCTGTGCGAAAAGAGCCTTTCTACGTGGTTAGGTTGCGTCCGGAGTACCGCCGTTCGTCGCGCTCCGTCTCGTGTGCCTCGGTAAGTGTGGACGCTCTCACGAGCTGCCGTTAACACATCGCAAATTTGGAGCACGAATACGTGTCTTTCGGTGCGTCGGTTTCTGCAAAGTGGCGAAGGAAAACGTCTCGGCCACTGACAGGAATAGAATCCTTATCGTTCAGATCGTAGTCGGTCGCATTACTGACAGAGTCATCGTAGCTGATTCAATGTTCCGCTGTTTAGTCTGGTAGAAGGTACATGCTGTCTCCATCACCAGGGCAAAGAGTCGCTTATTATGTACCGAACTGCACCTCTGAACGTCCCACAAGACAGCCATTTTGACAGGTAGCCAGAGTTGGAGTCATGGACCTGTTGGGTGAGCAGAGTGAGGGACAGAAAGACGTACGTAGCAGACGCTGGAGGATAAAAGAAAAGAATACGACAGTGTCTGCCGATTTCCTCATTAAATTTTTGCTGTCACTGAGTCTAAACAGCATGTATGTATCTTATTCCATGGAGCCGAGTCCTTCCTGAGAAGCCAATATTCGCTCAGCCACTCCGAAAATTCTCAATATTTTATGGAACCCGAAGGGGGTAATTAAACATGTCATGAATTTACATAGCCAAAAGCCATGATACAGTGGTCAGCAGTTCTACATCATAGTCTATAGATTAGGCTGTGTCATGCTGCAGTAGATTCACTCTGAGGCGTCTCGTACAGTCTCCACTAAATCAACACAGCAAAATCCTGGGAAAATATTAGTTCTCTGTCGCACAGATAATCATTACCTGCAGTCAGAGTTATCACATTTGTGTCCACGTTCGTATGTTGACCTACTGAATTAGTATACATTGACGATACAGTACGAGAAAATCACGGATGCTAATATTGACGCGTGTTTACGTAATTACATTTGTAACTAACTCCACGGAACAAAGTTATTTTTCAGAATCTGATAGTCGCTTAGTTTGTCTAGAAATTCCACGTTTTTATGGGCACGAGGTCCCTGCCATGTTTGCAAGAGCCCGCCACTGTAAACTTCCGAGCCACTTTGTGTATTTGATTCATTTATCGCCTGTACAACGCTTGTAAAATATTTCAAATGCTATTATAATTCGGTGTTATTTGTAATTTCTTTGTTAACTGATTGTTCTGGAAAGTATTAAGTACCTTGTATTATAATTTAATCACTTTTAAGCGATCTTTTAGTATTTTCTGCTGATACAGTGGGTGGTTTGATAAAATACCTTCAGTGGTAGACGAAGAGTTAGACATTTTGTGGTTAACTCATTTTGATGCATGTTGCAACATAAACATGTGAATTTGTGCGTGAGTAAAATAAAGAGCACATTCATGCCTACCTGCTCTTTCATCTTTAACCAAAACTGTACTGAATTGCAGACAGTGCAATTACTACACGCCACGGTGCGTATTTCCTGATAGGTTGTAGATCTGACAGCCTGTATTAGTTGTAAATAGGCTGTGTGATATCGTTCTGAAATTTGATATCTGCCGTACTTCGATTATGTTATTTTATTTTTAGATCTTACCGTTATTAAATTTCCTGATGTGGGAATCTCTGTCATCAGATAAAACAAAAATAATTCAGTACAGATGAGCAGAGTAGCCAGTCTCCAAAATGTAGTAACATTCGGAATTGTATGTTTTAAATCGTGAAACAACATTATGTAGTCCAAATAAAATGTCATAATAGTACATTTGTAATGTTACATGTCTTTATAGTTTAAATGCGTCATGTTTGTGTTTTATAATTAAAATATATAATATAATTTAGGTCTATACACAAACTTTACTTACAGATGTTAAAATTTAAAATATGCGCTATTCATCGTTACTACGAGTCCACGAACAGACAGTCAACCTGATCAGACGGAAGATACACCGTACATCACGATTCATGAATAATGGAAAACAAAACATAATATGCATAAAATAAGAAGATCAACAGAGCACATACTATAATAATTTACAAAACAGATGAATAAATGAAAAACTTGCATTGTAATATAAAGTAGTTTTAAAGGAAAAACCTGAAGATGATGCTACGCATCGAAACATGTAGTAATGAAGGCGCAGTATTGTAACATCGTAGTAACGATGAATAGCGCAAATTTTAAATTTTAAATTTTAACATCTGTAAGTAAAGTTTGTGTATAGACCTGAATTATATTATATATTTTAATTACATATCTTGTTTTAATCGCCTTTTACTTAATGTTTTCTGTACAATTTTCAGATGTGATCAGAGTTTTACATTTTACCGTCTTTTAACATCAGATCTCCGGTCGGTGAATTTAATTTTGGACCTGTAAAAACTTCAGTGACCTACAACAAAAAAACTTGTTCCTATTCCTAACACTTTTTCAGACTGAAGGAATCGCACTCTACAAAAACTCCTTTTTCTCAGTTAATCTCATCTTTATGTTCCTAAAACACATTTCCTCTTATTGGAAGCCAATAAATAAGTCTAGTGTTTTGTTGGATTTTATGGGCAGTATCTGCCTGATATGATTTCACTACTGTGACACATTTATTGTCCCACAAAATTATTTACTTGTCTATTTATTTGGTGCACTTCCTGGCCCCACGTGACGATTCCTGGCATTTATGCGGAAACTGACACGTCTTTGTCCAGGTGAAAAATGGCGCTATATTGTCTTCGTCTACCGCCCTCTCGCCTTTAGTTGTAGCCTACTTCATATCTCTAATACCAGAGTTGAACTAATCTTTAAAAAGTCTGCCGGTCTTGAAAGCACCACGATAACCTAACCAGTGTCTGTCATCATTGTTTAATTGAATCCACTGGCCAGAGTTCTTCTTGAATAGCTTTCAGTAGCTCACCTGCTCAATAAATTCTTCGCCCTTCTGAGAAACCGAGGCCGAGACGTAATTGGATCATGTTCTGATCGAGTAGTTTAATCCAGTCCAAATTGTTAGATTTATTTACTTATTTAAGTTTCATTTTAATATCATTCTTCCGTCAAAACATTAAGGTGTCTTACCTTTCACTTTCCCGAGAAAAATGTTCCTAATAATTCTTCATATCTTCCTCACTCTTTCATTCGCTTACTTTTATGGCGTCAGGATAAATTTTTTGTTTAGACAGATGCTTCATCGTGCGTAAAGATTACCTGTATCTTGATTGTCAGAACACAATCCTCAAGATGCTGTCTAAACTACAGTGAAATGTATCGAAATGTGGAACCACTTTCAAGCACATGGAACTTAAACGTCTGCCATTAGTCGAGGTGCAAACATGAAACATTGTGTATGCAACTTAATGTAAAGAAATTTTGTAATAAGTTCCTCAAATTGAGTTAACCCAGACAAAATATTAGGACAATTCATAGGGAGGGACTCGGTGATTTGTACAGGCCATTTAGGCAAGCCACTACGACGTGGATGTCACGAGGACCAGGAGGAATGCATACAGACTGGCTGTAGATGGTAAACGTCCACTTGGAAGACGGTGAAGGAGATGGCTCAGTATCACGTCTATTGGCGGACGATGGTACTAGTGGTGTTGTGCCTTTGGGTAATACTTTTAGACAAATAGTAACGTCGTGGTATCTGCAGTACAATCAGCTTTGCAACGTTGGATGTATAATAACTTGCAGTTACAGAACTCCGTCGTTATTAAAAAATACAAGATCAATGACGTATACAGTACCACAAAATCCTCATTCGAAAATTCATTTGAACTTGTGGCATATTTTATACCCTTTCTAAATTAAGGATTAACAAGCAGTGATCGGCGAAGCTGAATCACGTGTCTTTGAAGATTCGTTATCAGCAGACTTAGTGGTTTACATTCTGTTACGAATCTATCATATCCCTCCTTTGAAAAACGAATTGATTTGTGGTATATAACCATCAAAACGACAGTGTGGTAAGATTTCAGGCTCTCACGGTGACGAATATGGAGACGGCTGCCGTCTGGTAGAAATTGACCGACGTTTCAGAGGGGTTAGCTGAACAGTCACTCGTCTACATGGCTTTTGTTTGATAATATGTCTTCATGAACAACAGTGAAGTTTATCATTTTTTTTAAACTGAAATAAAGTGCATTTCATATAGTACTGCTATTTTATTGCATTAGGAGAGTTCAATTATTTGTTATTTAAAAGTTATTAAATCGTAATGAGATATGATGTGTTTCATGGTTCGTATTCGCAGATGAACTGGTACGGTAAAGAACAGCTGATATCATGCAGCAGTGCGTTTGGGCTGACGCCCCCACAGTCTTCATATGCGAAGTTGCTGGGTTCTAAAAGGGCCCAGGTACTGTAGCCAGCCTCTTGTAGAGTCTGACCTGTGAACATTCCACAAGCAGCGCCCGTTAGTTTATCGTCCAATTACGACACTTTGCAGCTGATTTGACAGCGGTTTCTTAAACTTTACTCCATGTCAGAATTCGGACACTGACTCTGTCCATGTTCAGATAACAGTAAGAGATATTTATTCAGCAAGGTCCTTCAGATAGCCATAAAGGCTATACCTCCTGTAGTGAAGTAGTGATAAGGTCTAGCCGGGTGATTTAGCATTCTTAAGTCGTATTCTAGAAGTTAAAAGAAGGTTTAATACGTACATTGTACAGTCTTAAATTGTGTCTGCCCGAACAGATCATGAAATCCGATGCTGTATGTTTCGACACCAGGGTCCAGAATTCTCTTCACAGCGTCAGCCTCCTGTTGAGAGTTGATTATCAACAAATGAGCGCCTTCAGTTGTACACACGTTGACGGCATCGAACCACGTTAATTCTTCTTGGTGGACACTGTAGTAGCTTGCTTTGTACAGTCTTTGGTACCTGTGAGATACCCTGGACCATTTCTGTGTAGCGTTCTCCTTACGCTGAACCAGGTCGCCTACAGTTAAGTGCAGACTTACCACGATCACTCCCAGAATGTACGCAGATCGTCTCAGCATGGTGACAGCCACTGTCTGTGACAAATTGCATGCAGATAATTCGGGTCTTGCCAATAAAAACTGCCACAATACCATACTCCATTGAGCATACATGGTCTTCCTTAAGAAGCGGACATTTCGCTCAGTATTTCAAGAAACGAACTCTACTTTATGGAACCCGAAATTTTCCGAAACAAAAGAATGTAAGCAGGATTAGAGCTTTTCGTGCTGACTATGTCTTCATGAACAACAGTGAAGTTTATCATTTTTTTTAAACTGAAATAAAGTGCATTTCATATAGTACTGCTATTTTATTGCATTAGGAGAGTTCAATTATTTGTTATTTAAAAGTTATTAAATCGTAATGAGATATGATGTGTTTCATGGTTCGTATTCGCAGATGAACTGGTACGGTAAAGAACAGCTGATATCATGCAGCAGTGCGTTTGGGCTGACGCCCCCACAGTCTTCATATGCGAAGTTGCTGGGTTCTAAAAGGGCCCAGGTACTGTAGCCAGCCTCTTGTAGAGTCTGACCTGTGAACATTCCACAAGCAGCGCCCGTTAGTTTATCGTCCAATTACGACACTTTGCAGCTGATTTGACAGCGGTTTCTTAAACTTTACTCCATGTCAGAATTCGGACACTGACTCTGTCCATGTTCAGATAACAGTAAGAGATATTTATTCAGCAAGGTCCTTCAGATAGCCATAAAGGCTATACCTCCTGTAGTGAAGTAGTGATAAGGTCTAGCCGGGTGATTTAGCATTCTTAAGTCGTATTCTAGAAGTTAAAAGAAGGTTTAATACGTACATTGTACAGTCTTAAATTGTGTCTGCCCGAACAGATCATGAAATCCGATGCTGTATGTTTCGACACCAGGGTCCAGAATTCTCTTCACAGCGTCAGCCTCCTGTTGAGAGTTGATTATCAACAAATGAGCGCCTTCAGTTGTACACACGTTGACGGCATCGAACCACGTTAATTCTTCTTGGTGGACACTGTAGTAGCTTGCTTTGTACAGTCTTTGGTACCTGTGAGATACCCTGGACCATTTCTGTGTAGCGTTCTCCTTACGCTGAACCAGGTCGCCTACAGTTAAGTGCAGACTTACCACGATCACTCCCAGAATGTACGCAGATCGTCTCAGCATGGTGACAGCCACTGTCTGTGACAAATTGCATGCAGATAATTCGGGTCTTGCCAATAAAAACTGCCACAATACCATACTCCATTGAGCATACATGGTCTTCCTTAAGAAGCGGACATTTCGCTCAGTATTTCAAGAAACGAACTCTACTTTATGGAACCCGAAATTTTCCGAAACAAAAGAATGTAAGCAGGATTAGAGCTTTTCGTGCTGACTATGGCTGTCTTCTGGGTTGAAGCGCCATGTAGTCTGGTAGAAGTTTACCGACGTTTCAGAGGTCCTTAAAACGTTGGTAAACTTCTACCAGACTACATGCTACAACCTAGAACACAGTCATCTTCAAAGGAATCTACTCCACACCCTTCAAACCTTATTTATTTACGATACTTTATAATATTCCGCATCTACACCTTGGTCTTCAAGGTGGCCTTTTCCTTTCAAGTTTCCTGACCGAAACATTATATGCAATTTTCGTGCTTTTTGTAAACTTTGCCATTCTTAATGTAGTGTCATTTATTATTTGATTTTTCATTGTAAAATGGAGAAAGCTGTCATATAATCGAAACGCGACCTAATATATTTTGTTCAAAATTTACGCTGTACACTCACAGACTGTGAATTGGTTCTGCTTTAAAAGTACCTTATTCTACTATGTATACTAGCGTTCAGTATTCATTAGCATTCTGTCTACAATTCGCTACTCTTTTAAGATGATGTGCTGTTAACATATTTAATGACCATCGCACTCGACCTAAACAATTTATAAAATATCTTAAGTAATTTAATATAAACCAATGTAGAAAACTTCAGATTAAGTTACAACAAAACGTCATTGTATCAGTTCACTGCATGAGCGGTTCTACTTAAAGTAAACGGGGTTTTCGCTTGTATTTAGAATGAACTCGGTTCTTGGCAACGAACGTTGATCCTTCGCGTTCTGTCAGATGTTTGTAAATGCCTGTTGGACTCACCTTACGCAGCCGTTCAGGAACGAGAAATGAAAGCGGTTCTTGGTTTGTAGGGCAATTGAGATATGTTTTATACAAAAAGAGGCAGTTGATAAAACAGATAACATGTCGTGTAGCACACACATTTCTAAGAAACGGAATGCGTCACAGATATTTCAGTTAACTTGTAGTGGAAAGATATTGAGACACGAAACTCAGGGGGAGATGAGAGCAGATTACAGGAATATTTTATCGAAATTGCTCAAGAAACCGCTTGTTAGACCCAGGTATAGATGAGAGGATACAATTAGAATTTATCTTAAATAAACATGGTGTGAACTGGATTTATCTGGCTCAGAAGATGGCACAGTGGCGTGTTTTATGAGGACAGTAATAAAATATAGGTTCCATTAAGAGCGGAAAACGTTTTGACCGCCTGAGCCATAGTGTGCAAGAGTGTTTTGTATTTTAAGGTCATTTATTTAATAATTACAAGCACAGATAAAACAAAGATTTTAGGCCTGTCTTTTGTTTGTTTTCTGTTGAAATCTCGGTTCATCAGGTAGTGTATTAATACATCTCTTCAGATAAGAGACATCTTGTAAGTTGGATAAAATACAAGTCCTGTCTTATCATGAATGTACCTTATTTTTAATCGTATTTGGCCTTCTAACTGTTTTGCAGAGATATCAATTTATTTTCCACTGTAATCTTGGAATGTAATTGTGCTGTACATCTGAATGAAGGTGAATTACGTATTTCTACTTGAGTGAATATAACGTAGCTGTTTTAACTGCTCAAATTTCTTCATTACAAGAGAAAGCACTATCATTTCCTTCTTTCATCAAAATGTCAATCTGCCCTGTTTTTTTTTCTATCATACATGTCGGGTTGTTTCGAAGGAGTGAAATCCTGTAACTCACTGCGGGGTACAGAATGTGTCTTCCAAGACGTTCAGTTTCCTTGAACAGCTGTGTTCGATTATAGTCTATAGTGTAAGAAGAGCATAATTTTGTCAAATCTTTAAAAATAAAAACTCGTAACTACCCTTGTAATTGCAAGAAAGGCACTAAACCAACAGATAGATACATTCATGAGATGATAATGTTGCGTTATATTGTGATGATTATAATTGTTTCATTTTAACCGTCTAATCACAATAAAATATTTTATTAAATATTAAAATATTATTACTACAATTAACATTTAATATTTAAAATATATTAAAATGATGCTCTTTCTATCGAAATGTTCGATTTACAATTAGAGCATCATCTTTTTCACGACATGTTTCGGTTTTCAATGAACCATCTTCAGGTGTATAATCGATATAAATTCAAATGTAATATTCTAAATGCAATCCTTCGTCAGATGTCCATTAAATATCAGTTATCCTCTTCTAGATCAATTGTACTTTGTTATTACATTCAATGTTGTTTCGTAAATGTATGTCGCGTATAGCGTGATCTTGCGTGGGTGAAATGTTTGTAGTGGGTTTTTTTATAATTGGTCAGATATGAAGAGTGGAGGAGGTCCGTCTAGAAGTAATGTTGTATTTTAATATTTAATAAAATATTTTATTGTGATTAGACGGTTAAAATTAAACAAAGATAGATACATGTAAACAGCGGTTTTTAAATGATAGAACACTAGCAATGTGCGTGTGGTTTTAACATCCTGTCTGACCTCATTTCATTCCTCTGACATTTTATTTCTTCTGAAGGAGGTTTATATTTAGTTTGTGTTTTCTTGCAATATTCCCAGTCTTTTACGTAATAATTACGTGTTTGTATAGGGCAGACTCCTTCTTCAGAATATAATAAATAGCCTTAGTTTTGTAGTGAATACAACGTCACTCGGGAGACTGGCCTGCCTTGTTACTAGCTTGGTATACCTAGATGACAGACTCCCTATACCTGTTAAGTACCACTCAGAGTTTCTGCGGAGGCAAGTGCCGTTCATGTCATGAGTCTGTTGGCAGATGACTTCAAGTACTTGGAGCACAATAGGAAGATTATGGCTGAAACAAAAATGCTATTATCGGGAGCGACTATTGACGTAGACAATGTGCGCCTACATTTTTGAAGTAAGTTCGCTAACTTACAGCTTCAGTATTCTATGCCAGCTTGCTCTTATTTTTATTGCCATTGTGATCTTTTGCGTGAATGAATTCGAACAATGCGGTGCAAGAAATTACTTCCAGCAGATATTTGTTCATATTTGAGATTATTACTAGTGTACCGAATATCTGAATGTGATTTAAAACGAATATGTTCTGCCCTGTTAGATCTTTTATTCATGGAGCTTAATTTATGTTTAGAAAGGTTACGATTATGCGTCATTAATACCTTGTATTTGTTGTAACAATTTTTAATTTTTGTTTAAAAGAAGAAAGAAATTTTTGAAGAATTCGTTTGTGGAGTTCAAACCACTGAAAACAGCGTTGTTGTTCTTCCCAGTAGAGGTTTGACGCATATCCCTGATGATGGAGGCAGTAGGCACTTGTGAAACGTCCGTTATTTTCTACCAGACGACAGGTGGAGAATCCAAGGATTTAGTCATCTTTATGCTCGCCGCCGTGAGAACCAGATATTTCACAAACTTAGTTTTATTATGAATGGCTAGTGAATCTGTTATCATGTGAGTAGTCGACGCAGTTATATTGTGTGCATTCAGTTTTGTGTTTGCGTCATATTGTTCTGGGTTTTGTCTTGTAGGTAGTGTTTAAGAATTCGTCATTTTTATGTCGGCCACTCTTCAGAAATTTCCCGAATGTTAAGCGTCTGCTGTGTGTAACAGCTGCATTGTTCTCCATTAGGCTCCACTTCATGAAGACGTATGGTGGGACGAAGGTACTAGTTGGAAGATCCAATCCAGACGCTGTACCTGCAAGACTTCCTGTATCCATTGAATTGGACGGTGGGTGCATCTCAAGGCCATTCTGGATTTGGTGACGATAAGAACAGACTTGCCTATCCCACGAATCGAACCCCTATCATACAGCCAGTAGTCACTCACAGTACCAAATAGGCTATGAGGAATTCCGTATGTAGCATAGTTTTATTCTCCAAATATCACCAGCTCGTAAAGCATTGTTCAATTGATATTAAATTAAGTTTACATATTCTGGCAAGGTAAAATGATTTAATGTTGAAGTACTGAGAGGTCGAGTGGAAACAAAGGTGGTAGTGTGTTTGGTGCAGCGCTGGACCGATAAAGATAAATTCCATTAAGCTGATTACGCTCAGAGCAGTGCTCCAAGTAGTGGGATAATCCCCGTGTTAGTCCGGCCGGATGAATGATTACATCCTGTCAGGCTGGTAGTCTGCGTCTTTAACTAGGTTACTGACTGACCAGCGAGGCGTCTGGAAATTTCTTTACTTTCAGTAAACCTGACGTGTCTCTGTGTTAGAACAAAGTAATGCTTAACTTTTCCGATTCATCGACCGGTAAAACAGCAGTTGGTTTACAGAGAGCCGGTTCACTGTCTGTCGATGTTGGTCCTCTGGGTTGTAACGGCGTGTGGTCTTGTACCTACATACCAATATTTCTGAGGAAAATCCTGCTCCTATTAATTGGTTCCTTCCTTTTTTTGGTTTTCTGGCTGAAGTAACGTAAATTTCTCATCGTCCCCAGCCATATCATCTTTGATTTGTTTATCCTAATAATAGTTGATTAAGAGTAGGACCCACATATTATGAACTATCTAATTGCGTATTTGTTTCCATTCTAACAAATCTAAAAGTTCGTGACGATGATGGGTTATTTAAATAAAAAGTTCTTTGGATATTGTTTACATTCTGCCGCTAATTTCTCTACCAGATCCAAATATTCTCCTCATCTAACTTTCTCAAACGCCAACATCTATGTTTTTCTCCCTTAGGATGAGAGACATTTTAATGTATAAATAGTCTCATTATAATGCAAGGGAAAAAAGATAGTCTACCGGGATGTAGCAGGTAAAGTCTCGTAGATAATTTCCGACGTTCCAGAGGGTCCTAAGATAAATTCGCAAATAATCGTGTTCGTATTTTGTCATAGGACATTACAGTTTGATATTCTTGACATAAAATTTACGACTATGACATATTTTGCCTACTGGTAATTAATTTAATTATTTTTGTTGTATCCATACACATGAAGTTGCTAGTCACCTGGCTGGCTGAACGGACAGTCTTTTATACATGGAAGGATAACCCTTAAGCTTACAAATCGGATTAACCCCTTGAAGCAGAAGGTCGTGTGTATGACATTTAAGAATTTAGCGAGTACGTCAAAGAAAGCGAAACTCTTAACCATTACGTTGATTAACTGGTCAATGCTGTATAAGGAGATAATCGTTGTTTACAGGTAGGATAATATAGTACCCATAAATGCAAAATGCTTTGTTAAACTGATTATTAAAGTGGCTCGTGCAAATACATGTATCGATGTTGCACTGACTGCTGGTCACTGTTTTGAAGGGGCGTCTCACCCTCCTGCGTAATCCTTCACAGAAACCTCAGTACTAACCTTTAATACCTACCGGTGCATCGCAAACAAATGACCTCAAACTTGCGTTCCTAATTCGCTTCTGTTTTTGGAGATTAGTTCCATTTACTGGTTAGAAGTTTAATATAGGCGTTTTATATCCCCTGAGTTCATGCTTATGATCCTAACAGGTCTTAGCTGTTTCTTTCATATTCCTAAATGGAGCATTTATAAAGCTCGTAAGAGTTATTTATTTGTAGTGTTCTGTCTGAGGACAGGTCCATATGAACAGGATCCTTCCATCCTTTTCTCGGACTGGGACCTGTTCATATACGTTCTTGGCAGATGATCCAGAAGTGGTTTGCCATTGCCTTCTTCTGTGTGTGAATGGAGTAATTGTTGGGATGCCACGGAAGCCCCCGGAGGAAAACTCCGTGTTGCCTAGACCACGGCCTTGCCCAACACAAGTTATAAATTCGGGCACCGCCGAGAATCGAACCCGATACCAAAAGATAAAGTCTGTTTCTTAAGTAATTACTGTAGACTCATTGATGTTAACGACCACTTTAAATAGAGACAAATGATGAAACACATGCAGTAACACGCATTTTTCGTTGCTTGCATGAACATGAAGAATCGAAACATAAGCTCTCCGTGTTGCAATTTACAATTCCTGGTAATTTCTTCAGCCTTTTAATAACAAACGACTAACTAGCATCGTGCCGAATGAAATGATTGATGACCACGGACATCGAGCAGGCCATTTCCACCTCTGGTCTCCATCTGCATAACTCAGGAACACATGAGAAGCTCTCTGTGCTCTGGGCCGTAAAGTGTCTGGAACAATGTATAATGAATGAGGGTTCAGGATGTATGGTTGAGCATGTCAGAGTTCCCGAGCAGTCTTAACAGATTAGTGGCAGCAACACTCTGACAATTTAAAAAACAGGACCGCTGTAGCACTCCAGCGCCGTTAATGAATAATGAAACGTGGACACGGCTGGCGTCCACCTAAATGTCCCCACTGTTTTTCTTCTCCTTGGCTGTGTCTCGCTCTGTTACTCCGGCACCGGAGGACATGTGTCTTGACGTACTCCGCAAGTATTCGGCTGTGTCCCGCTGGAAAAGGCAGACAAATTATCTGCACACTCGAGCAGAGGAGAACTAAATTTTCCATCAATTTGAAAAGCTCATCCACAGTGAAGCCGAAAGTCCTGTGATAAAATTATCCCATTGGATAGGTTTCGTGTTGTTTCAAATGAAATCAATTATTGTGTAAAATTTGAGGTTTTCACGGCAGTGAGTCTGAAGGTGGTTGTCTTCTGATGAGTGATCACCCTGATGATGGAGGCAGCGTGGACCTCTGAAACGTCGGTAAACGTCTGTCAGACTACACGGCGCAGCAACCCAGAAGACAGCCATCTTTAGTAACTATCTTTCGTTCTTGGGTTCTCATAACAGGGCCCCAAATTTCTTGGACCTCGCAGTGGCGGCTTCTTTCATATTACGTTCACCCCTTGCTGTTATCGCAGTAATGTTCGAAGCTCTCATCCCCCGCTACCCCGTTCAGTGCTTCTGAAGACATTGGCAAAGCTGCTATGGAACATGTGCCAAATGGTTTTAATTGGCCACTGGTGTTTGCCATTAACAGTTGGTTAAACAGTACAAAACAGGTCGTTTTGGGGAAAAGAATTAAAACAATTTGCTGTAAACGACCAAACTAAGTTATAGCATTAAGGGCAAGAGCCCTCCTTAACCGCTGTGCCGTCACAGACATTGTCTTCTTCTTCTTCTTCTTCTTCTGTTTTCAGCTAAGGTAATATAAGATGGCTGTCTTCTGGGTTGTAGCACCGTGCAGTCTGGCAGAAGTATACGAACGTTTCAGAGGTCCATCCTGCCTCTATCATCAGGGCGATGAGTCTATCAGACTGCACGGCGCCACAAACCAGAAGACAGCCATCTTCGTACTCACAGCCTTGAGAACCTCAGATCGTAAAAGGTAATCTTTATTAATTGACACGTCTGTTTTGAATTGTTGGTAGCGATACGGCAAAAGTGACAGAGAAGAAGATAAATACAGATTTCAGAACATTTTTCATAATAACGATGGGGATTAGCTTTATTGCCTGCACTGTACATCCATTTTCATTACAGAATTTAAAAAATTGAGGAATGATAAACTTTGGTCAGTGTTTCTAAACTTTCCGATAAGTGCAGTGTAGAAAGCACGAAGTTAAGGGTAGTAATCTATCCCCCCGCCCAGTGTTTACGTATGATGATGCGGGGATGAAATCATCTATCTGTCGCACCCCCACCCTCTTGATTTTGTATCCACAGCGGATTAGTGGATCAGGAAAGCAACATGACGGAATGATAATGACCGATGGGCAGAACTCGTCCATTTCCGTGGGGTCGTGGAATTTGCTACCCCTTCAGCAAACATGGCACGAGGCTCGCATAAAAGTGGTCACTCCCTTTTCATTCTATTGCTGATGTTTGCAGTGCGGTGTTCAGTGCAAGAGCGACTCACGTAATTCAACACTGAGAAACCTTGACACGGTAGAGGGCTCCGAAAGGAACAATGGATTGACCATTTGCAGAATAAGACAGCCACTTCAGTTGGCTGTGGGGATATTTCAAAGACGTGGGATATGAACTGCAGGTTACACAGCAATTAAGGCTGTGTGCGGAGAGCGAAGTCTGTTTGTCTCTCTATACGTATATTATTATTTCATTTATTCACAATTTTGCAGGGTATTTACTTCTATGTACCTGAGACAAACCTTGCCCCTGAGGTACATAGTGGAGCAGCTATTTCTGAAATACATTTTTGTTAGTATTTGTTAAATGCGTTAAACAGATTTCGTGTGAGGAATTATATATTTTACATGAGCGTCTTTCGAATGATGTATGATGTTCCTAGAATGGCGGTTTTCTGAAATTCCTTAATGTCTTGTTCGCCCGGGATGTTGGCCAAATATTTTCTGAGTGACTTGGAAACAGTTCCAGTTGCTCCTATCATTATTGTAATTACCTGTGCTTTTAATTTCCACATTCATTTCAATGAAAAGGTTCGTGTATTTCAAAATTTTCTCCGCTTCCTTCTTAATTAAATTTCTGTCGGTTGGTATTGTTATATCAATTAAGACACAAGTTCGATTTGTATTTCGAATTATAATATCAGATTCGTTATTTGGAATAGTTCTATCTGTTTTGACTTGTTGGTTCCACAAAATAGTTATTTGGTTATCCTGACTTGTCTCAACTGCCTTCGGGATGTGTTCATAACAACGCTTCTTTTCTAGCTTTACCCGTACTTTCCTGCATATGTTAAAATGTAACTGAGTACACACACGATCATGTCGTTGTACATATTGCTCTTTTGCCAGTACTGGGCATCCAGACAGAACGTGATCTGTCGTTTCATCAAATTGCTGACATAATCTGCATTTGCTGTCTGTACCTGTTTTCAATATTTAGTGTTTAATGCCTGGTATTGTGCTGCTATAATCTGACTTTCAGTCTCCCCTTTCAGAGCCACAGAAATGTGTCTTCTTTGCATATAAGTTGTCTGTCCAAACTTCGGAGATACTGCCAGTGCATTGTTTTGTTTTCTCATTTTTTCTTTATAGCTGCTTGAATCAATGACTTAATTTGTTGTTTTCCTTTATTTGTGTCATTGATTTCATCTTCATAATTTAGTTCTTCTTTGATTTTTAATGCTGTCTTAATTATTGAATTCAATGTTGCTTGAGACCTGTCTTTCATTTGTTGATGTATGTCATCTCCTTCCTCAATTCCTAAGTACTTTTCCTTGTTAAAACTGTCGTATTACTGTGTCCGCATCGATTAATAGATTTTTTGATTCAGAATTATTATTATTATTATTATTACAAAAACTTGAAGTTTTCAGTAGCAAGTTGCCTTTGTGTATTAACGGCCTCTACACTCTTGTAGTTTTTAATAATTTGTTTGTTGTTACCTTTCTATATTTATTATTTATTGCGTTTTTTTCTTGTGTTGTAGCTGTAATTGCCCTTCTGGCTGTTGATGAAGCACACTAATAATAAAGAAATGAATTTTTGCAGTAATTATTCAACGTTTATTTGCACTGACTGGAGAAAAACACATAAACAGGAATTCCGCTCTTCTGGTTAAAATTCGAACTCAGGACGACGCAAAGTGATAACTATATACACTATAAAGTTCAGAAGTTGTTCTCTGAAAAACAACATTTATACACATATCGCCCTATATCTGTACTGTACACGTGCTGATATCGATTACCTTTTGAATTCTGCAGAGTCACTAATTCTACCTGCACTGAATAAACAATATCCTTCGTATGAAACCTTAGAAACCGCAGGCTAAAAACCAAAAGGTGCCACCAGACTCTACTGAGATGTAAAGGTAGCATTAGAGTCATGTTTTATTGGGCGATCGCATTAATTGATGGTCTGTCACGAAATCTGGCACAAAATAACTGTCTGTAATAGTGACTGGCGTATTATTCTGATAGGCCAATATTCAGATACAGAATGATCGAGGTCACGCAACCCTGTTTCAGACACATGCTCTGTTTGTCAACAAATACACTGCACTAAAATCAGAAAATAAAAACAAAAAGAAAACAATAATGTCCACCGCGCTCAGCGACTCGTGCATATACTCTTCCTCATGTTCGATGCAACCTGGTGAGCAGGGCTGCAGTAACCGTCAACGGTTCACCAGACGAGATATTGTCGATGTGTGTGGTACAGGAGAATCGTGATAACGAACACTAATTGCATATGTGAAAAAGACATCATTGCACTTCGTCTAATGAAAGACAACTGCGGGACTGGCGAGAGCCGATTACGACATGACGTGACCTGCGTAGGCCATTGTACAGTCACAGTTATATTGCGTGTTTATTAGCCAATCAAACTGTATTGAATTGCAGCCATCAATAAATATTTTAATATGTATTCCGTAACTTTGCCGATAAACTTATAAATAAAACTAAAGTAATGTATCAACTTCTAACACAAATTAATTATGTGTAGCCGTCTATCTGTCTAAATTCTGGAAATGCGTTTCAGTTCAAAATATTTTATCTTCCCGTCTGATTTCTAAGAACCTGAAGATTAAAATATACAAAATAATAATTGCCTGTTGTTTGTATGGGTGCGATACATGGTCTCTCACTCTGAGGGAGGAACATAGATTGCAGGTGTTTGATAATAGGGTGTTGAGGAGGATATCTGGGACTAGGAGAGAAGACGATGGGGTATGGAGAAAACTGCATAATGATGAGCTTAAAAATCTGTACTCCTCCCCCAGTATTGTCAGGGTGATTAAGTCGAGAAGCATGAGATGGGTGGCGCATGTAGCGCGCATGGATGGGACAAGAGGTGTGCACCGGGTATTGGTCGGGAAGCCTGAGGGACAGCTGGGGGACCTAGACGTAGATGGGAGGATAATGTCAGGGGGGGGGGGAGATATGAAACCTTTGATAGAAATGATGATCGGGCAGGCAACCCCAATAACGTGGAATGGCAAAGTTGCCTTTTGCTGGAAACTTGTCCAGTCAGTGTCCCCATTGACGATGGATTGAAAATTGTTTTGATGACCGTTGATCCTCGGATACAAACTACCAAACTGTAATCTTTAATTTTCCGTGTTATTGCTTTCCCTATGATTCTGTATTTTGTGGAGGTTATTTCGAAAACATTTGTTTTGTTTTGAATCCTCGATAACTGATACTCTTATCTTTAGTTGGTACCAACTTCTTTTCTGACGTCATTGCCAAACAATATAGTAAATCTGAAACGAAACGAAAGCTGATTTGTGATAACATCACGTGCAATTGTCTATTCTCTGAGGATATTTATTATATTCATTTTAAACTTAGCTTAACTAAATGAATCGTGTGAAGAAGAATACATCCTGCCAACTTATGCGTGAGTTACGGTTAAATTTCTCTCATAGGAACAGGGAAGGAATAAAATGTAACGAAATCCAGAGGGAAATATAAAAAGCTTTATTACTGCTTTCTGTAGCCTGTTACGCCACACATTCAAAGGGGTTATGTAACATGGGTCAATAGTAGTGGTTATATGGTAAATCTGGCAAAACATAGAAAAACAAATCCACAAATCTAAATCCATTTTATTTGTAAAGTTCAACATCACATAGCCACAGGTTCGGGTCTGCTGGGGACTTTAAGTCTGCAATAAACTAGATTACACAAACAAAACCCGACTCTAGCTATAAAGGGACTTACACCGTGAAATATTATTACTTGCTATCCCGGTATTGATTTTATTAAATGCAGGAATACGCAGTTAACAGCAATCAAATCTAAAACTTCTTGACGATGGTGAAGAGTCAATTGAATAAAAATTTACTTGGATATTATCCATCGTCTAGTAAATATAAAACGTAAAACGACTTTGTCAGGAGATAGGGATTAGCTCTATCTAGTGAGCCCAACTATGTAGGAACCTGAAGACGGAGATAGAGTCCCATCTCCGAAACGTCGTTTTACATTTTATATTTACTAGACGATGGATAATATCCAAGTAAATTTTTATTCAATTGAGTTAACAGCAATCTTCTATAAAATCATATTCTGAGTAGCAGCGGAGGTAAGCGCAGAGAGAATTTGGTGAGCTGTTCCAGTTACTTCGCTTGTAGCCCTGATGACGGGGGCAGCAAGTGCCTCTGAAACGTCCGTAAATTTATACCAGACTATACGGTGCTACGAACCAGAAGACAGCCATATTTAGTACTCACCGCCGTGAGAACTTCAAATCCTACTTTACGTAGTATGCATTTGAAATTAAAATTAATGCACAGTTTCATAGAGATGCTGTGAGTTATTTCGTTTTTGGTGTCAGGGGTTCCTCGATCCATTAGCTGCCTGTTTTGAAGTAATGAGTCTGGCCGGATTTCTTCTGTTTCTGGTCGACATGCAGAATGTTATAAATCCGAACCATTCACTTCTCGTTTTGGTACCGCTGTATAGATTTACACTGGCCACTGCTGGATGGAGACATATGTTGCCTTTTCAGAAACAATTATATGTAGCCATGCGTGCAGAAACAAGATATCGGTTATTCCGAAGTTTAGCGCACTCGAAAGAAAATTGCATAAATTCTACACGGCGTAGCTGAAGACAGGAAGGAAATTTCCGTCCTGAGTACGAGGGATAATTTATATTCTTAGAACAATATTTCTTCACCCCATTTCTGAACGCATAAAACGAAAAGTGAAAATGGTTCTTAGGAGTGTGGGAGGGGAACAAAGAGATAGAAAAGATTGTAAATCAAACGTTTAGCGAAATGGTTCATGATCTGAGAGTAGGCCCGCCCAACCTGTAGCTCGCGGGCAACATGTTGCCCGCGGACGAATTTGAAATTAGGAAAAAAATTTAACCGTTTCCCACGCACCAACGCTATAAAATGCCAAATAATTGCACCAGTTTCCTGTCAAACTGTGAAATAAAACTTGACATCACGTCAATATTCCGAAGTGACCTTATCAAAAATACCGTGACGTGATAGCAACACTAGTACCATTGTCGACGCGTATTGTCACGGGAATATGACATAAACACGTGGATATAGAAATTGAAAATGGTTGATGTCCCTTAATGCACAGTTTTTATGTCTATATGACTATTCCATGTATTCTCTTGTTAAATGTTTATGATAAAAATTAATATCTCAATTAATTAATCATTTATTTCTTTGATTTTCTTTAGGTTTTACGTTATTACAACAATAATTAAATTCATAACTTAGTCTAGAGTGTCTATTTTTAGTTTGGTTTTACAAAATGAATTAGTACTGTAAATGAGTGTCTCCACAAATAAAGAGCGCAAAACCTTTTTAAAAAGAATATATATATATATATATATATATATTCTTTTTAAAAAGGTTTTGCGCTCTTTATTTGTGGAGACACTCATTTACAGTACTAATTCATTTTGTAAAACCAAACTAAAAATAGACACTCTAGACTAAGTTATGAATTTAATTATTGTTGTAAATGTTTCATATTATTATCAGTATACTGTTATTGTATATAATGCACAGAAAAAAAAACACGCAGATGAAAGTACACATACAAAATATGCTTATACATTCCAATTTTTTTTTGTTATTTAACTTCGTTTTACCCTCACGCGGACCAAATTTTGCCGAAGTTTCCCGCACAAAAACGGTTTCTAAGGCCTGCCATAAAGTGTGCTGAGTGTAAAATTGTTATTTGACGCATTAGGAACAAGAACATACAGAAATACGAAGTGTTTTGTATATTAGTATAATTAGTTTTATCTTTGAACAGACGTATGCCATGTTCCTGTTTTGTGCGTCGCATTGTACCTTCAAAAAAAAATGGTTTGTGAAGATTGTTAAAATTTGAAAGAAGTGAAGAATGTCACTAGGCATTAGTTCACCTTATTGCCACTAATTTTCTTATTTCTTCTTTCTCCCTTTTTTCTTTGTTTCGTCATTTTACCACGTCCTTCTTATCTTGTACAGGGTGACTCAGAAGTCTCTGTAAATACACGGCCAAGGTTTCTCCTGTGACTTGTACCTCACACTTTTGAATCATCCTGACACTTATGTTATGCCGTATTGTAGAACTGTGTCCGCAGGTGGTTCTTACAGCCCAGTTCACATAGTGCTCGGTGTTCATGCTCTATAATCTTCAATGAATTCATCACACGAAGCTTGTCATTTTCACTGTATATGATACACATGCCCCAAGTAAGTAGACAAAATTTTCATTGTAAGGGCAACTGAAGATGTTAGGGCTTTTAGGGGTCGCCTTAGAACTGGTCAGGAACTTGTGCATTGCAGTAGCATTCAGCGGATTGTTTAAACGCCCTGTCTGACGGAAGCCTGATTTTGAGTGAATAGCTATTAGCCATTTCGTCTCACATTGGTCTTAAAAGTCCGTTTAGTGCACATCTAAATGCATTGGCAAGAGATCTGTTCCATCATATAGGGATACTAAATTTGTTTTGGCTTTGCTAAATGTACACCATAGAATGAAGCGTTCAGATAACAACAGATCTTACTGAGATCTGTATTTTATGATTCCTCGTTTTCTATCGCTGTGAGCAGATCTATGTTATTCAGTTTTATATCCTTCAAATTCAGTTTTCATGCCCGATAGGGGTGATACTAAATCGAAGCCGACAGTAATGATTCTTGTCATACAACATTTCTGTACACTTTTCCACAATGCGTTAAATGACATAGATGTAAACTCTTGATTTTTCGTTACAGGACACTTTAACCTCATTATTAACATCATATTCATGTTTTAAAAAACAAAAGTATATGACGTAACGTATCTCGTAATTACTGCCATAACACCGCTTGGTTTCCAGTCTTGGAAGCTACTCTTTTTAGTACTTAAACCGTATATGGTTTGCATAGCTATAAATCAGGCATGGACGTAGACCGTTTATGCATTATACATTGTACGGTTGCCTAGCAACTACCTGGACCATGGAAGGGAGGGAAGGAACCGTGTTACACGCACATAAGATAGGATCTTACAGGCTTACTGCATTATAATCTGTGGAGCTTATCACTGCTTAAGCTTTGTGAATAGTTGATAAACATCGTTGGTTGTATATAATGTCCATCTGCTGGGACGTAACTGTGAGTTTTGTTTGAATATTTGTGATTCCTACTCCCGTAAACGAATGACGGGAATCCAGTATTGCGCTGTCGGTGAGGTGAGATTTGACCGCGTCACTGTGGTCATTCGTCGATTTTGGTTAAAGAGGTTGCGGGTTGGATCCTTGCCTGGGGCGTTCATGTTTGAATCGTGTTTCATTGCCACATTTTCAAATTTCATGGTTGCCGCGGGCGTCTTGTAATATTAAGCAAATGTTGGAATTAATTCTGATCACCACGAGAAAGACGTTTCTGTGTTCGATTGGAATGTTGTTAATTAATGAACGTTGCATCAAGTACTGGAACTGTGCCGCATTGAGAGATGTTAATGTTGAATAAAAAACGAATTATGGAGTAAATAGAAATTACATGTACATTCCAATGTTGTGTTCCACGGACATTTTATTCC
The DNA here is from genome assembly GCF_000696155.1 of Zootermopsis nevadensis. The sequence continues at coordinate 256,240 of NW_019059663.1, read as the reverse complement.
AGAAGTACAACCCTTTTTTGTCATAGGTGATTTAACGTTATCAGAGCGAATGGGCTGATAAACAATGAGCATAACACTTCTCAGAAAACCGAATGAAAAACATTATTTGGCGTATTAAGGCGTAGTTGGTGATAAAATTAACGTGTGTTGAAGCAATAGGATATGGGTGTGTGCACGACAGACTAGATTCAATTGGTTCGGTGTAGTATCATCTCCCGGATTCTTCTGAATATGGTAATGAACCTTTGCATTCTATAGGCCTGTGGGGCTTTGATAGTTGGAGACTAGCTGAGAAACTCCCAGCTTATAATCCGCTGAATAATTGGCCTGTTGTTTCTTGTTGTTGTCGAGGTTGAAAAGTAAATAGAATGTTTTCGCCAAGTTTCTTAGGAAAAAGAAGGGTTTCGAAATTTTATTGATGGAAAGGGTAATGCACACAGTCAGTCCATTGTGGTCGTAAGGGTTGTGATGCCGCCCTATCGTGTAGGTGTTCAAGCTACTTAACCTCATTCATGTTAAACTGCTACGTTTTACTTGAATAACATGCCAGGTACGTTGTATCCAGATACAGACTCTAAATCATTAAGTTTTAAATTTCGACAATCATCTCTCATCCTGAGTTATCAGACCTTTAGTGTTAAGGGACAGAAGGCGGTAGAAGAGGTCGGAGTCACTTAAGTAGTGATTAAGTGGCAGCAGCTTTCTAAGCTCGTGCCAAGAGCATATTTTATGTGCGACCTGTTTAGTCACTTTGGTTTAGCTCAGCCTTGATTTCTCTATGTAACCTTCCACCTAAATCCTCTTTATTTTGTGGTTATAGCTCCCTCAGTAATCCCGGTGTATACAGCACTGCCCAGTCTGTACCTCGTAAGCCCTCAGGGACAGCGAAATTTATTTGCATTTGTTCATATAACGTTTTGCTTGTAACTTGAGTTCCATGCAGAATCTTAGTTTTCACATGATAATTGGGGGGAAAGTATTTATCGGAAATGGACTTTTTTATTATAGAGTCATGAGAATTAATCAGAAGCGTCTCGTTAATTTCTAAGTAGCTAACAACAAACTGCATGCACCATTTGTTGACGTAAGGTGGCAGGTGGACAAGCCTGTCAGACACAGTCGAAAAATCGGTAGTAATGAAAACATCATCTTTAATAAGGACCTATCATGTAAATAATATGTACAAGAACAGCTTAAGTCTCAACTGAAAATATTTTTATTCTGTTGAGATAGGGACATTTGTGGATCGTTGGACCGAAATGCATCGAAAAACAGGGCGATTACGTGGAAATGTATGACTGTCTGTTGTGTGATTATTTTATCAATAATTAAAATTACAAAAAAAAAAAAACTTTTTAATTTCTTTCGCGTGAAAATTAAAATATCCGATGTAAAGCAAAAGTCTACTACGCTGATCTTCGACACAATGACAAAGGTAATCTTCAATCCTCTTTCTAGCTTAGCTTATTACCCCTCGCGAAGTGAATATCGTAATGAAACTACATTTCATCTGAGAATGTAAAGAAAAATCTGCTTGCCTTAATTAAAACAACAAGTTTCATAAAAAAAGAGAAGAACATTGTAAAGCTTCAATTAAGAAAATTACACATTTTGCTAAGTTCTGCACGAATTTATACGCTAACAAGAGATGCACAGTTTTTGTTCAAGTTTACGAACTTCGGATTGTATCCAGCAAACTTTTCTAATTTTATTTTATTCGCAAGTATTCATGACCTGTGTAGATTACACGAAGACACTGTGATGTCATCATTCCGAAAAATCTGCTTATTTCTATACAGGCGTGTAAAATATTTGTCATCATAAAGCAGTGCTTTTGTTTAATTTGGAATAAGCGTAGCAGATGTACCATCTCCTGGAAGCAAAGTTTTTTATCACTAGGGAGCTATGGTATCTGCAGAGGCTGCCATTTTGAATCTCACCCGTGACCCGTTGTATTCACTTCGGCTTTAAACTTTCTCAGTCGCCCGCTTCCTGACGGGAATCACAGATTTTAGGATTTACGTCTGTTTTAATAAAGTGTTTTCCGAAAAGTTTGGAACTGTTGGAATTTAAAGCGAGATATTCCACGCGGCGTTCCTAAAATAATTTCCTTCAGTTCATAGTCTGTGTAGAACAATTATGTAGTCATGTTTGTTAACTTTACCAAACGATCGTGTTTATTGATTATTTCCTTAATGACTTATAATTTACCGCCATAAATTTTTTCCATCGAATGTGATCTTGATGCGTATCGATTAATATATTCTCTACTTTACACAAATCATAATCCATCGTTTCGGCGACTGTTTCTGCCGCCATCATCAGTGACACGAGATCCGCTTGTTTTGCAAGTCATTAGAATGAGCGAGTCAACAGATAATTGAAGTATGAACGAACGTGGTTAAGTTTTGTGACGGTGGGTTGGTGGTTGATGCCTGTTTGTGGAGAAAATTGATAGGTTCGGGTTTATGCCTTAGCCTTTCGAAAATTACGAAACCTCTCAGGAGGACTTTTCTTTTATGAAATATCTAACAAACAAGATCAGGGAAGATTTGAGATTCTCACGGCAAAGACTGTCTGAGATGGCTGTCTTCTGGAAAAGAGCGCCTTGTAGTCTGAAAATATTGACCGATGTGTCAGAGGAGCTTAATACCTCTGTCATGACTGGTATTGAAAAAGTATTTCTTGTCCGGAGGCGTGTTTAGACGGGCTCTGAGGCCCGACGATCCTCCCGTCCAGTGGGTACCGGGGTCCTTTCTCGGGTGTAAGGAGTGATCGGAGCGTGACCCCTGTCTAGTGGCGAGGTTAAGGAGGAACAAGTTGCTGGTCGTCACGTCTCCGGACACTGACGACTGCTTCTGAGACACTAACATTTGCAAGATTTCGATGAGTTCGAAAAGGATATCACGGACTCTTTTCATCTCCCAAAATATAAAAATGCATTTCTGCCGGATTTAAATGCTGTCGGATTGCGGTATATTTGACATGAAACAGCTATTACACTTACCGTAATGAAGCTAAGCTCTGCCTACTTAGGAAGTAAATTAAATGTATATTAATATGTTACTAGTATGAATCACATTTATACCAAAGCAAAATATTCTGCTGTAAGTTTCAACATATTTAATAAATGTTTTGAAATTGCATTGCATTTTAAGTGACAGAACTTTATTCTCTGCACATTTTATGTTGTTTTGTTCCGTGCATGAAACACAATATTTCATATTAAGCTTACTTTTAAAGCATTTAAACCGTGCAGACTGTTTTCATTAGCAGCAGACTGTTCAATCTACTTAGGCAGAAACTACTAAAGTAAAGTAGCCCGTCTGCGCTGCATAGGAACGGAGTATTGAAGGAATAACAGTGCGTGATTTTAGCGACTTTTCTACAACACCTAAACTGGACTCACACAGAGATTTACGTTGAATTATTCATATCTTAGTTCCGGGCTTGACATTCACATGGGAGATGGTATTCGCCCTGTAATCTCGTCATGTTATAATACAGGAGCAAAAACCAGCTCTGTATCGTTCTCCGTCTCTTTCATTCTGAATAAAACAAACATAATTAATCATACCACTGGGGGAGAATATCATAATTCATATGTCGTAAGGTTTAGCGTGTTCCAGAATCACAATTTCACCCAAGTCCTACCCCTTTTATTCCTGGTATTTTCGTAGAATTGAAACACAAGACTTCTTCTTTGTTAAGGTACTTGTAATGTTGACCCGTACCCACAGAGCCAATTTCTTATTTTAATTTGTAAGCGACTTAGGGGGTTAACATACATGTATTCCTTTCTTCATTTAAAATCTAGCTATCATGTCTGAGAAGCAAAGTGATTCACAGCGTTGGCCCAATACTTTTTTCTGTGAGAATTAGGAGTCTTTGGCATGAAGATAATCTTACGAATTCTAGTGTAGTTAGTGATCAGGATATCTGGACTCTGGACCGAGGTTTTCATCGGTGACCTCCCGGATACGAAGCATAAGGACCAAGCACCCGCTGTTTAAATAAACAGCAATGCGTAAAATTATATCGGCTCATGATTGTATCTCTTCGTACATTTTCCACCGAATCTTATGAATGAAATTTTCCTGCAAATACCGGGTATCGATTTTGTGAAAACTGGGATCAGCTGCCTGTTATTTTGTTAATGCATGACGTCATAAGCTTTTGAAGTGCATTACTGAGTAATACTATGAATTTGTAAGCTTTTTATAGAACGTGGCTCAATAAATCAATTGTGTGATATTCACATAGCTCAATTCTGACTAAGCCCTCCATCGTCAGGGCTTAAGATAGGGACAATGTGTTTCTCCTTGCATTTGCAATAAAAACATAAAATTTCTTGAGCAGCTAAATGACTGTCAGCTTCTCAAGGGCTGTTATTGGTTAGTTTATTATGCTTTTGGGATGTGCTTCGAACTTGAAATTTTTCATTTTAGAAAGTATGTTAATAGAAAATATGATTTTAATCTCCTGATTCGATTTACGTACAACCAAGTCAGGTAAAACTTATGTGATCGAAGAGGACGGGGTTTATTTGTCAGCGTCTGAACAGAATGTAGCGCGATTTTCGTCAGTATGCTGCAGCGCCATAGGTTCCCATGGTAACGGCACAGCCGTATTATAAACAACAAACAGTGGTCCTCGCCAAAACTTGCCTCTGTCATAAATTAATACAACCATCGTCCCAGAGCTCACATAAATTGTAGGCTGATAC
>NW_019059663.1:234693-247056 GCF_000696155.1 Zootermopsis nevadensis | reverse complement strand
TGTGTTCTATTATAACCAACCAATTTGTAGCCATTTGTTTACTCGCCATTGTTGTGTTCTATTATAACCAAACAAGTTGATTGTTGTGTTCTATTATAACCAACCAATTTGATTGTTGTGTTCTTATAACCAACCAATTTGTAGCTATTTGTTTACTTGCCATTGTTTGATGACGTGTGTTCTATTATAACCAACCAATTTGATTGTTGTGTTCTATTATAATATTGTGTTGGTACAACAATGCCTAGTAAACAAATGTAACGTAACATTGTTTTATGACGTCATTTTTGACTAAAAATTGGTTTGGCTACAACTAGGTTGGCTATAAATAGGTTGACGACGACAAATAACAAATTTTTATAATAAAATAAAAGAAGACAATTTGTAGCCATTTGTTAACTCGACATTGTTGTGTTCTATTATAACCAATCAATTTGAAGGTCTGTTCTATTATAACCAATCAATTTAAAGGTCTGTTCTATTATAACCAACCAATTTGTAGCCATTTGTTTACTCGTCATTGTTTGATGATGTGTGTTCTGTTATAACCAACCAATTTGATTGTTGAGTTCTATTATAACCAACCAATCTATTTATAGCCATTTGTTTACTCGCCATTGTAGTGTTATTTTAACCAACCAATTTGATTGTTGTGTTCTATTATAATATATAATATAGTGTTGATACAACAATGCCGAGTAAACAAATGTAACGTAACATTGTTTTATGACGTCATTTTTTGACTACAAATTGGTTGGCTACAAATAAGTTGGCGACGAAGACAAATCACAAATTTTTATAATATGATGTTCTTTTATAACCAACCAATTTGATTGTTGTGTTCTATTATAATATATAATATAGTGTTGATACAACAATGCCGAGTAAACAAATGTAACGTAACATTGTTTTATGACGTCATTTTTTGACTACAAATTGGTTGGCTACAAATAAGTTGGCGACGAAGACAAATCACAAATTTTTATAATATGATGTTCTTTTATAACCAACCAATTTGATTGTTGTGTTCTATTATAACCAACCAATTTGTAGCCACTTGTTTACTCACCATTGTTTGATGACGTGTGTTCTGTTATAACCAATCAATCTATTTGTAGCAATTTGTTTACTCGCCATTGTTGTGTTCTATTATAACCAACCAATTTGATTGTTGTGTTCTATTATAATATATAATATTGTGTTGGTACAACAATGACGAGTTAACAAATGTGACGTAATATTGTTTGATGACGTCATTCTTGACTAAACACTCCCCACTGGACCTTGACCTAAGCCAGATTAATCCAGTCCAGATCTTAATTATTCTATAAATATTTTAGGCAATAGTATCAGAGCAGGATAGTTAAAAGGTTAGGCTTTTTAGCAGCTTTGCGTCATAATCTGTATTAGTGTCGAGTAAGATTTGAGGTTGGTGTTTGTCATCCTGTGTGTTTCAAGTTTCTTATATTCGCATTTACGCGGTTTTCATTCAGAAACCTTTGGTTTAAAGCGGTTCAAGAACAGTATATACCAGTTATTCATTTACGCCATTCTAACTTTAACGTGATTACGCGGTCAGTAAAAATAAAATGTCGGACCATTGCCTGGAGCTGATGGAGTGTAATTGGATCAGTTCCGCTAAAAATGTTACCACAACACGAGACAAATTTATGTATCGTACACTTTGCGTGAATAAATATCTGTAATTGTTTGTCGAAAATATGGACTGACAACAATGGTCAACTTATATGCATTGTTATATTACCTAGGAAACGTCATTTGTTTACTCGGCATTGTTGTGTTACATTACTGCCGTCAACAATCTGCTTTCGTTATTGCAGAAAGCTGAGCTGTGAATCGCTTCTAGAAGAAGTTCGTCGTAGAGTAGATAATTTTGTGCTGGTAAAAACGTTTTACAATATCACAGGTACTTATCTTATATAAGAATTATTAAGAAATTTATTGTTGCGTTAATTTGTTGCGTCATGCTATGTACAAGATGGATTTTATTGAAGCTAAAAGACTCCATAACGCAGAATATATGAGACAGTACAGAAAACGTAAAAAATAGAAGTATTAAATAATAAACCTAAAGTTCCCAAAAAATACCAAAAACTAATGCTAAACATACTAGGGAATATATTGATGATTGTAAGAGATTTATTTTGAGTCATTTGAGAAATTATACAAAGACGTTTTCAGTTATGGGCACAGAAGATCCTAATATAATGCCGATAATATTGACGGGAGATTTTAATATTGATTTAAAGAAGGAGGAAAATCAAAGCTTTGTCACATTTATGGAGGAAACGTTTGGCTTAATGTTGATGTCAAATCCTCCATGTAGTACTACTAGATCAAAATCTTGTATAGATAAGGTGTTTGCACGATATGTTGATACTCTAAAAGGTACAAATTTTATAACATATTTCAGCTACCACAGGCCCATCTTAACCGTAACTAATTCAAGGTAGGCAGTACTGTCTTAATCAAACTTTAATCAGTTGTAAAGGGTGTATAAAGAAAATATTTAGAATAAAGCCACTATGTAAACGGCTTACTGTATAGACGTATTTACGTCAAATTATCCGGAACCGTGGTTCCACTGACAACTTTTTTGGCTATAAATAGGTTGACGACGACAAATCGCAAATTTTTATTATATAAAAGAAGACAATTTGTAGCCATTTATTTTCTCGCCATTATTTTGTTCTATTATAACCAACCAATTTGATTGTTGTGTTCTATTATAACCAACCAATTGGTAGCCATTTGTTTACTCGTCATTGTTTGATGACGTATGTTCTATTATAACCAACCATTTTGATTGTTGTGTTCTATTGTAACCAACCAATCTATCTGTAGCCATTTGTTTACTCGTAATTGTTGTGTTATATTATAACCAACCAATTTGATTGTTGTGTTCTATTATAATATATAATATTTTATTACCTTAACTTGATATTCCAAGTTCCAAATCGTATGTCCATCTCTTGATTCTACAGTACTGTTGAATCTTCATGTTAACATAGCGACTTAGGTATGTGTGAGTTCCACTTTTCTGTTGTTTTGGTGCCTGATCTCTTACATGTTGAGGAATGTAGTAGTTATTATTATATCCCATCTATTCACCACTTTATGGGGAATTTACTTTCATGTACCCGAGACAGACCTTGTCCCTAAGGTACATAGGGCAGCAGCTATTCCGGGATACATTTTGTTTTGACGTAAATACGTCTATATTTTAGGGTCAGTGTCATTCGGCAAAAATGTATTACGAAAAATTGTTACAAAAAGATGTTACGAAAAAGGGAAACGAAAAAGTGTTACGAAAAAGGGAAACGAAAAAGTGTAACTTCATTGTTATGTTACCGTGGAAACTTAATCTGTTTACTCGGCATTGTTATTACCTATAAAACATTACATTACCTTACCTTACATTACACAACATTTCATTACATTGCATTCCGCTACCACAGACCCATCTTAAGCGTAACTAATTCAAGTTAAATAAGCAATGTCTTACTCAAACTTTAATCATTTGTAAAGCGTGCATAAAGAAAATATTTAGAATAAAACCACTACATAAACTCTTTACTGTATAGACGTATTTACGTCAAATTCTCCGGAACCGTGGTTCCACTGAAACTTTTTTGACTACAAATAGGTTGGCGACGCACAAATTCTAATAATTTGGTTACCTAGGAAATAATTTGTAAATATGGCCTGACAACAATGGTCAGCTTGCATGCATTGTTTTGCTACCTAGGAAACGTCATCTGTTTACTCGTCATTGTATTATATTATAACCAACCAATTTGATTGTTGTGTTCTATTATAATATATAATATTGTGTTGATACAACAATGGCGAGTTAACAAATGTAACGTAAGATTGTTTGATTACGTTATTTCTTGACTAAAAATTGGTTAGCCACAAATAGGGTGGCGACGACGACAAATCACAATTTTTTATAATAATAGATGTTCTATTATAAGAAACCAATTTGATTGTTGTGTTCTATTATAATATATAATATTGTGTTGATACAACAATGGCGAGTTAACAAATGTAACGTAAGATTGTTTGATTACGTTATTTCTTGACTAAAAATTGGTTAGCCACAAATAGGGTGGCGACGACGACAAATCACAATTTTTTATAATAATAGATGTTCTATTATAAGAAACCAATTTGATTGTTGTGTTCTATTATAATATATAATATTGTGTTGATACAACAATGGCGAGTTAACAAATGTAACGTAAGATTGTTTGATTACGTTATTTCTTGACTAAAAATTGGTTAGCCACAAATAGGGTAATATTGTGTTGGTACAACAATACCGAGTAAACAAATGTAACGTAACATTGTTTGATTACGTCATTTTTGACTACAAATTGGTTGGCTACAATTAGGTTGGCGACGACGAAAAATCACAAACTCTTATAATAGATGTTCTGTTATAAGCAACCAAATTGATTGCTGTGTTCTATTATAACAAACCAATCTATTTGTAGCCATTTGTTTAGTCGCCATTGTTGTGTTCTATTATAGCCAACCAATTTGAGCAAATAGGTTGACGACAACGGGGAATCAGAAACTTTTATAGTAGATATGTTCTATTAAAACAAATGTAACGTAACATTGTTTGATGATGTAGTTTTTTGACTACAAATTGGTCGGCTACAAATAGGTTGCCGACAACGACAGATCACAAATGTTTATAATAGAAGAACACAATTTATAGCCATTTATGTACTCGCCATTGTTGTGTTCTATTATAACCAACCAATTTGATTGTGTTCTATTATAACTAACCAATTTGTAGCCATTTGTTTACTCGCCATTGTTTGATGGCGTGTGTCCTATTATAACCAACAAATTGATTGTTGTGGTCTATTATAACCAACCAATCTATTTGTAGCCATTTGTTTACTCGCAATTGTTGTGTTCTATTGTAACCACCCAATTTGATTGTTGTGTTCTATTATAACCAACCAATTTGTAGCCATTTGTTTACTCTCCGTTGTTTGATGACGTGTTCTAATATAACCACCTATTCTATTTGTAGCCATTTGTTTACTCGCCATTGTTATGTTCTTTTATAACCAACCAATTTGATTATTGTGTTCTATTATAATATATAATATTGTGTTGGTACAACAATACCGAGTAAACAAATGTAACGTAACATTGTTTGATGACGTCATTTTTGACTACAAATTGGTTGGCTACAATTAGGTTGGCGACGACGAAAAATCACAAACTCTTATAATAGATGTTCTGTTATAAGCAACCAAATTGATTGCTGTGTTCTATTATAACAAACCAATCTATTTGTAGCCATTTGTTTAGTCGCCATTGTTGTGTTCTATTATAGCCAACCAATTTGAGTGTTGTGTTCTATTATAATATATAATATTGTGTTGGTACAACAATGCCGAGTAAACAAATGTAACGTAACATTGTTTGATGATGTAGTTTTTTGACTACAAATTGGTCGGCTACAAATAGGTTGCCGACAACGACAGATCACAAATGTTTATAATAGAAGAACACAATTTATAGCCATTTATGTACTCGCCATTGTTGTGTTCTATTATAACCAACCAATTTGATTGTGTTCTATTATAACTAACCAATTTGTAGCCATTTGTTTACTCGCCATTGTTTGATGGCGTGTGTCCTATTATAACCAACAAATTGATTGTTGTGGTCTATTATAACCAACCAATCTATTTGTAGCCATTTGTTTACTCGCAATTGTTGTGTTCTATTGTAACCACCCAATTTGATTGTTGTGTTCTATTATAATATATAATATTGTGTTGGTACAACAATGTTGAGTAAACAAATGTAACGTTACAGTGTTTGATGACGTCAATTTTTGATTACAAATTGGTTGACTACAAAAAGGTAGTCTACAAATAGATTGGCGGCGACGACAAATCACAATTTTTATAATAGATAGATGTTCTATTTATTTAGTGTTCTGTCTGACGACAGGTCCATATGAATAGGATCCTTCCATCCTTTTCTCGGACTGGTACCTGTTCATATACGTTCTTGGCAGATGATGCATAAGTGGTTTGCTATTGCCTTCTTCTGTGTATGAATGGAGTAATTGTTGGGATGCCACGGAGAAACCGGGGAAGCCCCAGGAGGGAAACTCCGTGTTGCTTAGACCACGGCCCTGCCCAACACAAGTTATAAATTGAGGCACCGGCGGGAATCGAACCCGAGACCCCAATTTGTAGGCATTTGTTTACTCGAAATTGTTTTATGGCGTGTGTTTTATTATATCAACCAATATATTGATAGCAATTTGTTTACTGGCCATTTTTGTGTTCTATTATAACCAACCAATTTGGTTGTTGTGTTCTATTATAATATAATATTGTGTTGGTACAACAATGCCGAGTAAACAAATGTAACGTAACTTTGTTTGATGACGTAATTTTTTGACTATAAATTGGTTGACTACAAATAGGTTGGCGACGACGACAAATCACAAATTTTTATAATGTAGAAGATAGATGTTCTATTATAACCATCCAATTTGATTGTTGTGTTCTATTATAACCAACCAATTTGATTGTTGTTTTCTATTATACCCAACCAATCTATTTGTATCCATTTGTTTACTCGCCATTGTTGTATTCTGTAATAACCAACCAATTTGGTTGTGTAAATTATAAAATATGATATTGTGTTGGTACAACAATGCCGAGTGAACAAATGTAACTTAACATTGTTTGACGACGTCATTTTTTGACTAAAAATTGGTTGGCTACATATAGGTTGGCTTCGACGACAAATCACAATTTTTTATAATAATAGATGTTCTATTATAAGAAAACAATTCGATTGTTGTGTTCTATTATAACCAACCAATTTGTAGCCATTTGTTTACTCTCCGTTGTTTGATGACGTGTTCTAATATAACCACCTATTCTATTTGTAGCCATTTGTTTACTCGCCATTGTTATGTTCTTTTATAACCAACCAATTTGATTATTGTGTTCTATTATAATATATAATATTGTGTTGGTACAACAATACCGAGTAAACAAATGTAACGTAACATTGTTTGATGACGTCATTTTTTGATTACAAATTGGTCGGCTTCAAATAGGTTTGCTACGAATAGATTGGGGATGACGACAAATCACGATTTTTTTATAATAGGAAATTGGTTGGCTGCAAATAGGTTGGCGACGACGACAAATCACAAATGTTTATAATATACGATAGATGTTCTATTATAACCAACCAATTCGATTGTTGTGTTCTATTATAACCAACCAATTTGTAGCCATTTGTCTACTCGCCATTTGTCTACTCGCTATTGTTTGATGACTTATGTTCTATTATAACCAACCAATCTATTTGTAGCCATTTGTTTACTCGCCATTTTTGTGTTCTTTTATAACCAACCAATTTGATTGTTGTGTTCTATTATAATATAATATTGTGTTGGTACAACAATGCCGAGTAAACAAATGTAACGTAACATTGTTTGATGACGTCATTGTTTGACTACAAATAGATTGGGGATGACGACAAATCACGATTTTTTTATAATAGGAAATTGGTTGGCTGCAAATAGGTTGGCGACGACGACAAATCACAAATGTTTATAATATACGATAGATGTTCTATTATAACCAACCAATTCGATTGTTGTGTTCTATTATAACCAACCAATTTGTGGCCATTTGTTTACTCGCCATTGTTGTGTTCTTTTATAACCAACCAATTTGATTGATGTGTTCTATTATAATATATAATATTGTGTTGGTACAACAATGCCGAGTAAACAAATGTAACGTAACATTGTTTGATGACGTCATTGTTTGACTACAAATAGATTGGGGATGACGACAAATCACAAATTTTTATAACAAGATACATGATTGTGATAAACATTAGCGCTAGAATGGAGTATTTTCCTAACACCAACCTTAGATTTTGTGTCTGTTTCTGTATTGATGGTAATTACAGATAAAAGTCTTTAATGAAGTAGATTTATTTTAAGAAGTAATAATAACTTAGCTTCTTAAGAAATTGCACGCGTATGACGGAATTCGGTAGTTTAATTCCGTAATCGTAGAAACACATGAAGTCCGAGACCCTTCGTGATGTTTAGATCGTCTAGAAGAAGGAGAAGAAGAAGAAGAAGAAGAAGAAGAAGGAGAAGAAGAAGAAGAAGGAGAAGAAATCGGGATAGTGATTCCCCACTTTTGATTCGAACTGGATATCTCTCGAATAAATTGGCATCACCGTTGAATCCGTGTTGTTAGTTTTATTCTCGCCATTACTGTGGGTGTGTGTGCATGTATGGGCGCGTCATATCCTGTGTCGTGGGATTTCCCTAGTGATAGCGATGGGAGATCTCTTACTGCCAAGCGGTAGCCATGGTTACCATTTAATGTAGATCACCGTTCAGCGTTTCCTGGCTCCGTGACACTTTCAGTAACTATTCTAAAGGGAAGACAAGAAAATTCAAGAGGAAAGGGAAATTGGCGATTCTGATGTAATACACAATTCACTTGAGGTCATAAGCAAATAATTTGACGGACAGTCTGCAAATATTGATCAACTTATTTCTGTGAAACTAATATAAGGGTCATAGAAAATAGATTATAAAAAATAATACATAGTTCTTTGTTTGGGAATGAGTAGAATTTGAAAACGCATTCTTTGTGATTCTATAATCTCAATGGAATTAATATTAATGCATTCGGAATAAGGTAATTGGTTTGTAAGATGTAACAAACAGTGCAGATACTGATGATGATCTACAACCCGCGGACCGCCGGAATTCGTGAGACAATTTCATAAAATTAATTATAAATATATCGTTTAAACGTTTGTGTTTACGCGTCTAAAATATAATGCAAACAAGAATAAATGTGATATTTTATTTTTGGAACATTGTAACGAAAGATACCATTATTTGGTCTTCTAACTTTATTTGTTAGAAGATGCAGAATGGAAGAAAATATTGAAGATAAATATGCTATTTGGATTGTAAGGTTTCTACATTACAATTTATAATTTTTGCCACACATCTACAAATATATTGTCGTATTTCAAGTTTATGTAAAATTGAATTACACTTTTTATATTTGACACTACACTTCACTACACTGAATTATACTACACTACAGACACACACATGTCAAGTTTTGTGGATTTTAAAGGTGGTTATGCGAAATAAATGCAGATTATCCATGCACAAAACATGCATGTCAAGTTTTGTGGATTTTAAAGGTTATTATGCGAAATAAATGCAGATTATCTATGCACAAAACACAATAATACAATAAGTGTGAACGTCATTATAAAGGTCGTTGGATTGGCAACGAAGATAGTTTGTGGATGACAGAAAGCATTTCGTGTTCGTTGTCAGCAACACATTTCTGCTTTGTGTGAAGGAGGAAATGAATTCTTCAAGTGTGATTGAACAAGAATGATTGATGCTTCACTGTCGTGCTAATTGGAGCAGAAAGCATGAACAACATAAATGTCCATGTTTTGTGACGTCATTAGTCGTTAATACGAGCTAAATTTGTTGCGGAAACAGTCCCATGCGTGTTTATTCTGTCAGCGAACAATACCGCGAAGTCAGTTCGCTCTTGTAGAAATACCAAGGCACGCCAGAGCAGAAATGGATTTCAAACTATCACACTAAAGCAATTTGCATTGAACTATCACTGCTGTGCCGACACTTGTAATAGTCTACTATAAAATTATTACGCCAATGAAATTAACTCATTCACGTGTTCATCCTAATATTTGACGAATACTGAATATGACATCTGCATCGATTATTAGCGTTGCAAAAAATATATTTCTGTGTATGTTTTGAGGTTTTCACGGCGGTGAGTCTGAAGATGGCTGTATTTTGGGTTGTTGCGCCGTGTAGTCTGGTGGAAGTTCACCGACGTTTCACAGGTCCTTGCTATCATCATCATCACCATCATCAGGGCTTATTGTTCATCGTCCTACTCTGCGGAACAATTTCTAGTCTTTAAGGCTTTGATTTTTCAACAGTCGATTTGTATCTACGGTAGAAAGATCTCGAAAACAATGTGTGGCCCAAAATTACAAAGGACACTGGAATTTCGTTTGTATCACCAAAGTTTCTTCTCTGTTTTCCGCACTGTACTGTTCTGAAGTACAGTGCGTGTGTATGTGAGACAGAGAGAGAGGGCTTGAGGAGAGAAATATGGCGCTGTCAAGGAAGAGGGCTTCAGCGCGTGACAAGGGACGCACTTTGCATTGTCATCTCTCGTTCACACGAACTTGCATCGTCGTCCACCTGACAGTTATCACACCATCCCCACTGACAGAGGACATCAACAACTGTTAGCTTGCCCATCTCATATTCGGATTATCAGGTACTGTAATCAGTATAGCTGTCAGGAGAGAGAACACTCCTCACTTTCTTGCCAGCCTTTAAAATGAGCTACAAACATTTCCTCTTTAACCACATAAATGTATAATAACTTAAATGTTAGCGAGCTGTCCAGTAACTACTACGGCCCAGATAGGTAGTCATTTAAATAACCTCAATGTTCACATGTCGAAGTAAAGTGTATTGTGACGTGGGGTTCGAAGAAATTGGGGGGTTAAGTCCGGTGAGGGCCGTGATTTTGTGTCTTTGCCACAACGCCCAGGCCTATTCTGAAATAACCCAAACCCCGTTTGCAGTTGTCACTGTGGGATCTTTATTCAGATTTAAAATTAAACCAATAGGAAATTCATAAACTGTTTTTAGAGTATCGATGTTGTGGCGGCGTGTGGATTAGCAGGTGGATAGCAGAGTTTTGTAGGAAGAGGTTGTCTTCATCTTGACGGTTGGTTTTGGGTTATTCGCGAAGGAAACTTGGAAAAATCCTGCAATTAGCTTAGCATGTCAGCCTATCCGCTTGTAACTGTCGAAAACCGCGAAACAGATTTTCATGAAATGTGGTATCAGGGAGTTGTACTAAAATTCGTCGACACATTGCAGTTTCGGTTAAAATCAGAGAACAATAATGGGGACATAACACGAAGACTGACACGTGTTCCTGAGCACATTAAGATCATAGCCCGCCAAATAATTGGCAGAGTGTTTCGAGCAAACGTGGATAAAAATGAAACACGTGGCTAATAAACACACTTTTTCCACAAGTCTTATGGTTTTCGATATCAGTTAATAAAAGCGACTTTAATGCTTCGTCATATTTTAATTCATGCATGAACTCTTTGACTGCTTTTAATCAGGTTTGGCATTGGAGGTCCTTTGCTTGTGACGTTCAGCCAGCTTATGCTGTCTGTAAGAGAGCGACGAAGGTTGGCAATCAGGAATTAAAGTTTGAAGGTAATAACGGAGTAAAGACGCCAGGATTCTCTTCAGTTCTTGAATGGCGTTGAAATTGTACCGCAGTTTAAAGGAATTTATTTGTTCAGAATGTGGTTTTACATTTGTATGAGATTGCCAGCTGTGTTCCAAGTATCTGGCACACACTGTGTGTGTAGACTTGATTCAGTGCAGGATGTGGGCAATCATTACATCTGCTTCGGGTATCAAGTGGGCGAGGCTGCTAGCACTGCCTTATCACCCCTGTTAACACATGAGTTTGTGATTGAATAATGATCGGTTCTAAAGGCACTTTAACTTGAATTTTCCAGTTTCGCAAGTTAAAAAGCGTTTTATTGTAGAATGTCTGAGACGGGTTATTGAAACGGGTGCGAAAGGAAACTGGCTTTACATATAGGCCTGCCTTAGAATATTGCTACAGAACTAAGAAAAATCACGAATATGTACAGTCAGAATATTCATCCATTGCTAGTAATCTGCAAATAAACCACAAAAAAGTGTCCCATGAGTAATAAATGTAACCTTATGTACTTTGATGTGCGTATTGTGATGCGGCAGTGTATGAACACCGGGTCACAGCAGTCAATGAGGTGAACAACATACCAGCCTAATTCAACCACTCGGTCACTTTTAGGCGAGGTCAGGCCGCGTTTAGGATAACTCCAACTTCAGCTTTACTGTTTGAAGCCCGTTTGTCTCATCGCCACTATTTGCTCTTTCCTTCCTGAGTAGACAATAGTTGCTCAGCTGGTCAAGACATTTCCCGCCATTATGGACCCGAATATTCAATACTATCTTCACAAGATACACTGGACCCTATCCTGAATCAGAAAAATATAGTCAATATTTTGTCACCCTCATTGTCTGAAATTTGTTTTAATTTTATATTTCCGTTTAGCCCGTGTCTTCTAAGCTCTCTGGTTTCCTCACGTGTTCCGACTACGTTCGGGCAACGCGTTTCTCGGAAGGAGAAGGCCGCCGAAACGTGG
>NW_019059663.1:218134-232692 GCF_000696155.1 Zootermopsis nevadensis | reverse complement strand
TGAAACGTTCATAAACATCGACCAGACTACTCAGCGCAACAACCCAGAAGACAGAAATCTTCATACTCACCGCTGTGAAAACCTCAAATCCTGAATGATGTAAATGTTACGTTGTGGACAGATTTAGGATAGGATACACTGGCGAATTGTTATGAATGCGTTGAACTTTCGGATTTCAGAAAATATGGGGCATTTGTTTAGCAGCTGTTCTCAAAGAGCCTGCTCAGTGCAGTTAAATAACTAAATCGCTTTGTGTGTTAAATATTACTCAGACAGTAGGCAATGCCTAACAGCACTTAAGCTCGCAAAATTCTTCTTAACACGCTTGCACTGTATGTGAGACACTTATTCCATATTTTGTAGTTGACTGCACGCCACTCGTTCAGTTGTCAAATAATTTACTTATCCACAACAGAACATGTCTCTTGTTGTGATTACATACAATGGGTACAAGGTGCTTTGCGACAGCGTAGAATGACGTTGATGCAGGCCTCCAGTGGGCTGAATGTGATAGGCGAGAACATTTACAGGGCTCAGTGTGATCCATAGCTTCGTGGTGTGTCAGTCAGGCAAGTTTGTGTATTCGTACGTAGTTAGAAACTAGGAATTTGTATGTCTGTCACCGAAGAAGAGCTGTTACGTGATTATGTACGTTAACTGTTGTGTCAGTGACTGTAACTATGCAGCGTGTGGGACGAGTGTTCATAATGATTTGCTTAATGCCTTGTCGGGTCGAGACTCTTCCAGCGTCTCTTTCTTGGGGTTAAGGGTAACCACGAAACTCTCGTAATATTCGATCTTGCGTTTCGCAGTAAGCTCTGTGCGACATTCACATCCTCTGCGGTCAATCGGGTATAGATCGTTAACTAGGTCCTCATGACTGACCTAGTGTTATTATTGTTTTATTTCCGATACATAAGTATTAAAGAGGTAACCCCAAACATGACAAATGTCTTGTGTGTTTATCTTCAGTTACGCCATCTTCGGTCAAACTGGTTTAGTCCTATGTTATTTTCTGTGTTCTAGTCGTAACTTTCTAACTAGCATAAACAAAGTTAACCTAACCATAGGTAGAATGTTCTTAGTCAAACGCACCACCGGCTGTGACTATGAGTGCACGCAGCCAATTTTACACTCATTAATGAAGTAAGATTTTTCATGCAGGCATTTTGATTTTCATGATGATAATGCTCAGGAAGTAGAAACCAGGGTTATATTTACATTCCTTTTGGGTATCGGAACAATTATCTTAGATTACTTTTGTGGTGGTTGAAATCAATCTTAAAATCTTATCCATTTACAATAAGTCACATATTATGTGTTATAAAATCGTTTTTGATAAATGATAAGTTCTCTTTCAACCTTTGCATTCATATATTTTACTTTTAAAAAAATCTTTCCCTTTTGTGGTGGTAAATATAATGTGATTTTTTCTTCTCACAACCGGACGTAGCCAATTTGCTACTGCGCATAATCTCCGCGCAGAAGTCGCTGGTAGAGAGAGACGCTTCCATTCAGACGGCAGCAGCGAAGCGTCGTACAGCGTCGCCAGTAGCTGTCAGAGTTGGACGCGTGTCGGGTGTTCGGAATGGCCCAACGGGAGATTTAAAAGTACAATTTTCTACGTATCTGGCGATATAAGAGTAGTGTGACCGAATAACACTGAAGATCTTCGGGAAACAAAGACGCAATTGGACTAACACTATTTTTGTCCCACGAAGAAATATTTCCACTGTGAAAACGTTCTAATTTTTTGTGTTTTGTATAAGGTTGTATTTTCGTATGTCGATACCGATGCGAATTTTTTAAGTACGGTTTCATATACTGAACACTTTATACGAATAGTTTAGGTGATTATAGATAAAGTTTTTCAGACTGGTCAAATTTTGCGAATTTAATTCAGTAACACTGAGTTGAAAATATATCTGGAACAGCACAAATTACGAAATCGTAATACGATTTGTTTGTGAAATGATTTAAGTTGGCATGAATATAAACTGAGTATGTAGTAAGAAACTATAAGGAGAGTTTGCTATAATTGTGTTGTCAGATCTTACCCAACCTTCGTTTCTTGTGGTGTAGGTAGGAATAAGTGTCGTGTTCTGTGAAATCTGTTTATGGTTTGCACCTCCAAAAATAGAAAAGTTGGGGGTGTTTTCAGGGGTGATGATGCAGTGATTCGGGAATGCGTGTGGGTGATCGCAGGGACATGGTACCATATTAACAAAACTGCCTGAAACAACGGAATATAGCTCCTGAGAGACTGAATGTGATAATAGCCACAAGAACTGATATAGTTTTTAAGGTGCGAATTGATAACGTATAGAATCCATGGTCAGATTTGCTACTAGTGATTGTTTATAACGACACTGGGTGAACTTCATCATAGATATTTTTAATTACTTCGAAGCCTGGTCAATTCTTTGAACGGTTGTGTTATTTCTGTGGATTACAGTTAAACACCCAGCGTAATTTTTACATTATTTCTGATTACTGAGGTTGTAACCATTACAGAGAATTTGTGCTTTGAAGATAACGAAACAAACTGTTGCTTATGAAAAATAAATAAGAACAAGAAAGAGACACATATTGTAGATATTTGTAAAACGTCGGTGAACATCAGAAAATATGCGTTAAGAAAGAAGCGTATTTCAAGTAATTGAAAAGACAGCAATGAATACATTCGTTCTAATAACAGTAAATAACTGGAATAGGAGACAGTCTTTTTGACGTTGTGGTTGTGTGTGAATTTTAAGAAGAGAGGAAACTTCAGAATAATTGTCAACAATCCAGATAACAATGAGGCTACTCTTGATTCTCGCCTGGCTGAACGGAGTCTGCGTCGTTCTGATCCCAGCCTCTACACGGAAGGGTGAGTTTACAAATTGTTCTCTTTTCTTTTAATCACATAACTTATTATTTGTACGTGTTTATAACATCAATTTTGTTTTATATTCAGACACGACACCCCGAAGGCTGTGGTGTATGAACATCGCAACAAATTCGTCTCGTATTGAATTGTTTTGCTTTTCGCTAATTACTTACAGGATATTAGTAGATGTTAATATATGAACCACTTAATTTAGTACATCATAATTTGGCATTTCCATCTCAAAATGTAATGATGTATATTGTTTGTGTCCGAAGAGATCTCAGCAGGTCTTGGAACATCAGTATTTACTGGCAATGGCATCGCATAGTAACACCCTTTTTCACTAAAGGGTGATATAAAATTAGTAATGCATAATAATAATAATAATTATAATTATAATTCAACTACTTTATTACTTGTGTATTGTCAACGCCAGGAATGCTTAGCCGAAAACCAGGGCAGTCTTTGGGTTTAGCTACGTACACTTCCACAGTCTGCAGACTTTAGTTTTATTTTATATTAACCAAATGTGGACGCATTAATTATTTTAAACATGTTATTGTTTGAGCTTGATGTGCTCTGTATTTTATAACGTTTTCATGGTTCCGTATTTTTCAAATATACTGAAAAGCCCGGCAATGTTAATTCTACTCTATCCATTTAATTGAACGTCAAACCACTTCTGCCAATCAGTAACTTATTAATTTCAGTTCAGGTCGACTTTGAGTGCTATTGTAACTTTGATTATGAAACTGAAAGCAAACATGATTACACCAGTTGACGAAGACAATTTATCATTTCCTAATGCTTTATGATAATTAGCGTTCATGTTATTTAACGTAAATAAACATAATTTGATCAGTTTTATGTGGTTTCATAAAATGTATATATTAAAAAAAACTATAGATTTTTCACGCGTGGTGATAAGTTTTCATGAATAACATATTTTCACAAAGCTGTGGCCGGATGTCCTTAATAAGCGTTGATTTGCACAAATAAGCTACGAGTTTTTCCCACACATACCTGTTTCGTATTTGGATAATCGATTTATGTCTAAATCAGTGGTTATACTGGTTTCCTTAAATACAACTAGGTACTCTAAAATGTTTTAAGTTTTTAACCTTGAGAGGTTTATAAATTACAGCATCCGCCATATATGCACTGTGGGAATTTTAATAAAGTCTAAAATTTTTAAAATTTATTGACAGTTTTTGGTTGCTTTAATTTGACCACAGTGGCAACATGCTTAGCTAACCTCGTGGGAGACAAAGCCCAACCTGAACAGCTGATAATCACTCACCAATTCTGAAAACTCGTCGCATTCCGTGGTAACCGAATATTTATTAACGTGTGTTTAAAAGACCGCTTAAGTGGACCTTGTCCAGTTTAACTCAGTTCATACACTCGTACACTATTTATTTCACATATGTCCCAATATTATCGTCTTTTCCGCTTCAACGTGCTATTTAACCTTCAGGCTTTTCGACTACATTCTCTATTCCCCCTAAACCCGCACAATGTCTCGTCCGCTTCAACCTCCCTTGATTTGATTACCGTACTTTTATGTTTGAAGATAACAGCCATGTGTCTTCTCATTATGCATCTCTCTCTTGCGTACAAATATTCTCCTCGGTATCGTGTTCTTACACACCCTCAATCCGTTTTCATTTAGAGTCAGAGATCAAGTTTCATATACATAAGAACGAGGGGTAATGAGTATAGTTTTTCTTAGTTTGTTCTCAGGTGTTCAGATAGGATGCGGGAAGACAAATGATCCGAACTGGATAGTAGCAAACTTCTCCCGAACATGATAATCTCCTCTTCCTGAATGTCAGAAATATCGATTTTAAAATATTTGCATTTTCCTACACGTTCTAAGGAATTTTTAGTTTACCTTACGTTTTATGTGAATGTCGTGTTTCTCGTTTGTTCGCTGCAAATGTCAGTGACTTATAGCCAGAACTACGGTCATCTCATCTGACGGACTTTGCTTTTGCATCAGAACTCCAAGTCATTCAGAGTTCTTACGTTCCTCTGAGGAAATATGTTGGTAATCTTGGAGATTGCGTCCTGTTCTGCTTTCCCTGCATTAACCTGTTTTCACAAAGTTTTCGTCGAAAGGGGACTGCAGACAGCAATAAAAGCGGATCTGAAGTGCGAAGGGACATAAATAAAGATAATGGTGCGTAAAATAGTAGTAGCCGCTTGTTGTAGAAAGCGCCGGATTCCGTATTAATGCACTGAACAGCAGTCTGGTTGGCTTTATATGTATCTTCCTTCCCTCTTATTCTTCTATTTATTTATATTCGTTTATTACGTTTCTTCGATTTATTTTCCCCCTTTAACTGATTTTTTTTACAATCTTTCAGCGTCCATTTTTACTTTATTTTGATCCTTACTTGTATTCGCTCAGCTGGCGAAAACCTCCACCTCTTGTGGAATCCGCGGATTCATTTTCGTGTTCACAAAAGCCCGTCACTGGTTCCTGTACGAATCCAATGAAACTTTGTCCACAGTCAAGCCCCATTTGACGTAACATGACAGGGAATTTTACAACTACGTATATCATGTATTAATATTGTAAGAGTATTTTAAATGACTAGTTGAAAAGTACGTGTAAGGAAATGGTGGTAGAATTTACGACGATAATTGCCAGATATTTGCCTGTATGGCCTGAAGAAAACCACGTAAATCCTAAATTACAGTAGTCAGTTTACGGACCAAGAATCGATAGAAGAAATGACCAGAATGCAAAGCAGGTGCGGTAAGCACTTGGCCAAGATTTGTATTGTATACATTGGACAGCCCTGATTGATGGATTTCTCGTAAATTGAAAAGGATGCTGAAATATGCGATCGTGGTATATTTTAAGGCACTGTCACAATTTTTGGTATGAAACCTCTGTCAGGATAGCTTATCTCTGGTTGAAGATTCGAAATCAGATCCTACTCAGTGTGTTTCGGTCGTCGAGAACTTTCGGCGAAAGAATTCGGAGACGGCTCAGACATCACTGTCGGTATCAGAGTCAGGAACCTGGGGAGTGAGAAGCGAAAATGTTAGAATCGAAGTAATTATCTCCGGTCTGTTGATTAGAAATTGACTTAAGTATCAAAGCTTGATCATTTTCTCAGCCCTCTCTGCTTCTCAGGTTGCGTTTTACTGGGATAAGCCGTCTGTGCCCTGAAGTGTCTGGGCGTATAATTAAGACGCATTACTTGCATTTGAATAATTGAAGACGCTGAGTGCAGAGTAACTTATCTCTAAGCAGGATGAAGACAGTTCTCAGATGCTACACCACTTCAATGCCTATAACACGTTTACATCACTTCGAAATTAGTTACTTATATCAGATGTTTTTTCTTTGTAAGACTTTAAAACTCTGTGTCGCAATAATGTCTTATATACAGTAAATCATCAACAGGTTTCAGTTGATGGGACTAAAATAGCTTTTTCTTATGCCTATAGCTTTTCGTAATGCTGTAGGAAGACAGAACCGCAAATAATAGTGTTTATGACGTATCGGCTTATAAGTGTTAACATCCAAGTCATTCACAAGTTATTATCGTCAAAAGAAATATTTCGCGATTGTTATTAAAAAATAATGTTGTTCCCACCACAGTAATTTGCACTCCCGATTTTTATGTTATTAATGAGGCGATGTAAGAGCGATCGACTTATGTATGTATGTCTGTAGTTTGTTGGTTTTTTGCATTGATTCCTTTTAAATGTATTTATTTTGAATAGTCATATGAAGGTTCTGTTTCCAAGTGAAATTTGGAAAATTTCTTGACTTTCTGAGCGAATATTAGCTTCTTCAAATGTTTTTGCTCCGTGGAGATAGTTATTAATGTCAACTATATTTTAAACCCAGAGGAAGATATTTGTAAACAAATATTTGTCCCCAACAGAACTGAAAATACTTCATATAGCGTTTAATTCAAGCACCATGCAGTTTGTTTATTCGCTGGTGGTGGCTAGCAGCCAGTTCTAGGAACGAATGTACGTAGGGTGTTGTTTGTTTTGTGTATTGTTGTCTTTATTACTCAAGGTATTTTAATATAACATAAGAAAGTTATTTTGAATGATCAAATGTACGTTCACAGCTCGAAAGGGGATAAAGCTTTTTTTTGAGTGTACTTTCTATACATAACTACAGCAACTATTAGCATTGTCTTCAGCTATATTAAATTTTAGACAAAACGAAATTTCAGTGGCCGCCGTGATTTGGCTGGCGACTGAGCGTAAGTCAGTCAATCGAGTGTAGGGAGCGGAGTAGAATACCTGAAAGCGTCTGTTTTGTTGATCGTGCGGATTGAAGCTTTTGCTCGGTTGGGGGCGACATCATTTGAAGCTGAAACACAATTTCATTCCCGTCAACGTACAAACGTGTACGGACGCAAAGAATTCACTAAAACCCGATTAGTCCAAGTAATTAGTTTTCCTGTGTTGCATTTTTATACTTAATAGCGCATGCTTATATTAAAAATGGTTTGTTCCAAAAATAATGTCTCCCTTTAGATTAAACGAGTTATAAATGAGAATTTTAGTATAAAATTATATGTAAGAGGGTCTATTTTTAAAAGTATCATACTGATTATTGGTCTTAATACTTTCATTTACCTTAAGTCGCTTATTCAACTGTAGATGTTATTAAGCGTCGATAAGATGAAATTGCCACGAATAGTAATTAGTAGTAATAATCGAAAGGAGCCAGTCACTTCGTGATTGTGCCCTCTTGATCCAAAGTTAGGACCTTCATCTCCTACCTGGCGTATGGCTGGCCTGGAGTAAATGCTGTTTTAAGAATACAAGAAGTATTGCTTTCTCATTTCATTATTGGTATCTAATACGACCCGTGATATTTCTTTAAAGTTGATGGTCTCTGATATGTATAATAATTTCGCAGCTTTTATGGAACCAAAAAGTTTATTATCGTGTTCACAAAAGCCAACCTTACGGTCCGTAATCCGACGGAGCTGAAGTTTAATTCATAGCCTACTAGAAATTAAATGCATAGAAATTGCATATTCTCAGTTAAAATTTGATTTATTTATGGAAAATAACCTATACCTGTCGTGGGGAATCTAACCTTACATGACTGGTATATAGAAAATTCGGACTTTAGAATTAATGTGAATTTAATTTTTATCTGCTAATTTTAATCCTGCTTATTGCCATTAATCATATTATTTTCGTTTTTACCATTTGTTACGTATCCACTTTCATTCGATTTTGTGAAAAACACAGTTCTGCTATAGGCCATACCAAATTCTTTCGAAAAACAGTTACAAAACTTTGAAATAAAGTAATCTCGAACTGTTTAACGTAGCGTTGAAGCGCCAAGGCTTTGTTCGTGTCTTACCCGATTCGAATTTCAGCACAGATAATGCGTATCTTGACTGGTCATTTGTTTTCTTCAGTTACTCCATTCGAACTCTTGACATGCCCTCTCCTTCCATATCCTTACCCATTCGTCATTCATTACTGTCATCCTTTATACTTCGTGTTTATTTAAACATATGCAGTTGAAAGTACGTCGTTAAATAATCTGCGGAACAATCGATCAGTGAACTAAGGAAAATCACGGGATATGATGCGTTTTTTGAGCGCCGTTAGATCGTCATCAAAGGAGTCGCTCAGCTGCCGTACCAGCCCCAGGTTTTTCTTCCGTGCCTCAGGACGTATTTTGAGTCACAGAATTGTTGTTAGAAGTTAGTTTACATCATAAGTTATGTTTGATGGTTGCCACCTTCATCACAACAAAGCTGACAGCTTCTGGTGAGTGGCTTGTTTACCAGTAACATGACATCTTACATTCTGAGGAAGATTAAGTTTTCCCTGACGAGATTGACAAACACGCTCGCCTTCAGTTAAGATGAATTACTTGCCAATAATTTGGAGACATGGAATTACAGGAGCTGTAGAAATAATATTTAAGGTGCGACACTTTGTCTTAAAAATTTTTTTAATTCGTTTATCGTCTGGTTGGTATTAATATCCGCAACGTTTCGGACGTTGGTTCTGTTTCCATCTTCAGGCGAAAGGAAGACAAAAGAATCATCTGTTGTGCCCCTGTTTGCTATAAAATTTTAAAATGTAGGGGGTTTGTTACTTTTAGTTGTATGAAATTCATAATAAGTCTGTATCAACCTTAGTATCCCAGAGATGCGAAGTGACAATATTTAGCTTTTTTCAAGAAATATATTGTTCTATAAATTTTATCTGATCATGCAGTTTATGAAATCTTTCACTAATTTTAACGTTCTTATTCATATGAGGGGTGGACTTTGAGGCAAGATTGTGGATATAGTGGAAGAGTGTAGGTACGTATAAGCAGATGCATCGCAGTTGTGTTCGGTCACAAGTTTTACTCCAGTGTTGCCCTGAGTTAACGGAAATGTCACAGAAAGACGGAATGTCAGTGGTAGCTGTCGGTGCGTGCGTGGGATTGATGCAATTACAAGCTGCAGACACTTCGAAATAATTGGATGCGGTGGTTCCACTCAGCTGTAGGCACCAACTCTAGGATCTCGACAAAATGCCTTGATAGACGTTATAAATGACCGCAGTTTGGCTTACATAGATTTCCGTCGGTTTCCATAGCGACAAAATGGGGTACAGCAGGTGCATGTCTCATGCACCTGTGTAATTGTTGCATGTTGTACCAAGCCGTAGAGAACGATATCGTTTGGAAGTGGAAGGATTTCAGAAAATCGACTACCGAGACCTCAGGTTTCTGAAGATTGTATGCGTTTTTTTATGTTCGTCAGTTCGTCATTAGAATACGGACGGCTTTGCCCCTCTTTCCAAAATTGCCTGAAAGAGTTAAAGCCAAATAAATAATCAGAATTTTTTTTTTCCAAAAAGTAGACGTATTAAAGTAATTCGGCGTATGTGTCAAACACGTGCAGGACTTTTAGGCTTTCTAGCCAGAAACTGATTCAGTGGACAAAATCCTCTTTGAGAAACTGATAGTTGCTCAGTTTGAGTTCAATACACGTTCACAAGAGTCTAGCACTAGTCCTTATTCTGATTCAGATGAACTCAGTTTACACACAGAGCCATTTTAATGATCCATTTTAATATGTCATACTATCTTCCCTTAGGTCTCCCAAATGTTCTCTTCTTTTCAGCTTCTCCGACTAAAGACGTACGATTTTTTTCATCTCTAATACGTGCTACTTCTCCACCATCCTATACCATTAGTTTTTGTGTAATTGTTTTCCAAATCATCATCACTCCCAGTTATTTCTCCATTCCACACCATGTAACACATTTTACACAATTTTGTTTAAGTGTGAGACAAACTCACGGTACTTTCTTCCCGCAAGTCGCTAGTGCAGCGCTGTCAGTACGTGTTTGTTGAAGCGGTGGTGCGAATTTGTTTCGGTAGATCCACGCGGACATCGGCCATTGCAGTGCAACTGGAAGCCTCTTTTGTACGCTCATATTACATTGTTGTGTCCCGGACTGTTCTGATGTCACATGTTTTGACTTCTGTCACCGTGATCAATGCAGTCCAACGTGAAATTAATCTCCTTGATCATACGTGCAGCATTCAAGCGGGCAGTCTCCATATTGTAAGCAGCCGCCATGTTGTTTCAGTATGATCAAAGTGAAGTTGGCTGTGACCATTGCATTCCTAGAAGAGCTTTCATGAACCTCTAAGGTTGATGTTCGTGTTCAAAATATGTCGTCAATTGACCCTACCCTAGTGTACGAAACCCTTTAAAGCCTAGTTGCAAGTACGTGTACCACCTGATTTATCGGTAACTGTGTATTTCATATTTGTGGCTCTCGTATGATTTTCAGTGTAAACAGGGATATTTTATTAAATATCATCAGTCATTTATTTTTTGTAATGGTAAAGTTTTGTTTCTTCTTTGATGAACGGACTGAGTTCTTAAATATTATTTAGACAAACTTCGTGTTCAAGGAGCCTTCAGTCCACATTCTACGCCCTAATTATTACAATTAGTTAAAAATAAGTTGTATTTGAAGTTCTAATGGCGATGAGTCTTTTGGGATGTAGCATCGTGTAGTTTAAATTTCAAAACAAATTTATTCACTATTGTGATTTTGAATTTGTTACTGCAATTTCTAAAAATGTGAACTTTGTAACATGTGAACATTGGTCACACTTACTCGAAAGTAATAACAAAATGAATAACTGTTTCCAACCTAATTGTCGCAAAACCTAAAATAGATCTTGAGGATTGGAATCAATTTTATATCAAATCTAAAACTTCTTGACGATGGTGAAGAGTCAATTGAATAAAAATTTTCTTTTATATTATCCATCGTCTAGTAAATATAAAACGTAAAACGACGTTTCGGAGATGGGACTCTGTCTCCGTCTTCAGGTTCCTACACAGTTGGGCCCACTAGATAGAGCTAATCCCTATCTCCGGAGATAGGGATTAGCTCTGTGAAGACGGAGATAGAGTCCCATCTCCGAAACGTCGTTTTACGTTTTATATTTACTAGACGATGGATAATATCCAAGTAAATTGTTATTCAATGGAATCAATTGGCTGAGGATAGTGTTCGGCCCCTGGCTGTTGTGAACACTTCTGGTTTCATAAAAGATGTGTAATTTCTTCTCCAACGGAGCGATTATGAGCCTCCCAAGTATTCTGCTTCACGGAGTTACATTAAGCGAACGTCCGAATTTAGCTATGTCGCCGCTTAAGATTACATCAGTTTACAAGCCTTATGAAGAGATCCAGCTGAATACACTGAAATTCTGTTTGTATTGTGATTGTTGAACCACGTAGCTGCGATGGTTGGGAGGAGAGATTCACAAACGTTGGCGATGTCCTTTCAGCGTTACCATAGCAACTTGGATGTGTTGCTCACGTCTCTCCTTGATATCGCATTATTCTCATTTGGCTTAAGTCTTGGTGGGAGCTCCATAAATTCTGTATGCCACGCAAGGCATTAACTACATCGTGAGTGTAGTGGAACTCTTGCGTCTGTACCCAAGACATAGGCCTATACTTAATGATAACATTGGTTCTACACCCCACGGCGTTGTACAGCCAGACACCCACCCTCTTTGCTGCTTCTACAGTGGAAGAGTGGTTCAAGTTCCTGAGGTTATAGCGGTTTGTAAGGATCATACAGCAGGGCGAAATATCGCGGCCGAGTGGGTAATTCGCTTGCTTCGTATTTGGGTCTAGATATCGGATGTCTTTACTGAGACGATTATTAGCTTTTCTCGGTCACACCAAGAAAATGCCGAGATATTGCCTTAAAATTAGGACACGCCCGTTCGTTTCCAAATTTATTATTTTTTGTACTACTTATCTTATATGTCGATGCAGTACGGTCTGAGCTGTTAACAGTATCATAAAATAAACTATAAACAAATAAAAGAACAGTTATGTTTCGTGCACTAATAATTGCTTGAAGATACGAGTTGTCACATGTAATAGGTGTTAATCTGTTTGTTTCTTTTATCAAATTTAGTATTTATCAGTCAGCAGTCAGCTGAATTCATAATTTACCGAATGCGTTCCTTCGTCATCCTGATCTTTCTTAAAACAGGTCACAATTAAATAATTAAATTGTTTATTTATCATGCCAGTCTTATGAGTACTGTATATTTTCGTTGACAAACTGACTTAACTAACTAAACTAACTAATCAACTCTGTGGACCGCAGTCCTTCTTTTTGAGGCACTAACAATGCGCTCGGCTAGTCAAGAAATTCCCTGAATTTCATGAAACCTTGAAGCTCTTTACCGTGTTCACAAGAGAACGCCACTGGTGCCTGTCCTGAGCCAGACGAATCCAATCCATTTCAATATCTTCCCATCTAAGCCTAGGTTTTCCGGGTGGTCTCTGTCCTTCAGGCTTTCAAAACGAAATATTGTACGAATTTCTCATCTTTCCAAAGCGCGCTACATTCCCTGCCCATCTCACAATCTTTGATTTGAGCGCCCTAGTAGTATCTGGTAAAGAATACAAACTGTGCAGTTTTCTTAAGCTTCTTTTCGCTTCATCCCTCCTAGATCCAAATATCCTGAAAATCTCCTCGGTGATTATTTGTGACGTGCGTTGAGATACGTAATATTTCCCGTCTTGGTTAGGTTGAAAATTGAAAATCAGTTGGCTGAGATCAATTTTCATTCCCCTGAACTAGACCGCTGTTAAGAGACGCAGAACCTGTTATGACGCCAAAATGTAGAACGGCCACCCTTGCATTAACACATTGTTCCGTTATTGCATTATAACACGGGGCACTGTTTGTAGTGCCGGCACCTAGCAGACAGAGTGGAAAACCTGTCTCCTGCACCTGCTGGCATTCATATTAATTGATCCTACATGTGCCTGTCAACCTATGGGCCTTATTTCGATGCCCGACGACAGCTACATAACTCTAAATGTAACTAACGTCATGGAGCACAGTCCTTCTTGAGAATTAGGATTTGAGAGGACCTCTGAAACGTTGGAAAATAATACTGCAACCCAGAAGACAGCGATCTCATTCTTGAGAAGCTGACAGTCGCTCAGTTGGTCAAGAAATTTTCTGTATTTTATGGAACCTTAAGTTCTTGTGGAAAAATTTCGCTATAAAGTCAAATGACGCCATATCTGTAGGTCTGTATACCAAACTGGCCATAGATCCTTGTGTTTTTGGAATATGGAGGTAATGATTAGTAGGAATAATTTATTTTGTGTTTCTAGCAGTGAACATATGATCTGTCAATAAGCCGTAGTACCAGTTATTGTTCGCATTGTTTACGTAGTTTGTGAATGGTACATGTTGAACAGTCATAAGTTAACCAGTTAGCTTAGTGAGCAATGCATAATTTGTATCCTTTTAAGCCTTAACAGATCGTTATTAGTGTGTCCCGTGCTAGTGCTCATATTTCTTACACCAGT
Source organism: Zootermopsis nevadensis (assembly GCF_000696155.1). The sequence goes on along the minus strand of NW_019059663.1, from coordinate 218,931 downwards.
GTAGTGTTATACATTGTAGACAAATTATACGACACTGTTGTGACACAGATATGCTCATTAGCATGGCACACTGATGATTATCTGTTAAAGGTTGAAACGCCTCTGTCGAGTATGCAAACTGTGTGTTCTGGACTAAGTGGTATAAAACTTAGTTGGTTAAATTATGAGTGTGAATTTTAACTTCTCGATGTAATAAGTTGTACGTACATGCAGGAATTAGAGGAAGAATTTTAGAAGTATGTGGTACAACGAAGAGCTGGTACTTTAGCTACTTCAGTGCAATAAAATATTAATATTTGTATATGTTTTGTGCGTATCTGATGCTTTATTTATTTTATTTAGTGTTCTGTCTGACGACAGGTCCATATGAACAGGATCCTTCCATCCTTTTCTCGGACTGGGACCTGTTCATATACGTTCTTGGCAGATGATCCAGAAGTGGTTTGCCATTGCCTTCTTCTGGGTGTGAATGGAGTAATTGTTGGGATGCCAATGAGGAAAACTCCGTGTTGCCTAGGCCACGGCCTGGCCCAACACAAGTTATAAATTCGGGCACCACCGGGAATCGAACCCGAGACCCCAGGATTACAAGGCCAGCGTTCTAACCGCTAGACCACCGCTAGACTACCTAAGACAAATTAAGGGGTAAATTCATATTACATAACGCGAAATCTCCAAATTTATAGAGACCACCTAGAACTGTCAGGATATCAATGCAACTGAGATGGGCTGGGAATGTTGTTAGATAAATTTATAGCACTATTTTGTTGGTACGGAAACGTCTTGAGGCTTGTCCA
>NW_019059663.1:182847-217206 GCF_000696155.1 Zootermopsis nevadensis | reverse complement strand
TGGACAAGCCTCAAGACGTTTCCGTACCAACAAAATAGTGCTATAAATTTATCTAACAACATTCCCAGCCCATCTCAGTTGCATTGATATCCTGACAGTTCTAGGTGGTCTCTATAAATTTGGAGATTTCGCGTTATGTAATATGAATTTACCCCTTAATTTGTCTTAGGTAGTCTAGCGGTGGTCTAGCGGTTAGAACGCTGGCCTTGTAATCCTGGGGTCTCGGGTTCGATTCCCGGTGGTGCCCGAATTTATAACTTGTGTTGGGCCAGGCCGTGGCCTAGGCAACACGGAGTTTTCCTCATTGGCATCCCAACAATTACTCCATTCACACCCAGAAGAAGGCAATGGCAAACCACTTCTGGATCATCTGCCAAGAACGTATATGAACAGGTCCCAGTCCGAGAAAAGGATGGAAGGATCCTGTTCATATGGACCTGTCGTCAGACAGAACACTAAATAAAATAAATAAAGCATCAGATACGCACAAAACATATACAAATATTAATATTTTATTGCACTGAAGTAGCTAAAGTACCAGCTCTTCGTTGTACCACATACTTCTAAAATTCTTCCTCTAATTCCTGCATGTACGTACAACTTATTACATCGAGAAGTTAAAATTCACACTCATAATTTAACCAACTAAGTTTTATACCACTTAGTCCAGAACACACAGTTTGCATACTCGACAGAGGCGTTTCAACCTTTAACAGATAATCATCAGTGTGCCATGCTAATGAGCATATCTGTGTCACAACAGTGTCGTATAATTTGTCTACAATGTATAACACTACACTGGTGTAAGAAATATGAGCACTAGCACGGGACACACTAATAACGATCTGTTAAGGCTTAAAAGGATACAAATTATGCATTGCTCACTAAGCTAACTGGTTAACTTATGACTGTTCAACATGTACCATTCACAAACTACGTAAACAATGCGAACAATAACTGGTACTACGGCTTATTGACAGATCATATGTTCACTGCTAGAAACACAAAATAAATTATTCCTACTAATCATTACCTCCATATTCCAAAAACACAAGGATCTATGGCCAGTTTGGTATACAGACCTACAGATATGGCGTCATTTGACTTTATAGCGAAATTTTTCCACAAGAACTTAAGGTTCCATAAAATACAGAAAATTTCTTGACCAACTGAGCGACTGTCAGCTTCTCAAGAATGAGATCGCTGTCTTCTGGGTTGCAGTATTATTTTCCAACGTTTCAGAGGTCCTCTCAAATCCTAATTCTCAAGAAGGACTGTGCTCCATGACGTTAGTTACATTTAGAGTTATGTAGCTGTCGTCGGGCATCGAAATAAGGCCCATAGGTTGACAGGCACATGTAGGATCAATTAATATGAATGCCAGCAGGTGCAGGAGACAGGTTTTCCACTCTGTCTGCTAGGTGCCGGCACTACAAACAGTGCCCCGTGTTATAATGCAATAACGGAACAATGTGTTAATGCAAGGGTGGCCGTTCTACATTTTGGCGTCATAACAGGTTCTGCGTCTCTTAACAGCGGTCTAGTTCAGGGGAATGAAAATTGATCTCAGCCAACTGATTTTCAATTTTCAACCTAACCAAGACGGGAAATATTACGTATCTCAACGCACGTCACAAATAATCACCGAGGAGATTTTCAGGATATTTGGATCTAGGAGGGATGAAGCGAAAAGAAGCTTAAGAAAACTGCACAGTTTGTATTCTTTACCAGATACTACTAGGGCGCTCAAATCAAAGATTGTGAGATGGGCAGGGAATGTAGCGCGCTTTGGAAAGATGAGAAATTCGTACAATATTTCGTTTTGAAAGCCTGAAGGACAGAGACCACCCGGAAAACCTAGGCTTAGATGGGAAGATATTGAAATGGATTGGATTCGTCTGGCTCAGGACAGGCACCAGTGGCGTTCTCTTGTGAACACGGTAAAGAGCTTCAAGGTTTCATGAAATTCAGGGAATTTCTTGACTAGCCGAGCGCATTGTTAGTGCCTCAAAAAGAAGGACTGCGGTCCACAGAGTTGATTAGTTAGTTTAGTTAGTTAAGTCAGTTTGTCAACGAAAATATACAGTACTCATAAGACTGGCATGATAAATAAACAATTTAATTATTTAATTGTGACCTGTTTTAAGAAAGATCAGGATGACGAAGGAACGCATTCGGTAAATTATGAATTCAGCTGACTGCTGACTGATAAATACTAAATTTGATAAAAGAAACAAACAGATTAACACCTATTACATGTGACAACTCGTATCTTCAAGCAATTATTAGTGCACGAAACATAACTGTTCTTTTATTTGTTTATAGTTTATTTTATGATACTGTTAACAGCTCAGACCGTACTGCATCGACATATAAGATAAGTAGTACAAAAAATAATAAATTTGGAAACGAACGGGCGTGTCCTAATTTTAAGGCAATATCTCGGCATTTTCTTGGTGTGACCGAGAAAAGCTAATAATCGTCTCAGTAAAGACATCCGATATCTAGACCCAAATACGAAGCAAGCGAATTACCCACTCGGCCGCGATATTTCGCCCTGCTGTATGATCCTTACAAACCGCTATAACCTCAGGAACTTGAACCACTCTTCCACTGTAGAAGCAGCAAAGAGGGTGGGTGTCTGGCTGTACAACGCCGTGGGGTGTAGAACCAATGTTATCATTAAGTATAGGCCTATGTCTTGGGTACAGACGCAAGAGTTCCACTACACTCACGATGTAGTTAATGCCTTGCGTGGCATACAGAATTTATGGAGCTCCCACCAAGACTTAAGCCAAATGAGAATAATGCGATATCAAGGAGAGACGTGAGCAACACATCCAAGTTGCTATGGTAACGCTGAAAGGACATCGCCAACGTTTGTGAATCTCTCCTCCCAACCATCGCAGCTACGTGGTTCAACAATCACAATACAAACAGAATTTCAGTGTATTCAGCTGGATCTCTTCATAAGGCTTGTAAACTGATGTAATCTTAAGCGGCGACATAGCTAAATTCGGACGTTCGCTTAATGTAACTCCGTGAAGCAGAATACTTGGGAGGCTCATAATCGCTCCGTTGGAGAAGAAATTACACATCTTTTATGAAACCAGAAGTGTTCACAACAGCCAGGGGCCGAACACTATCCTCAGCCAATTGATTCCATTGAATAACAATTTACTTGGATATTATCCATCGTCTAGTAAATATAAAACGTAAAACGACGTTTCGGAGATGGGACTCTATCTCCGTCTTCACAGAGCTAATCCCTATCTCCGGAGATAGGGATTAGCTCTGTGAAGACGGAGATAGAGTCCCATCTCCGAAACGTCGTTTTACGTTTTATATTTACTAGACGATGGATAATATCCAAGTAAATTGTTATTCAATGGAATCAATTGGCTGAGGATAGTGTTCGGCCCCTGGCTGTTGTGAACACTTCTGGTTTCATAAAAGATGTGTAATTTCTTCTCCAACGGAGCGATTATGAGCCTCCCAAGTATTCTGCTTCACGGAGTTACATTAAGCGAACGTCCGAATTTAGCTATGTCGCCGCTTAAGATTACATCAGTTTACAAGCCTTATGAAGAGATCCAGCTGAATACACTGAAATTCTGTTTGTATTGTGATTGTTGAACCACGTAGCTGCGATGGTTGGGAGGAGAGATTCACAAACGTTGGCGATGTCCTTTCAGCGTTACCATAGCAACTTGGATGTGTTGCTCACGTCTCTCCTTGATATCGCATTATTCTCATTTGGCTTAAGTCTTGGTGGGAGCTCCATAAATTCTGTATGCCACGCAAGGCATTAACTACATCGTGAGTGTAGTGGAACTCTTGCGTCTGTACCCAAGACATAGGCCTATACTTAATGATAACATTGGTTCTACACCCCACGGCGTTGTACAGCCAGACACCCACCCTCTTTGCTGCTTCTACAGTGGAAGAGTGGTTCAAGTTCCTGAGGTTATAGCGGTTTGTAAGGATCATACAGCAGGGCGAAATATCGCGGCCGAGTGGGTAATTCGCTTGCTTCGTATTTGGGTCTAGATATCGGATGTCTTTACTGAGACGATTATTAGCTTTTCTCGGTCACACCAAGAAAATGCCGAGATATTGCCTTAAAATTAGGACACGCCCGTTCGTTTCCAAATTTATTATTTTTTGTACTACTTATCTTATATGTCGATGCAGTACGGTCTGAGCTGTTAACAGTATCATAAAATAAACTATAAACAAATAAAAGAACAGTTATGTTTCGTGCACTAATAATTGCTTGAAGATACGAGTTGTCACATGTAATAGGTGTTAATCTGTTTGTTTCTTTTATCAAATTTAGTATTTATCAGTCAGCAGTCAGCTGAATTCATAATTTACCGAATGCGTTCCTTCGTCATCCTGATCTTTCTTAAAACAGGTCACAATTAAATAATTAAATTGTTTATTTATCATGCCAGTCTTATGAGTACTGTATATTTTCGTTGACAAACTGACTTAACTAACTAAACTAACTAATCAACTCTGTGGACCGCAGTCCTTCTTTTTGAGGCACTAACAATGCGCTCGGCTAGTCAAGAAATTCCCTGAATTTCATGAAACCTTGAAGCTCTTTACCGTGTTCACAAGAGAACGCCACTGGTGCCTGTCCTGAGCCAGACGAATCCAATCCATTTCAATATCTTCCCATCTAAGCCTAGGTTTTCCGGGTGGTCTCTGTCCTTCAGGCTTTCAAAACGAAATATTGTACGAATTTCTCATCTTTCCAAAGCGCGCTACATTCCCTGCCCATCTCACAATCTTTGATTTGAGCGCCCTAGTAGTATCTGGTAAAGAATACAAACTGTGCAGTTTTCTTAAGCTTCTTTTCGCTTCATCCCTCCTAGATCCAAATATCCTGAAAATCTCCTCGGTGATTATTTGTGACGTGCGTTGAGATACGTAATATTTCCCGTCTTGGTTAGGTTGAAAATTGAAAATCAGTTGGCTGAGATCAATTTTCATTCCCCTGAACTAGACCGCTGTTAAGAGACGCAGAACCTGTTATGACGCCAAAATGTAGAACGGCCACCCTTGCATTAACACATTGTTCCGTTATTGCATTATAACACGGGGCACTGTTTGTAGTGCCGGCACCTAGCAGACAGAGTGGAAAACCTGTCTCCTGCACCTGCTGGCATTCATATTAATTGATCCTACATGTGCCTGTCAACCTATGGGCCTTATTTCGATGCCCGACGACAGCTACATAACTCTAAATGTAACTAACGTCATGGAGCACAGTCCTTCTTGAGAATTAGGATTTGAGAGGACCTCTGAAACGTTGGAAAATAATACTGCAACCCAGAAGACAGCGATCTCATTCTTGAGAAGCTGACAGTCGCTCAGTTGGTCAAGAAATTTTCTGTATTTTATGGAACCTTAAGTTCTTGTGGAAAAATTTCGCTATAAAGTCAAATGACGCCATATCTGTAGGTCTGTATACCAAACTGGCCATAGATCCTTGTGTTTTTGGAATATGGAGGTAATGATTAGTAGGAATAATTTATTTTGTGTTTCTAGCAGTGAACATATGATCTGTCAATAAGCCGTAGTACCAGTTATTGTTCGCATTGTTTACGTAGTTTGTGAATGGTACATGTTGAACAGTCATAAGTTAACCAGTTAGCTTAGTGAGCAATGCATAATTTGTATCCTTTTAAGCCTTAACAGATCGTTATTAGTGTGTCCCGTGCTAGTGCTCATATTTCTTACACCAGTGTAGTGTTATACATTGTAGACAAATTATACGACACTGTTGTGACACAGATATGCTCATTAGCATGGCACACTGATGATTATCTGTTAAAGGTTGAAACGCCTCTGTCGAGTATGCAAACTGTGTGTTCTGGACTAAGTGGTATAAAACTTAGTTGGTTAAATTATGAGTGTGAATTTTAACTTCTCGATGTAATAAGTTGTACGTACATGCAGGAATTAGAGGAAGAATTTTAGAAGTATGTGGTACAACGAAGAGCTGGTACTTTAGCTACTTCAGTGCAATAAAATATTAATATTTGTATATGTTTTGTGCGTATCTGATGCTTTATTTATTTTATTTAGTGTTCTGTCTGACGACAGGTCCATATGAACAGGATCCTTCCATCCTTTTCTCGGACTGGGACCTGTTCATATACGTTCTTGGCAGATGATCCAGAAGTGGTTTGCCATTGCCTTCTTCTGTGTGTGAATAGAGTAATTGTTGGGATGCCACGGAGAAACCGGGGAAGCCCCGGAGGAAAACTCCGTGTTGCCTAGACCACGGCCTTGCCCAACACAAGTTGGTGATAGGTGATAATTAAACCTTGAAACTTGTCTAAATTTTATTTACGAACTCACAAGTGCCAACCGTTCGGGCACGACTTTCGTTTACAAATTTTGTGAGTATGCAGTTTCTTTTCATTCGTTACTTTCTGAACAAAAGAAGGTCTGCAATAACTTTTAAGTTTAAATGTTTCATTTGATACTCCGCCCTACGATACACATTTCTGTGGCAGTAATAAAGACGACTGTGTCCGAAACTAAGATCGGTAAATTGGTGGTGTACTGACAACAGGAACTCGAAATTGGAATATAATATTTTGTTTTATGATTCATGAATATTATCAGAGGGCACGCTTTATTGATTGTTTAAAAATGCAGTCAGCGCGGTATAAATAATGCAAATCAAAGTGTTGATATCGATATTAGTTTGTTATCGATACTTGCACCTCCTTTTTCAATACCTGTGACGTATATGATACCACAGGGGATATGTTTCACAATGGGGGAAAATACAAGTGCAGGTCTCTGAAATTTTGCTGTAATCGAAACACATTTTCGCTTTTATTTTCGTTTTGTGAGAGGTGGTCTAGAAAAGGAAAACTTTTGGTTTACATCACCTATGGAACACGGATAGGGCTGCTGCTGGTCTTCTGTAATCTCCGAAACGTCGACCGTATTCCGAATAAATAATGTTTAGTTTCAGTGCTTCTGAATACTGCAAAATAAATACATTGAACAAAAATCTATCGAACAAACTTTGTCATGTCCTTATACCAGACAAAATGGCTGTCTTCTGAACTATGAGTCACCCTGATGATGGAGGCAGAAAGGACGTTTGAAACGTTGGTTACTACTCGGCGCTGCTGTTCAAAAGACAGCCTTTGTCGTCTTCACCGCCCTGACCTAGAACCTCAAATCCTAGTTTATACTAGACGTGAGGAATCACAGCGAAATACAATTGATACAGTTGAACAAGTTGAACTGAGAGTTTGTCTGGTGGTGAATCATGTAGACGATGTTGTAAAATCATCATGCTCCCTTCCTTCACAATAAAATGTCTACCTTTTAAGATTATTTATCAAAATGGTGTCACTTTTTTGCATTATCTATGCTGTGGTTTGATAGTATCTGTTGTGGGAAAGTAGTTTTGGAAAGTAGTTTCGGTAAGATGTGGAGATATTATTTATGAAAATTTTATGTTCTTTGGAGTAAAATACTCCGTATGCGCTGAGTAGAAGTTTTACATTGAATTGTACGATTAATTATTAGGCTTTTAATTTTTGGTTGAAAAGCCTGAAGGCGTAGATTGGAAAATGAACTTAAAATAGGGTTAGAGAGTGTGTTTTGGATTTGTCTGGATGAGGACCAGTGGGCCAATGGCGGGCTCTTGTGAACACGGTAATGAACTTTTGGGTTCCATAAAGGCAATAAATTTCCTCGATTAACTGAGCGCACTATTAGCTCCACAAGAAGGACTCTGCTCCATGGAGTTAGTTAGCCTGTAATCTTCATTCATCTATCGTGGATTAGGCCCTCTGACCTTTATCGATTCAGAGTTAAGCCTCCAGCATAATGGCATGATTATCCTGTAGTCAAAGGTAGACGGAACGGGCGCTCCGTTGGGAGAACTCCATCCAGTTCAACTACTTGCAAAGCGCGTGTTTTTCACGACCACCACAGCAGATTATGTGCACTTCGATACAGGCTTCTTACGAGATTTGTAATATTTTGTATCAGGCTTGTTATGAGATGAGAAATGCGGATACAATTTTTATCCTTCGAAAACGTTGGTAAACGCCTAGAAGATCTCACGGCGTCACAAACATTACATTACCGTCCGTGTGGAAATCCAGGCGTATATGCAAGAGTGACATTAAATTGGGTTTGAATCATGGTGGATAGGGTTCATTTGTCGCAAGATAGGGACCGATATATGACTTTCTTGAATACGTCATTGAATCTCGAGGATCTGTAGAAGATACGGGATTATTTGATCAGCCAAATGATTATAATTTTTTTCATTACGGACTTTGTTCCATGGAGCTAGTTCATATTTAGACGCTGACTGTAATAAACCGGCGCATGCAAATAGATCATAAAGCAGTCGAGTGCTCTTACGAAATTTAACTTCGACTTTACTTTATGGTCATTGCTTGTTTATTAGTTAGTGAAACTGTATTTATGGGCTTCTTCGGAGTTAATCTGGCGTTAAAGTGAGAAGGTGATGATGAAATGTAATTAAAGGCAGGAGCGGTGTTAAAACTGGCTATGAATAACGTATATTACCCGGCGGTCAGATTCTCTGTTGATAATTACACCCCCTGCATTAACTTCATTTCCACGGAGCAGCAAGAGTGCGTGCCGTAATGGAATGTGGTTGTACCTGAAGCATATTTCACGACAATAATTATAACCTCTTGTAGTTAGAGAGTTCAGTAACGTGTTTGTTTTATGATTCTGAGCTCTTTTTATGTCTTGCATGGCTCAGGACTCATCGAACTCCATAGCATCGTTATTGAATCAACTATATCTCTATAAGTCTACCCGCATGCACTGATGCCGGTGTGTACAGACAGCTGTTCGGCCGACCTTGTAGCGAATCCCTCTAGCCCATGGCTGAGGTTTATCTGGCTAATCGGACTAGGGCTCGTGAAACCGGGAGGTACACTCCGTGCAGGGACCCCCCCTCACCCAAGGAGTCGTAACAGATGTCAAAATTTTCAAAATCTCAAAACTCCTAGAGGGATGAGTTCGATATTTCACACTCGTATATTATATTAACGGTGTTTCTGTAGGTCTAGTATTTTCATTCTTCGACATATTTTGAAATATTAGAGAAGTTTTACTTGTCTGGGACTTCAAATGACATGTACAAACTCAATAAGCGAGTCTAACAAATACCGTTCCTTCAATCTGCCTGTCGGGTTTACTGGGTAAACGTCTCTCTGAATGCATAATAAGCCACGTCCGCGTATTATTGTTGTTACTGGGGTGACTAAAATCGATATCGAAGCAATTCTTCGCGTTCTCCTGACTGACACGACAATAACCGTGTAGTAATGTGCAGTCTGTAACGTGTGCCATTATCGAGATTAGTTTTGGTTCCGGCAGACGATGTTCACATCAGTTCGGCTGTACTGATAATTGCTAGTAGTGGTTATTTTATCCTTGGTTCAGCTTGGTATAATGAGGCACGGGCTGTTTTAGGGTAGAACGTGGGGAAATAGTGAAGGGTCATTTTGGAAGGACGTAAACATGGCTGTAACATAACTTTAAAGTAGTATTCAAACATTTTCTTGAAACTACTGAAGAAAACCATGAAGCACCTCAGTCATGATAGCACGCATTCGAGTAAGAAGTGGAATGCGAAAACTCCATGTATATTTTTTGAGTTGAAAAGTGTTCAATAAACTTTGAGCACATAAGTTTTCGGAAAAATGTGAGCGTGGTCTGTTTGGAGATAACAGCGGAACGCACGTATGAAGAGACAGTTAAACTAAACTGTTCTTCGCTTAAAATTGAGCTCTGATGGGGAGTGCAGGTATATTTTTACACATTGCTAACCTTGGCATTAGGTGGGAGTGAATGCTCAGGTCACGCCGAGTCCAGTTTTACCGCCCCGAGGGAAATTATCCCCACTACCAATTTGATAGAAGGTTTTGAGGGCCTCAGATCCAATCTGAACGCTCTGACGGAAAAAAAAGAAACTCTGCCCCAGCCAGACATTGAACCCCGTTCATCGAGTGGATAGCCAGTAACGTATTCCGGCGGAGAGGCTGAGGAAAACTACTGGATTATCAAAGAGATCTGCCGGCAACCACTACATGAAAGTGATCGGTGTCTTTAGAAAGTACGAGAGTTTGTGTTAGTACAGTGCCCTCTCTGTACGGAACTGCGTTTTCGTTCGTAAGTTCCATAAACTTCCACAGATTGACGTAAGTATCGAACTGATCTCTCTTCGAGAACTGAATTAATGGTCTTAATTGAATATGCATGGCGTAGACACGGGCTGTAGCCAAAGGAAGGCAGAAAGGCGTTGCGACGGGGCAGGAGAGTTTGGCGACGAAGGTTCTGGATAAATAGCACGAACCGAAGAGAGAGGAAGGAGTGAGGATGATTTTTAGAACGGGAGCACGGAATATTCGACGTAAAAGGCGCGGAAATATGGCCAATACGCGTTCAGTGAACGTAATCTGGCATATCAGTGTTCCGATTATGTACAATGTGAAAACCCGGTACAAATACAGTTTCACCGACGTTGAAAATAACGCTGTGGTTTTCATGTTCAGAAAAGAATCGAGTTCCAAGAAGTGGGAACATTCTTAGAGACGTTATCTGTTAAGTACAGCGATTAGAGGAACAAGTTAGGAAATATGAACGTAATGTAGCAATTGCAGCGATTTCGCCAGATTTTTGGCCTTTGAAATGACATCGTTGTCGTCTGGGATCAAAGACCTTTGCGTTGGAGGAAAATCTGGCGTCTGTCTGAGCGATTACGTCATTACTAATATTCCACTACGGGCTCATCGCCCATTCACGTCCGCGGAAAATATAAATCAGGTCTAAAATTAGTTTTAAGTAACAGGACGTAAGGACGTAGATTTTCGTCAACCCGTTTAGGACAGTATCCAGCGGGGAAGTATTTGTGAGCATGGCGAACATTTCTCGGGTTCCATGAAAGATTAGCAATCGTCTTGACCAGCTGAGATAATGTCAGCTTCTGAAGAACACCTCTGCTCCGTGGACTTAAATCCTCTGATACGGACATATGAAATAATATTCATAAGGCGTTGATGCCAAATGTGACAAACGAGTTTATTATCGTGTGGTGCTTTTTCTGCATTTTTAAATTCGAATTGTAGTGATGGCGTAGAAAATATTAAAAAGAAAAACAATTGACCCAGAGCAACAACCCCGGGACAAATAGACTTATCGCAACCCTCGTTATATGTCTCAGCTGTCAGACCTTTCAGGGAGGGGCGTTGGTTTAATAGAAAAACAGCTCGATTATAATCGACGATGATTAATGAACCGAGTAGTCATTTTGTATCGAAAATAATATTGACACTGTTTAGCTTTCTGTGTTGGTATAGAACACATTGAATTTTTTAAGTACTAACATACAGATAAAACAGGAAATTTTTTATTCGAATGATTTAACCCATTTTTATAACTTTCCATTGTTCTACTTTTCTCTTAATATTTCATCTTTGCGTGTGAGAAACTTTGAGGTTATATCTTTAAGTATTAAGGCACAAAATATGTAAACAATTGGAAAATATACGAATGGACTACTAATGAGATTTTTTGAAATTTTTTATTTAGGTTGTGAATAGGTGCAGGGAAAATTGAGAGGAAGTTGTACATAAAATCTTCCCTAGGTTCTTTTTTGTGATATTACGTATTTGATATCGCACGTACGTTATGGACGCATTTAAAGCAGCTTTATTGTAGATTCAAGTAATACGTCAACATTTATTTTAGGTTTTCCATGCAGCGGTTTATTTCTACAGTGGGAACAAATTAAATGTTCACTTTCGTTGTAACTTGCGTCGTCGTGTGTACCGTGCCGTATCCGGCACAAATCTTTTGCCCTACACGTTCGTCTTTTCACGCCTTTTCACACGGCTTTTCGTGAATCAGACTGACTGCAGGTTTTCCTTAAGGTCAGGTAGTTAGCAGTTATCATGAAAAGTAATGTATAGGTTTGCGGCTTGAAGCAATTAGTCCCTATTCTCTAATCGTTTGATACATACGTAAAGTAGATTAATGGCAATGTCCGTTGAAATTTACGAAAGTAACAGGTCAGGGTTAAATTTATGTATAGAAGTTGGTAGCACCGGTAATTTTATCGCACCATTATGTGGACAGAACACGGCTAAGGTTCAGAAAACATGGCACGATTAAAAGTGTATTATAAACTCATTTAGTCATGAATAAACGTTCCTAATTTTAGACTATTTCCGTAATGAAATTTGCTTTTCCACAATTTAGAACTTTTATCTATTCGTAAATTTTTGTAATTATCTAGCCGTTTTCTTAGCTTACACTGGGTATGTTATATATTCGCCTATTAATTATGGGTTTTCATTTGTAGAAATTCTAAAGCAAATAAAGCTAATAACTTTTCAAGACAATTTACACATTTTTAAGTGCATCGTGTTACTTACACGTGAGTATTCGTGTACGATAGCTGGTACATCATTTCTGTTGATATATGACTGTCAACTTACTAAATACGTGGCACTTTGGTGTAGAAGGGGAGTTTTTCTCTTCAGGTTTTCTCGTGTTATATTGTCAGCCCATCACCTTAATATTACTTGGTAAAAATACAAATTATTAAGCTTATCACTGTGTAACTTTTCCTCCTTTCACTGTCTGCCTTAACCATTTTATGTTTTATTTTATTTATTTAGTGTTCTGTCTGACGACAGGTCCATACGAACAGGATCCTTCCATCCTTTTCTCGGACTGGGACCTGTTCATATACGTTCTTGGCAGATGATCCAGAAGTGGTTTGCCATTGCCTTCTTCTGGGTGTGAATGGAGTATTGTTGGGATGCCACGGAGAAACCGGGGAAGCCCCCGGAGGAAAACTCCGTGTTGCCTAGACCACGGCCTTGCCCAACACAAGTTATAAATTCGGGCACCGCCGGGAATCGAACCCGGGACCCCAGGATTCTAACCGCTAAACCACCGTGGCCAACGTTTTTTACATATCTGTTGTGTAGTGTAACAGTAATGTATTTTACGTTAGCATTTACAAAGCAATGGTTTTGTTCTCTGTCTGCCGGTTCAATGAGCTCTGAAACACACTGTGTTTCCTTATTTCGGTGCCAGAAACAGGAGCAGTGCTCAGCAGTGGTTGATGCTGTTCGGAGTACCGTGAACGTTGTTATTTCTGGCTGTTGTATTTTGTTTCTTGTTGGTAAGTATCGATAGAGTTGGAGAGTATCATTAGCTACTGTAGTCATGGTAACTAATGGCGGAGTTGGGGGAAAAGTTTGGTTAGTTTTCCGTGCTCTGTTTGAGACGAACGTTCTGGAGCTAAATGTTTGCGTAGTAATTATAATTGTGTCCGATTCGCTGAATTTTGTGTGCAACCATCTGTTGGTTAGGGTTCCGTAAACTGACAAATCATAACAAGGAAGCCAATTAAAGCGTCGCAGACAAAGAACCATCCACTGATAAAATTCATTTTCTGTGTATGCCGTTGGTGGAATGTAGTTAAGAAATTCCTGAGGGATGTTCTCACTACGTTCAGCAGCACTAGAAAGGAGTGGTTAATGTTTCCAGTCGAATGTCTTTAAAGTGAAACTACGACTGAATAAGTTTCACTGTATGGTCTGTACTTTCTATTAGCATGTAAATATTTCAGGATTCAAGGAAATTTACACAACGAGAAGCTCTATAATTTTTAATCTTCAATAAATATCTTTACGGCTTCATAGTTTGTGGATCGGGGTTTGAAATCAATACCCAGAGATCAGCTAACCTCGCAAAGGTTTTTCGTAGTGTTCCTCGACCCAGTCACACAAATACTGGCATAATACCTCCATCTAGGCCACGACCGCTTCCTTCCAATTCATTAATGATTCTCTCATCAGTTACTACGTAGTTTGAGCAGCTGACATGGTCGTTAAATAAACACTATGATCACATCAAAGAATATGAGACGGGGTCGTACATCGTTCGCGTAAGAGAGATGAAAAAGACTTCAAACATTACAGTGGAAAATATGAAGGGAACAGACTACTTAGAAGACTCAAGTGTAGATGATAGGATAATATTAAAATGCAATAATATAGCGAGCAAGGAAGGGAACTGGATTCCTTTTAGCTATTACTCTGTCTGGATTCGAAAACACATACCATTGAATGCCGTTCTCGCTCAAAGTGCCTCTTTGAATGATTTTGTTCTGATGTTGGTTTATAATGGGTCTACTGAATGAATTTGATACTGGTGTTTGTATTGATTAGAATGCAGGTTGAAACCTGTATTGTGTTGACAAAATGTCACTCGTGATTAAATTTAGACCCCGTAAACATACGAGTGGTATGATATGTGCGGCCAGGAACTGATAGTCGCTCATCCTACGGGCTGAGGGATCATAGCAACGCTGTTAAATTGAGTTCTGTATAAATTGTGCAAACCGTTGTATATATAACGGGTTTGTATTGATGGTTTTAATCACTGACAGCTAGAAGGATATTCATTTCAAGGTCATTGTATATATTAAGTAAATATACAAACGAATAAATACATACGTGAATGTATTGACTTGGAGAAAACCAACGAGCTTCATTGCAATATAGTGAGATAAAATTGCAAAACACATTGGACTTTAGTGTTGCGTGGCACAAAGTCATAACTGACGTTTAAACTATTCTTTATATGACAAACAAATGCCATTAAATTAATTGGAATAACTATTTGAATAATTTTAACATTAAACTTGTTACGTAGAGAACATATTGTACCACCCTATTTTAATAACAGCATGAAGTTATTGTTCGGGATTACTGCCTGGTATATATATAAGTAAAAGCTGTCCCACTGTACGCCATGTAGGCGCTTGGGGGGAGTGGAGGTATAGCTCCTACTCATTCTTGACCTCGGCACTAGATGGGGGTGAGTGGTCAGCATCACGCCCCGGCCGGCTTTACCCCCGGGAAAGGACCCCCGGTACCCATTGTAGAGGAGGCTGGGTGGGCCCCAGAGCCGGTCTGGACGCAGGGGCTAGAGGAAAAATCCTCTGCCCCCGTCGGGGATCGAACCCCGGTTGTCCAGCCCGTAGCTAGTCACTATACTGACTGAGCTATATATATGTCTTCTTGTGGCCTTGAAACCTCTGTTAATATTTTCAGTTTTCTATTGACCGCAGTGAACAAATGAGTCAATTCCACTATTAATATAATTAATATATTTTCCACCCGGAGTAAAAATTTGGATTTAATGGATTTCACTCCGGTATTTTGACCTCATACAATATCACTGAAGTTTTGATGTTGTGAAACGTGTTCTCTTTTGATATACCGATGTTCTCCTGTCTTTACTGCTTTCATGTACCTTTGTTGATACAAACAGCAGTTTCAAACGTCGATTCTTCCAACTTGTACGACAATAAATTCCTATCAGTGAAACAGCACATATATTGCATTTCTCCCGTGTGAACTAAGGCAGTTCTATGTCTCTGTGAATTAGGTCACGAACCGTCATTCCTTGTTTCATTAGATTGATAGACGAATGGGGGATGCTAGACCTCTGGGGGTGAAACTCCCTAACGCGAAATGCCCCTCCTGACAATGTGATTGAAGGAAGGTGCCACCTTCTCCCCACAAAATACTTACACCTCAACCCCTTCCTGTCTGCTTCTCTAGGGATAGAAAGTAGGAAAGAATATCCATCACTGAATGGGGTAAGAGGGTAGAGAATGAAGAAAGATGGAGTAACATTAAAGAGCCATGATCTTAACGGGTATGGAGTTCTGAAATGGCGTCTTCAATTCTTTTTCGTCATTTTTATGTGTTTTCTTCGAAGGAAACTTCCTGGAATTATATGAGAATGAAACGCCAACTAAAATTATTTTATTTGCCGCTACGTGACGTCCACTGAGAGCGTTTGGTAACAGCTCTGTTGGCGACAGTGTTTAGGTGTAAGAAAGAATGAATAACAGGAGTATGAAAAAATCGCATAACGAGATTCATAAATTGTATTTTTTGACAGATGTTATTTAAGTCATTACATCGTTCAAGATGAGAGGTGGAACATGTAACACGCATGAGAGATGAAAATTTCAGTCTGACGTAAGGTAATGATGGGAGGATGATATTAAAATATATCCAGTTCACGTGTCTTGTTTAATGATGTCTGTTCAGCCAAACTTTTTACAGAGTATTGAGTGGGAGGATGACAGTGAAAAATTAACTGAATGTTATAATGCGCTTTCCAATTATTTTTCCTGAAGATCTGAGGAAAACACAAAGCACTTCAGCCAAGAAATCGGCACACCGATTCGAAAAACACACTCAGGACCTACGAATTAAAAGCATGGGTTCTGACTGTTGCATCTCATCCCGAAGCATGGTTCCATCCTACCTAATTATTTATTTAGTGTTCTGTCTGACGACAGGTCCATATGAACGGGATCCTTCCATCCTTTTCTCGGACTGGGACCTGTTCATATACGTTCTTGGCAGATGATCCAGAAGTGGTTTGCCTTCTTCTGTGTGTGAATGGAGTAATTGTTGGGATGCCACGGAGAAACCGGGGAAGCCCCCGGAGGAAAACTCCGTGTTGCCTAGACAGAAGGAAAAAGTGTCGTGTGTTTAATGAAATATCACTAGAATAAAGTATGCAAACTTATGTCATAATTGGAAGTTCTGGGCCAGGGCACATTATCTTCTGCGATGTGTAACGTTGTTACAAGGGGTGTAGAATAAAATGTGGGTGTTCTCTACACCCATCCTGCAATAAATATGAATAATCTGAAATATTTTCCGAAAGATATATTCTTCTGCTGGGAAAACCATAATATTTTATGCAGTTAAATTTATTTACATTTTCATGAATTCCGTTTAGTGTAAACACGTTGGACCACGGTTTATATTGCTGTACAGCCTCAAACAAAACACATATCTCTGTCAGACGAAACGTTAGCCCACTTCAGTTAACTGAACTGCTACAGTCCATTTTATGAGGGTGTAGCCTAGTGACAAGGCTGAAGGGTGGAAATCATGGGTTTTGACAGGGGCGTCTTATCGAAGAGGTAGGGCGAGGTCAAAAATGGGTGGAGCTATACCTCCACTTCCCCATTCTCCATTATAATTTAATACTTAGAACAGCGTAGTTACAAATAAGGTTGTGTGTGTCATGATCTTTGTTTTTGAACTCCGTCGCTTTGTCCCTTATTGCAAGCGCCATGTTTTATTTTTATTTGTGTACAAAAGAGGCGACAAAGACGTCACATCTGCAGCGTTCGCACCGAAGAGCAGTAGACAACTTCTAGCTACTGTTCTGTTTAAATGACAAATAAATATATTCTCGAAGTGTGGCGCCATAGTAAAGTAAAATTCCTTGTTTATTTTCCATCTTTATTTTATTTTGATTGACGTTTATATTCGCTGAGAAAATGAGATGGAAAACTGTCAATACTCCATTTTGCTGATTACGGATGTGTCAGAAGACTTGCATCACACTTAAGAGCTGTGCTAAGCAGAATTTCTATATAAATTTCTGTATTTTCCCCAAGTTCAAAATATCGAGCTCTTACGAATTGGTTTAAATTTATAGAATCAGATACGAAGTCCGCTGTTTTAACGACTGACAGTTATGAAGCTAGGCGTTTTGTGTGTAGTTAAATTGTCATTACGCAATCAACAGCGATCGTATGATTTAGCCGCCTTGTATTTGTGTGTATGAACATATTTAGCATAATACAATGTCTCAATGCATTTTTAACTCTGCTCTTGAACATAAGTTGAACCTGTATTGTGGTGTAAGGATAGAAAGAGGAGATTATAGAAAGATATAGACAGAGTAATATGAAGAAAGACATAGAGTGATTAACCTGAGATAAACATTAATTCGGGGTACACGTGTGGTTGTTATTCAATTCAAAAACTATATAGGAAATATTTACATTAAAAACATTACTTTTATACAAACCTGACATAAAAAAATACTCCCTAGGTTTCGTATTTAAACGCAGGTGTTATCTACGGGCAGTGTAATAATGTATGACAGAAACTCAAATAAGGCTAGATTGTTCGTAGGTCCAGCTTACTGTTTCGATGACTTCTTCACTTGTGTAGCGCTGGACCAACATACTGATGATCTCTTCGTGAATGCAGGTGCTTTGCTACTGCAATGAGACAGATGTTGGTATTCTGAATACGTAATCGGCTACAGGGTCAGAGTGGCCACCATTGACAGAATTAGTTGGCTTGCCTGTCTCATGAATAGAACGAAATTTCAGTAAGAAGAGTGGAAATGTATGCTCAGCTTTGAAGTACGTGTATTTTCGTAGTGGGTTTTGAATATATTATTGGCCTCCGTGCTGATATACTAACGCACACACGAATATAATTTTCAGAGCTTACCACCGTACTGAGAAAACACTGTTGAACATTAAATTACATTATTTTTGTTTCGTTAAACATTGTATAAGCCACATATTAAAAAATGTTTCAAGAGGAGAGAGTATAAAACCTTGACCATATAATATTAGAGTAGCTTAGTTGGTACAGTGACTAGGCTACTAGCTGGAAGACCGGGTTCGGTTTCCGGCAGGGGACACATTAAACATCCTATCCGACGGTAATTATTCCTCGAGGTTAAAGCGGCTATGCGCCAGCCTGAACATTTACTTCAAACAAGTTTCATGGTTAAGAATACATGAAGATACAACTTCGCTCCCCCAAGATTCGTGGCTCGCTGCTGAATTGAAAAAATTATTACTTTTTATTTTTTGTGATGGATTCTTGTTGCGTAAAGTTAGAAATTATTTCGATGTGAGCTTCACATAATGTAGATCGCCGATACGTTGGTAAATTTCTACCAGACTACAAGGCGAAATAACCCAGAAAACAGCCATCTTCGGACTCACCGCAGTGAAAACCTTAAATCCTACTGAATCAATTTGTTTTACGTTTTTATTGAGTTATGTTGCTGGGAGTTAGAGGACTAGAATCATTTTTGTTACCATTTACTGTAGAACAATACCGCATTATATCGACATTTTGAGTAATTTTAGTTAAGAAACACTCTGATTGACGACAATCACATTATGTGTTAATTTTATACAAACGACGAATATAAACAAACGTTAGTGTAGACGGTTACTTTAGTATTAAATTTCGCTTTATTGTTCTTCGTTCATAATTCACTGTCTTCGTCTCACGAGCTGCTTCGTGTTCATCGCGCGCCAGCTGAGTTACTGCTCTGCCCTGCAGCTCAGCGAACGGTTAAACCAAACCGCCGAGTGACACACAGTTATGAAATTGTGTGAGAAAAGCACAAAATGAAATGCTGTAGGCGAGATTAGAACCTGCGGTCAAACAGTAACCCAGCACACATCACACGTAATGAACTACAGTACCAAGTTCATTACACTGTCGTGCGTGCCTGCTCGAAGCGAGAGTGGGAGATGGCACATGAAGCCGATGACGACAGTAATGATATTAATAACATTTGTAAGTGTATTTGGCTAGTTGTCGTTCAAACCCAGACTCTTAATGATTAACCATTTAATAATATTTGGCGAAGATTAGAAATTATGGGGCTCATTGTTCGTTTAAAGCCATTTTTAAATGTGTCCCACGGGATTTAACAGTCACTAACTCTTCATTTTGTAATTAAAATATATAATATAATTGAGGTCTATACACAAACTTTATTTACAGATGTTAAAATTTAAAATTTGCGCTATTCATCGTTACTACGATGTTACAATACTGCGCCTTCATTTACTACATGTTTCGATGCGTAGCATCATCTTATGCTACGCATCGAAACATGTAGTAAATGAAGGCGCAGTATTGTAACATCGTAGTAACGATGAATAGCGCAAATTTTAAATTTTAACATCTGTAAATAAAGTTTGTGTATAGACCTGAATTATATTATATATTTTAATTATAAAACACAAACATGACGCATTTAAACTTTAAATCTTCATTTTGTATTTATTTGTTTCCAATGTTTTTCGGTGTGATCAGCGATTATTTCCTTAAACAGCATTAACCAGTTTATATTTTTTAATTGTGAAGTGTTGTGTTTTCTTTTCGGTACGGACTGAATTCTTAAACATTAATTATACGAAATTCGGCTTCAGAGTGCTCCTTAGTTTTATCCATCCTTCTGTTAATTTCCCTCCCGTTAGTCGAGATATTTTCAGATGTTTTTCTCAGACACTTTCTGTATATGACTACGTCTATGCTTTAAGGTTAAAGATGGTACTGGCATCCATAAGACGTCAGTTGAAATATAATTTTGCATGTTTAATTATTTCCGTGTCTAGATGTAAAGTGAGAAGATAAGACATTCTGGACTAAGTGACAAAGATTATTCTTCATAAATTTAACTTCTATTTGTTATTGTCATTCCCAGACGTTATAAGATTGTCATGTACCTAGTTTATTGCCCGTCTTCTTTATATTATAATTTTCTTTGCAATATGACGACAAAACATGAACTTATACTTAGCTTTCTGTAGCACAAACACGCCATTAGCGTCTGTCAGTTTCTGTAAAGAAGCTGTCACATCTCCCATAAGAAAGGAAAAGAAAATAGAAGAAAAGGATCCACGACCAGGTAGCACAACAAACGGTCCGTATAAACGTAATTTATTACACGGTCTATCACACCTTGTTTCGAATCAGATTATTCACACAGACGCCGAAATATTTCTTCTCTTAACGCTTGGTTTTCTGTTCTCTTTTCGACTGCCATTATTTAGCGTCTAACTGCATTCCTCCTCATTCCTAATTCCGTCTTCCTCCCCGTTTATCACCCCCCCTCTCACGATTCACGTGTTGTGTCCCTATTTTTCATTGCCCAGTTATTATTTCTTCTGACTTAATAAACTCCTTCTTTCAGCCATAGGTTTACTTCTCTTGAATAAAAAAAAGCATCTTGGTCCATTGCTCATCACTTACCTTTTCATAATCACATTATATTCCATCCCCTTCATTCATATCCCAGCCGACCACCTATTAAAATACGTAGTTTCGTCCGTCTGTCCATCCGTCAGTCCATTTGTACGGCATAGCGGATTTCCACGAGATTTCCTACTGGATGATTCCACTAAAATTTGTTAACAAATTTCAGTTTCGCTTAAGATGGGTAAATAATAACTGACGATTTTCGCGAGAACTCGTACGTGGTAATGTTTTTGGCGAGTTTAGAAATGTCACTTGTCAATATTGGAAACACGCCAGAATTGTACGTTTCCTGAATGGTTGGACCGTTCTTTCGTCCACGTCTTGTACTGCCAGTTTGTATCTTCCCTTGAGGTTTCAGTGAAAATGTTGAATGCGTTGTCCCCTCGCGTGTAAAATGCCAAGTTCGTCTTAATTTTGATCGATTTAATCGCCCAAAACAGAATTAAATGAGGAATATAGTACATTATGAAACCTTGGTCCCGAATTCCATAGTAAACATCATATCGGTCTTGTGAATTCTAGATCTCAAAAATGTTATTTCTTATCTCAGGTTTCACGGAGTTTCAGTGATGATGATAATGCTTTCGGTCGGTGGCACCGTGTTGAAATGGGATGTATTACCGACGTTTCGGAGATCCTTGCTGCCTTCGCCTTCAAGGTGAAGTGGTATGAGTATTGTGGATTTTAATGGTGCCCATCCAACGTTTGGGGAACGGGCGAGCCTTTATCTCAATACACGATCAACACGAGGCATGCATTGAAGCCTAATTGAACTTCTCGCTGTTGACTGATTCTCTCACTGTAGTAAGCAGTAACATGATTCACACGATCAAATTACTCGTTTGTGTAAGTCGTTAATGTAATGTTCCTCGTAATATAAACTGAGTTGAATATTACAGACGCACGGTTTATGTGATAACATTGATACACCGGTCCTTACATATTAACCCTTTAAATCCTAGTGGTAGCTATACGTGCCACGTGAATTAATAAGCGGTAACTCTGCAGTTTTTGTTTATGCATTTCGTATGATTCTGAGCGTAAACAGTAAATTTTCCTTAAACAGCGTAAACAAATTAATTCTTGTAGTGATGAAGGGTGATGTTTTCTTTGAGGTACGGACTGAATTATTAAATCATGTTCAGGCGAGCTTCGTCTTTAAACGTTAAACCCGAACGTAGTGAAAACAATATTATCATCAGTTGTGAAATGTTCTCTCGTCTGCAGGAACACGCGACAGCAACGAACACATAGTTCAGTCACGACACCAAACCGTTTATAACATTAAGTTCAGAGCAAACTGCTGTTCCTTCTTCCCATACAATTATTTAGAAATTTGTAATGTATTTACTGGAGAATAAAGCATACTGAAAGAAAGATGGATAGTTTTGAAGAATCGACGGGAAAGTGGGGGGGTGGGGGTGGAAACTTTGGTTTCAAGGCTGGGAAGAGACGCAGACGGGAACACAGAAATCATCTCAAGTATGCATCCCGGGCTGGAAACTCTGCTCAAATAACCAAGTTAGAATTGCTCGTATTTTGTAATGAAGGGAGAGAATTCGGGATCCCACTGCCATTCCTTGCTCTAAAAGGGGAAAGTCGGAAGGGTTTGTTCGATGTTACAAAGTTAATCATAATTGCTTTTCCTTGAGGAACCAAAGATCAACTCTGTAGCTCAGTTCGACAGATAATATGAATCTTGGAAGCTTCTGTTTGAATTCCACTCTGTCTAGTTCAGAGGCGAGAGGAACAAAGGGCGAGTAATCATTACACACACGCAATAACATTCTACACTCACTGTTTAACCTAAACGTCGTTCATATCTGGAAATGTTAGCTTGGTGATATTCTCCGGAGAAGCGTTCGTCATTACGTGACGAAATGACAAGATTGTAGCATTGAAGATGGCTGTCTTCTGGATTGTAGCGCGATCATCGCCCGATGATAGAGACAGCAAGGACCTCTGAAACGTCGGTAAACTTCTACCAGACTACAGGACTCAACAATCCAGAAGACAGTTATTTTCTGACTCATCGCTCAAACTGCTACCGTTGTTAGGATGTTCCTGGTGATGGGGCAGTAAGCACCCGAGACATCGGTTATTATCTACCAGACGTAAAAGTGCAACATCCCAGATAGCGGTCATTCTTTATACTCGTCGCCATGAGAACCTGAAACTTGACTTAATTTAATTTCTAGTTTTACATTCTGATCTCACTTGGTGCATGACCGTGTAATGAAAAACCAGTCTGTATCTAAATTAACCAGTGGAACAATAAAGAGAAATATTTTTAGGCTACAAATTACTTTTGTCAAATAATGTGATATTTATAAATTAACGTGTTTGTCATGACGTTGTATATATGTTCACTAACACACCATTCTGTATTTATTGAGAAGTGACGTAATTTTCTGTTCCGTCCTGTAGAAGCCGGAGTTGAATAGGTGAGCTTTTGTTTTTTAGAAAACAAATTTATTGCATTAAGTGCCGAGATATATCCAATTACTGGGTATATCTGTGTGTATAGAGGCAATTAGTTTCAGCAAATTACAAAAAAGCAAAGATTGGCAGAAATTTTCATTTTAAAAGATAAAACAAACATTCTTGTTTGTAGATGTGTTTGTGTTAGAAGCGCTGATCGTTCAATACTGTAATAGGCTGGTTGTAATGAAAGAGGGGAGAAGTGAGGGTAAATTTGTTCTTTTCACTGTCGCCTGAATTATACTTCGTAAACGAGCCTTTGTAATTGCACGGGAAATAGCAGTAATATATTGGCCCTGAATAATTTATAAGAAACTTCGTACAGTGGTTTGTTAGGTGACGAAGACAAAAGAGGTTTGATGTTTTTACGAACAGAGTGAGTCAAACAAATCCACGATGACTAGGTCTCGTCTCCGAATTTGCTGAATGAATTTCGATTAAATTTAGTGTCGTGAACTTTATAATTTTTTCTGTTCACTAAGTATTATTAACGTGATGTAATCGAGGAGGTTAAGATGGACTTTATATGTAGCACGCGTACGGGAAATGGTTAGATGATGTGTATGAGAGGATTGTATTAAAATTAATTTTAAAGAAAAACGAAGAGCCTAACGATGTGTTTATTTGGAAACTAAAATTGTCTAAGTATTCTTGTTTCAGTGCAGTTTCTTGTATGAAAATCGGGGATGAGAGACTGTTTGTTTACTTATCTGCTATCAAATGAGCATCAAGTCTGCACAGTAGTCGAAGCAAACCATAAAATATTTGTTCCTTTTCCTTCTTTGTTGTCTTCCGTTAAACAACTGCATTGTTGTTGTTGGCTGAGCAGTCTGTTGTTTCCCAAGCAACGGCCTGTGAAACTCAGACCAGTTTTCTGTGTCGCTGTGTACCCCGTTTCGTCGGAACGCAGATTAATAACAAAACGCCATTTGTCTTCCCGGTACAAAAGCGACGGGGGTGGATTTCCCCTCACATTTCTCGATTTCAATCTACAACGACGTACAATGTAAAATTGTTATCTAAATGAATGCGTTTATTTGCAGAAAGCTCGAAAGGTAAAAAGAGAAAACCTATTATGGTTGAACAAATCACTGACGCGTAGACTCCGTGTGTTGTGGAGTGCCATCAGATTCAGTTTCAATTCTAATATTTTCTACGTGTTCAATGTTTCGTGAAGTGATATGTGAAGATGGCTGTCTTCTCGATTGTAGTACCGTGCAGTCTGGTAGTATTATCTACCTGATGATGGAGGCAGCAGGAACCTCCGTAATTTTGATAAACTTCCACCAGACTACACGGCGCTACAACCCAGAAGACAACCATTTTCGGGCTCACTACCGTAGAAAACCTCAAATCCTACTTCGTATATGTGTGTGTGTGATGTGCCTATTTGTTGGCAGGGCAGCATAATTAGCTCGATGAGAGAGAGAGAGTTGTATTCAGAAGTTAATAGTTAATTATAATAGATGGCGAAGACACACACGAAGTTTCACCAATATTTGAAAGAGCCAACCGTTGGATTTTCCAAGACTTTTTAAGTCTGGTCAATATCATCACACAGCATTTATCTGAAAATCATTTTAATATTTATTTAATATTATCCTCTTCTCTTAATTTTCCTTATAGTCACTCATATTCACCGCCTTCTGTAGAACCCGAATGTTCATTACCGTCTTCTTAAAAGCTAGCCATTGTTCCCTGTCATGAGTTATATGGATTTAGTCGACAGTGACACGTTGCAGTTCTCTAGGGTCGTGATTTAGTGTTATTTTACCTTTTGTGTCTATGTCTTCCAGGTGGTCTGTTTCCTTCAAGCTCCCCCACTAAAATTCTGTGTACATTTCGCATGTTTTTCTCGTGCATTCTTCATCCTCCACCCTTCTCAACCTCCTTGAGCTAATAAAAAGTTTTTATTTATGCGGATAATTTAATTAAACGTCTGTGAATAGGCGACGCGTTTTAATTTTTATTTTATAAGAAAATGTAATGGCATAACATCAGTTGCTTTATATAATCTGAGCATAGATTAATGAATGCTTTATAAATACGTAGAGTGATCAATTAGACTTTATTTTTTTTTAGAAAGTAAAGCTTATTAGTATTTATTATTAAAGTTTGATCGCCTCTGTTCCATGTCATTACTTTTTTTTCGATTCTGTTTCATTACACTTTATTGTTGCATCTTTGTGTAATGACACTTCGAATTTCGGGACACATCCTAGACCGAAACTGCACATCAGGTTCAAAGAAATTCAATAATAAAAGAACATTCTCAGAATATTCTTTCTAAAGTAGCATGCTTGAATTTCTCACACGATCTGTACTTTCTTCTTCACATTATCGCGCCGTCTTCACGTTAACATCTTCTCGAGCCGTTTTTTGTTATCATCTCTTTCACTATCGTCTCATATCATGATAGGCCATGGGTAAAACATTCATTCATGCCAGTTGCCTTTGGAAATTCGCCATATTCTTTTCTCTGTCTCTTTGCTTTTGTTACTTTGCTCTTTGTATATAAGCTCTTTACTGTAGAACCTCCTTTCATACCACCGGTTCGAGAAGCAAGGCCCATTGTATGTAGGGTTCGTTCATTTTAGTTTCCAACTTTTGTATCTCTCTGATGTGTACTCTTGCTGTTGGTACACATTCATCGGGTAAACTTTTCAATTAATGTAATGCACGCGTAACGTAAGTTGATAACGTTTCTGGTTTTCGGAAATGTGTTATGTTTTATATAAAGTACTTTTCTAAATATTTCTTCCCCGATTTCATATTTATTGTGATATTGATGCATCTGTTGCTTCGTATATACTATATGAACATAGCATATGTAATGTTCTGGAATGTGTTTTAATAGAAAGAAAATTAGGAATCACAAATAGAAGTTAATGAAAATAATTTGTTTTCACCCAGTAATTTGACACAGACTGGCCTTAGATCTGCATCTTAATCTTCTTGGACTATGAAGATATCCGTCTTCTGGGTTGTTGCGCTGAGTAGTCTGGTCGACGTTTACCAACGTTTCAGAGGTCATCCTGCCTCCGTCATCAGGGCGATGAGTATGAAGATTTCCGTCTTCTGGGTTGTTGCGCTGAGTAGTCTGGTCGACGTTTACCAACGTTTCAGAGGTCATCCTGCCTCCGTCATCAGGGCGATGAGTATGAAGATTTCCGTCTTCTGGGTTGTTGCGCTGAGTAGTCTGGTCGACGTTTACCAACGTTTCAGAGGTCATCCTGCCTCCGTCATCAGGGCGATGAGTATGAAGATTTCCGTCTTCTGGGTTGTTGCGCTGAGTAGTCTGGTCGACGTTTACCAACGTTTCAGAGGTCATCCTGCCTCCGTCATCAGGGCGATGAGTATGAAGATTTCCGTCTTCTGGGTTGTTGCGCTGAGTAGTCTGGTCGACGTTTACCAACGTTTCAGAGGTCATCCTGCCTCCGTCATCAGGGCGATGAGTATGAAGATTTCCGTCTTCTGGGTTGTTGCGCTGAGTAGTCTGGTCGACGTTTACCAACGTTTCAGAGGTCATCCTGCCTCCGTCATCAGGGCGATGAGTATGAAGATTTCCGTCTTCTGGGTTGTTGCGCTGAGTAGTCTGGTCGACGTTTACCAACGTTTCAGAGGTCATCCTGCCTCCGTCATCAGGGCGATGAGTATGAAGATTTCCGTCTTCTGGGTTGTTGCGCTGAGTAGTCTGGTCGACGTTTACCAACGTTTCAGAGGTCATCCTGCCTCCGTCATCAGGGCGATGAGTATGAAGATTTCCGTCTTCTGGGTTGTTGCGCTGAGTAGTCTGGTCGACGTTTACCAACGTTTCAGAGGTCATCCTGCCTCCGTCATCAGGGCGATGAGTATGAAGATTTCCGTCTTCTGGGTTGTTGCGCTGAGTAGTCTGGTCGACGTTTACCAACGTTTCAGAGGTCATCCTGCCTCCGTCATCAGGGCGATGAGTATGAAGATTTCCGTCTTCTGGGTTGTTGCGCTGAGTAGTCTGGTCGACGTTTACCAACGTTTCAGAGGTCATCCTGCCTCCGTCATCAGGGCGATGAGTATGAAGATTTCCGTCTTCTGGGTTGTTGCGCTGAGTAGTCTGGTCGACGTTTACCAACGTTTCAGAGGTCATCCTGCCTCCGTCATCAGGGCGATGAGTATGAAGATTTCCGTCTTCTGGGTTGTTGCGCTGAGTAGTCTGGTCGACGTTTACCAACGTTTCAGAGGTCATCCTGCCTCCGTCATCAGGGCGATGAGTATGAAGATTTCCGTCTTCTGGGTTGTTGCGCTGAGTAGTCTGGTCGACGTTTACCAACGTTTCAGAGGTCATCCTGCCTCCGTCATCAGGGCGATGAGTATGAAGATTTCCGTCTTCTGGGTTGTTGCGCTGAGTAGTCTGGTCGACGTTTACCAACGTTTCAGAGGTCATCCTGCCTCCGTCATCAGGGCGATGAGTATGAAGATTTCCGTCTTCTGGGTTGTTGCGCTGAGTAGTCTGGTCGACGTTTACCAACGTTTCAGAGGTCATCCTGCCTCCGTCATCAGGGCGATGAGTATGAAGATTTCCGTCTTCTGGGTTGTTGCGCTGAGTAGTCTGGTCGACGTTTACCAACGTTTCAGAGGTCATCCTGCCTCCGTCATCAGGGCGATGAGTATGAAGATTTCCGTCTTCTGGGTTGTTGCGCTGAGTAGTCTGGTCGACGTTTACCAACGTTTCAGAGGTCATCCTGCCTCCGTCATCAGGGCGATGAGTATGAAGATTTCCGTCTTCTGGGTTGTTGCGCTGAGTAGTCTGGTCGACGTTTACCAACGTTTCAGAGGTCATCCTGCCTCCGTCATCAGGGCGATGAGTATGAAGATTTCCGTCTTCTGGGTTGTTGCGCTGAGTAGTCTGGTCGACGTTTACCAACGTTTCAGAGGTCATCCTGCCTCCGTCATCAGGGCGATGAGTATGAAGATTTCCGTCTTCTGGGTTGTTGCGCTGAGTAGTCTGGTCGACGTTTACCAACGTTTCAGAGGTCATCCTGCCTCCGTCATCAGGGCGATGAGTATGAAGATTTCCGTCTTCTGGGTTGTTGCGCTGAGTAGTCTGGTCGACGTTTACCAACGTTTCAGAGGTCATCCTGCCTCCGTCATCAGGGCGATGAGTATGAAGATTTCCGTCTTCTGGGTTGTTGCGCTGAGTAGTCTGGTCGACGTTTACCAACGTTTCAGAGGTCATCCTGCCTCCGTCATCAGGGCGATGAGTATGAAGATTTCCGTCTTCTGGGTTGTTGCGCTGAGTAGTCTGGTCGACGTTTACCAACGTTTCAGAGGTCATCCTGCCTCCGTCATCAGGGCGATGAGTATGAAGATTTCCGTCTTCTGGGTTGTTGCGCTGAGTAGTCTGGTCGACGTTTACCAACGTTTCAGAGGTCATCCTGCCTCCGTCATCAGGGCGATGAGTATGAAGATTTCCGTCTTCTGGGTTGTTGCGCTGAGTAGTCTGGTCGACGTTTACCAACGTTTCAGAGGTCATCCTGCCTCCGTCATCAGGGCGATGAATATGCCAATAGGGTGTGAGGAGCTGGATTTATAGGTCGGGAAGTGAAAGGTGTAGCCTGCCTCGAGCCAATGGGAGCAGGTATGGGAGTGGACTATATTTAAGAAACCGTGTAGCAAATTTCCCAGTGCAGTCGGCAACGTACATAACATGCTATGTAATTACCTTACGTTATGTTGGGTGAATAGTGAACAAACAGCTGTGTTATGGAGTGTTGCTGTAGTTACGTGAACTGGAGGGAGTTGAAGGAAATTTCACGAGACCGCAAACCAATTTGGCTCGACGCTCGTTGTCTTCTGCTGATGT
Organism: Zootermopsis nevadensis; assembly: GCF_000696155.1. Next base: position 187,923 of record NW_019059663.1, on the reverse strand, counting down.
CGACGTCTTGAAGCGTCACGACGCTTGGCTTCTCGCTCTGGTTACTGTCACCACAAGCTTGATCATCACTTGGTTCTGTGCGGGATAGTACGTTTCCTTACAGACACCGACACAAGAAGAGATTAATGGATTACCGTGCTTCGACACAAATTTATTATAGTTTGCTTTCATCTGAATTGCCTTCTTTGAATTCTCCTTTTTCAAGAGCAGAAGACATTATTTGGTCCTTGGAAAGAGGAGAAAAAGAGGCCGGGGAAAACTAAACACTGAGTAGCTTCATAATTTGTACCCTTCACCTAGTGTTTTATTCTATTTGCGGCTGTCAGTAGTCGCTCAGGTTGTATAGCGTCGGATAGTTAGAAAATTAATGAAATACGAGGCGCGTCCACAAAGTAAGTTTCCCTGGGGCCGTTTAAAGAAACAAAACACAATTTCATGGAAATATTTATTGCAACAGATACAGCAAGTGTCCAGCTATTTTTCAACATATTCGCCACCGGAATTGAGACATTTGTCATACCGTGGGACCAACTTTTAATACCTGTGTCGTAGAAGTCTGCCGCCTGGGATTGGAACCACTGTGTGACAACCATCTCCGCCTCTCTGTCATTCTCAAAACGCTGACGCTGACGCTGACCGGACAGGAATTTCTTGAGGTGTAGGAAAAGATGGAAATCACTGGGAGCGAGGTCCGGGCTGTAGGGTGGATGATTAAACACCTCCCAGCTGAACTTCTGCAGGAGACTTGCTGTCCGTCGAGCCGTGTGCGGCCTAGCGTTATCACTGACCGCACTTCACAGTCGGCGGGAGCTGGAATAAGAACCTCCATCTTCAACAGCTGCAACGATGCTACTGTGAGAACGCGGGAAGTGCCGTTAGTGCATGCGCCATGCTACGTCATTGCTCTATCACGTACGCACAGTCGCTTCGCGCAATATAAGGTTTGCTAGCTGTGGGACGAGTGGGAAACTTACTTTTGGGACGCGCCTCGTAGAAGGAATGTGAAAGGAAACGTCATGGCCTAATTGAAAGTGCTATCTCGCCATTTGCCTGTGTGGTTTGAGGAAAACCACGATAAGCCTCAGTTAGGATAGCCGGCTTTAGGGATCAGATTGAAACTCGGAACATCCGAATAGAACGCGTCGCTAGTTGAACTGATATTAGTTTTCCAGGAATGTCTTGTCATTCTGGAGTTTTCTGTGTGATAACATGATTGGAATTTCTTGGCTGAATAAAATTGTCCTCATATCGTATTACTCGTCACACAAGTGTAACTAACACTGTAATTCCCAGCAGTAATAGGCGAGTAGTGCCCTAATGTTCGTATCATTGACGTACGAGTCATAAAGACAAACAGTCCATTAGATCTTGGTATAACAAAATAGCACGGCTAAGCAGTTATTATGTGTAATGACTTGTTTGGACATGTTACTGCCAGTGAAGTTTAGTGTTGCTACAGAGAATTTATCTTAATAGGCCTACTCAGACTTTGCCCAATACCACTAAAACAAAAGTCCAAGGACCGCTGGACTTTAAAAAGGCTAATTTTTGCGCATATGTTAAAATTGAGACAGGGCATTTTGTTACTACTAGTAATAATAGTAATATCTGGACATCCCTGCGTGGCGCATTCATTTGGCCCATATGACGTATTTTGGACAAATCACTGCCTGTCACAATTTCGGGGATAATTATCATGTAATGTATTCGATGTAAATTGAAAACTATCGCTGTTTTGTAAGATTCGAGGTTCTCACAGCGGTGAGTATGAAGATATCTGTCTTCTGGGTTGTTGCGCTGTGTAGTCTGGTCGATGTTGACCAACGTTTCAGAGGTCATACTGCCTCCATCATCAGGGCGATGAGTCTGAAGATTTCTGCCTTCTGGGTTGTTGCGCTGTGTAGTCTGGTCGATGTTGACCAACGTTTCAGAGGTCATACTGCCTCCATCATCAGGGCGATGAGTCTGAAGATTTCTGCCTTCTGGGTTGTTGCGCTGTGTAGTCTGGTCGATGTTGACCAACGTTTCAGAGGTCATACTGCCTCCATCATCAGGGCGATGAGTCTGAAGATTTCTGCCTTCTGGGTTGTTGCGCTGTGTAGTCTGGTCGATGTTGACCAACGTTTCAGAGGTCATACTGCCTCCATCATCAGGGCGATGAGTCTGAAGATTTCTGCCTTCTGGGTTGTTGCGCTGTGTAGTCTGGTCGATGTTGACCAACGTTTCAGAGGTCATACTGCCTCCATCATCAGGGCGATGAGTCTGAAGATTTCTGCCTTCTGGGTTGTTGCGCTGTGTAGTCTGGTCGATGTTGACCAACGTTTCAGAGGTCATACTGCCTCCATCATCAGGGCGATGAGTCTGAAGATTTCTGCCTTCTGGGTTGTTGCGCTGTGTAGTCTGGTCGATGTTGACCAACGTTTCAGAGGTCATACTGCCTCCATCATCAGGGCGATGAGTCTGAAGATTTCTGCCTTCTGGGTTGTTGCGCTGTGTAGTCTGGTCGATGTTGACCAACGTTTCAGAGGTCATACTGCCTCCATCATCAGGGCGATGAGTCTGAAGATTTCTGCCTTCTGGGTTGTTGCGCTGTGTAGTCTGGTCGATGTTGACCAACGTTTCAGAGGTCATACTGCCTCCATCATCAGGGCGATGAGTCTGAAGATTTCTGCCTTCTGGGTTGTTGCGCTGTGTAGTCTGGTCGATGTTGACCAACGTTTCAGAGGTCATACTGCCTCCATCATCAGGGCGATGAGTCTGAAGATTTCTGCCTTCTGGGTTGTTGCGCTGTGTAGTCTGGTCGATGTTGACCAACGTTTCAGAGGTCATACTGCCTCCATCATCAGGGCGATGAGTCTGAAGATTTCTGCCTTCTGGGTTGTTGCGCTGTGTAGTCTGGTCGATGTTGACCAACGTTTCAGAGGTCATACTGCCTCCATCATCAGGGCGATGAGTCTGAAGATTTCTGCCTTCTGGGTTGTTGCGCTGTGTAGTCTGGTCGATGTTAACCAACATTTTAGAGGTCATACTGCCTCCGTCATCAGGGCGGTGACCTTCCACACCCGTTGGAACCCCTGAGAGTATCGTCATAAATTTTCTTGTTCTCTTGTTTTCTCGCTGTTCTGTTTACATTGAAAGTTACGTTTTAGACCTCATGAAGCATTTTTTCCTTGAAAAATAGCATAATTGCATACAAACGTATTTAATTTCGTTCTAGAGTTCCTCCTATACCTTCCCCTGCTTTGTGAATATTTAATAAAATGCAAATAAACATTTATGTCTGTTTTGAAGGAAAAAGAAGGCCCTGATGCGATCCACTGGCCCGCGAGACTTATTTTAACTTTGTATTTTGCCGAGAGTACTCGCTAGGCGTATACCCAAGAAGGGATAAATAGGCATCTTTCTGTATAAAAATAGACAATTTTTGGTTCGTCGGTGGTCATTCGTAAATACACTATTATACTGCAGACAGTCTGAAAACATTGGCGTTTCTCTTCAAGAGAGTCTGTTTGTTGACTTATCATATTAATCCCCTTGTTAACGAAATAAACGAGCCGATTGCAATCTAACGTGTAGAATTTCACAAGTTTAACATAATTACACGAACATACGTTTTAAACATTGCTTTCTTTCTAACATTTTGATTCAGTTATCTGACATCTGTGGAGTTAATAGCATAGTTTCATCGTGCCTGGCATTTGCGTTGAAACTAATAATTCAATGCATTATTCAGCCCACGATATAAGTTTAAATATATGTGTTTTGGTTAGTTGGTTATTATTGTTTTAAATCGGTATTTGTAGTTGTTTAAACTTCATATGTGTGTGTTGAAAATGTCAGAAGTTTTGTAAGAAATAATCGCTGTGCTACAATGCAAATGTTTACTGCTTGTTATTTTCCTGTCATAGTTGACAAGTAATTTTCTACTCGACCTATAACACCAATTCCATGGTTGTTTGAGGAACATCTACTGGATGGCTGTGGTCTATAATCTAGTTTCTGCGCGCACAAGGTCACGTGTTTTCAGACAGCGATAGCATTTATCCTACTTATTACCGAAATTCAGAAAAACATTTTCTCTCGTATAACTTAAGCGTTTTAAAAGCATAAGAAATTATAAGTGATTCTATATAGAGTAATATATTTAAAAGCATAAGAAATTATAAGTGATGCTATATAGAGTAATGTGAGTAATTCTGGAATTAATTCCTCTCCTGGTTACATCGTTATTCTATTTCTTGTTTGTTACTGTCGTTCCGATAGAATTAAATCTGTAATAATTTGCAAGTGACTTACGTAATAGTTATAGTAGCTGTAATAGTATGTAACCTCTAAGGCGAGACGCTGTGTACGCATCCGATGCAGCTCTCTTATGTCGACCCAGGAGAAACGGTCGCTTATTTCGGCATGAGGAGCGTCTCTTGGTTCAACGAAACGATGGCAGATATTGCCCTCGATATTATAGAAAACCTTTCAAGAATCTGATACATACATCAGCAACATTGAATGTCATTACTGGAAAAGTGATACTAGCTACCTCTTCCAACACATTACACGGTGCACTTGCATGATTTGAAATTTCTTCCACTCACTTTTTTTTCAATCCCATGACTTCTCATTCCATACCCAAAGGCAGGCGTGCTTACCTAAGTAAAATGAAACATTTTTGTCAATTTGCGTGTTTTAATTTAAAATAAATCCACAACATTTTATGGACAAGTCATATTTGTTCCACCGGTAGTTCATAATTTTAATCCATATTAAATTCGAGCCCAAAATGAGTGTGCATATCACTGCACCCAGGGGCCAAGCCTCTCGTGGCAGCTTCGTGGCCTCCCGTGGGATCAATTGACACAAGCTAATGTGGTAACACCCTTCGATCCGCAAAATTAAAGGTATTGGTTAAGTATATCAAATCTAAAACTTCTTGACGATGGTGAAGAGTCAATTGAATAAAAATTTACTTGGATATTATCCATCGTCTAGTAAATATAAAACGTGAAACGACGTTTCGGAGATGGGACTCTATCTCCGTCTTCAGGTTCCTACACAGTTGGGCCCACTAGATAGAGCTAA
>NW_019059663.1:144454-158521 GCF_000696155.1 Zootermopsis nevadensis | reverse complement strand
CTGATGACGGAGGCAGTATGACCTCTGAAACGTTGATTAACATCGACCAGACTACACAGCGCAACAACCCAGAAGACAGGAATCTTCAAAATCAAACTACTAAGTGAAAGTACAGGGAAGCTTACTTATTCATAAGCCTTTCTATGTAGAGACCAGACTTTGATTTCTAGCCCTGATATATGTTGCACTCAATGTTTTAACAAACAGATTAAAGAGTGATATTACGTTACTTATTAACTTCACACATTTGTAATTGAAAAGTTTAGTTTCTGACTCTGTGCGTTGCTGCAGACAAACAATGAATAATACTTCAGTTGATAATTGCAGTAAATATTTGTTTTTGTAGGAATTTTTTGCTTGCTTGAGTGACTCTTTGCTTCTTAAGAAGGACTCTGCTTCTTGAGGCGAGTTCGTTATCGATGTATGTATATCGATATTTTGCGTAAGGATCATACAATTTCAGTTGCGTATTGATGCGGTGAGAACTGAATTGCAAGATTGACGCATGATTTGAAGCTTTCACGACGATCATAATCGATAAAATCTTCTGTGGTCGTTTTGAGTCGTGTCAGATGGTCAAAAGATAACTGATAATGGGGACGGAGATGGTTCCGAAACGTCTGTTTCTTTGTACCACTTGGCGGCTGTTAGATAGGCTTTATTAGGAAAAAGTGGCGTCTTTTTTAGTTTGAATGTCTGTGTGAACTTTTGAATAATATAAGTGCGTCATGTAATTTAAGTCAGAGAAAACAGTATATATTCAATAATATTACAACAAAAGTTCGCTTGTTAGTTATAATTTCATTTCTCTGTTTAAAATTACTTTCGTTTCGTCTCTGTGTTATATTTGCAGAGCCTTCGAACTACAGCCGAGTGTGTAAAAACATTAGCACTCTCTTCGAGTACCCTATATACATTCTTGGTTTTCAGAATAAAGTGACTATTAATATTCCTTGTTAAACAGTGGAGGTCTTGTGTGTATATTGTGGGATGTCTCAGAGTATCTATTACAACAGCGTTAACCAACATATGGTACGCGTACCACTGGTGGTACGCGAGCAAATGTTGAGTGTTAAGCGAACTGTTCCCTTCAGTCTTTTAAACCAACATTTTTTATGCATTTATCGCCTCTCCCATGCGTGCTACATGCCTCGACAGTTTATATGTAACGTACTAATGAAAACCCATTTTATTTTTAGTAAATATATTTCCTCCTAATTTAATTTAATGGGTATTACGATAAAATTTCATATCCTGCTTAATGTGTTCCTGTTAATGTACCCTTAGATGTAGAATCAACTTCTTAATTTTGTTCTTTGTATCTTACTGAAAGCCGTGCCATTTTAAGTCTTTTGAGTTCAAGGAACAGTACAAGTATTCAAACTAATTTTGCCCTTTAACGGGATTATATTAAAACCTTTATAAGGGTATTACTTAAAAATAGATCAGTCCTTTCTGTAACAAAATTGTTGTTCACGCCCAGTATGATTCGCGTGAGATAAAGTGTAAGACAATTAATGTCAGGACTATTACATATACTGCTACAAAATGTTAAGGTTTTTAAAGCACATGGAATCATCTTGCATGGGCTTGGTATTAAACACGTATTTCTGTTATTTTTATTTTTCTTTCTGAAATTCGCACATAAAAAGGGAGAAGTTGAAAACAAAACAACACAATCGAAAGCCAGCTACAAAGAATGTAGTCTATACTCGTGTTTAGGAGAAGCAAACGGGACTTCCGCCATTTTCTTTCGACGTCTTCTTTTTTTATTTCCAATTTTATACGCAAGGAGGCGTTTTCATCCAATTACTTCAGTTCCCTTTTACTTGTTATATTTTATTACTTGGTAACCCTATTTGAGAAAACTTGGCACATTAGCGTCTCTCCTCTTTCATATATTGGTGCACTTTGGCTCAAACTTAGAACAATGTTCAGTATTTGCATGTAGACTGTCAGTATTCTACATTTATTTCAAGATTAGCTTTTTCCAGGTATACGGTCGAAATATTTGTGCCGACTGTAATTTCTTAAATTCTCCACGTTCCTTCACTAATATTCAAAACTATTATTGATTTTTTTATAGAGATATTTATATACAACTATGTATACGTCATTACTTACTGGCGTAAAGTCCCGTTTAAATTCAACGGGTAATGATATATTTTATATCCTACTCCCTGGTCCTCTTCCGTCATTTTCTTAATCCTTTTCGTATCTTTACCTTCTTCCCCTTTTCTGCGATATTTCTTTCACATACGTTTTATATTTTCATTTTGTCTGTCGTTCCGATGTATCCCTCGAAACAACGAATCTAACAGATGCTGCGTAGCACAGATGCAATACAGTTTATAAATCAGTAATGTCACTCAAAACATGTCCTTACAAGGAGACCAACAATATAAAGCATCGGTCGTGTTATGCCTGTGTTTTCTGCGAGGTCCGCTTCTATTTAAATATCTCCTATGTGAGCTCAAGCAAACAGGAATAAACTGAATATTTTATAGTGCAGATTTGCGAGGAATTCTGTTCTGTACAGACTTCAGTGTATGAGAAGGCCAATAATGTTAATGAAACTAAACTTGTTGCAACAGATATGTAAAGCTGTAAAACTCGCATTAGTTGGACAACTCCAAAAGCAAAGTTTTCTGGCCCAAGCACTGAGCATGACTGCCCTAAGGGAGTCTCTTTACTTTCAGCAGATGGAATAAACGCGTAGAATTCCGCTCGATGGCTCTAGTATGACCTAGAAACGTCATCGCTTCCTGCGTGTGTTTAGGCCACGTTAAAACATTTGTGCTGTGTTACCAACGTCATTTCGCGCTGCCTTCATAACTGTGTGACGTTTGGAGCGGCGAGGCTGTAAACTCGAAACAAAACTGCTATGAATGCGAATCTATTCAGTGGGAAAGTGGCTTAAGTCACCGTGCTTCATTTCTAAACGTCGCGTTTGCGAAGATAACTGTGAGAAAGGAATCTGGAACATTTTATCGTCATGATCTGGTATTATTTTATCATGTTGTATTACCTATCAGCTTCTTTCGTAATTTTACTTTATCCACTTTTCTTTCCTTCTTTACCGTCTTCATTATTCTCCGAATTCTTCTTTTCTCGTAGTTCTTACTTTCACATACCCTTATCTCTTTCTTATCGTGTTCTTCTTCATTGGTCCCCTTATTCTATCTATCTTTCCCTTTTTGCCTCATTTTCCTTCTATGTTCCTTCTTAACAATTTTTTTTTCGCTTTCCTTGTTTGAGCCGTTCTCCCGTTATCCTTCCTTTTTTGTCTCCATTTCCGTAATTCCTTTCCTTATCTCTTTCTTTAGATATTCATATCAACATCTGAACCTTAAATGTGACAATCCTTGAAAAGAATGGCGTGGGATGAACCAATTCCTTAACTCCGGGTCATGACCTGATGTACAAACTAGTCCATGTCGATCGCAAGTTTCGAAAACGTTCATCGTGTATCTGGGTTTCCCTTGTCCGAGGTCACGTCAGTCCTGGAGCCCTGATTGCGCGGCTTCCAGCGGCCAACTAATGAAAGTTTTCCCAGACACTAGGTAAAGTCACCTTGTCAGTTCTTTCAGCTTCGCCTCTGGGTATAAACGCGTCGCTGCCCTCCAACTCTATCCAACACCCACAGGAAATGTTCACTCCGTTAAACTTGGACTCCCGTCTAATTGGACAGAGCTGCAGCTAGAAAGACAAGTGAAAGACGGAAGACAAGTTGCAGTTCGAGAAACGGAAGTGATTACGAGAAAGGAAGTGAAAAAGGATGAATACGAACGTACAAGAGGATAAAATAAGACAAAGACGTCTATAGAAATAATCTAATGACGGTTCGAAAAATTATGTAGTGTGTTGATTAAATGACAGCAAAGGAAACGTAAGACACTAAGTATATTGCAAGTGCTTTAAGGTAGTGGCAATGTAACATCAATTATATGGCGTTGGAGAGTAAACCGGTATGAGGGTACCAAGTTGTAATTCTTAAGTAGGATTTGAAGTAGAAACTAGCCAAAGATGATCGACCTGATGATGGAGGCGGCAAGGACATCTTAAACGGTAAACGTCTACCAGACTACACGGCACCGCAAGACTGAAGACAGCCATCTAAGTTGAAATTCGCGTGCCACACCCTGTTCAAAGCCCGATAATCTGTAATTAAACTCTTAACCAATCCAATCGCTGTTTTTGGAGAGAAACATGTACGCTGTCAGACACGAAGTCCCCACCATGCGTTTATTTAATACACGCACGTTCTTGTAAAGACTGCATAAACATTTCTATGCAGATGGTACACGTGACTGACAGCCTTACTTTTCCTTACCAGTATTGAACCCGCATAACAAACTGACTCTTTACTGGTGCGCTTGAAGTACAGCTCAGAATGACAGATGTGCCTGTAGACGGTTCATGAATAATCAGGTCTCAGAGATTGCGTTGCTCCTACACACAAGCAGTTCTCAATAACAGATGAAGCATTAACACTTCCACTTAGTAAAGCTTCTTCATTAATCTTTCAGCAAATCGCTGGAGCATTAAAGTAATGAAACTAACAATCAGCACAGTCCTTTATTAAACAGAGTCGCTTTGTGAGGTACTGAATAGCTACAATATTACCACTCAACAGCATCTAGTGCCGAGGTCAAGAATTCTTGGATGTCTCTCTCTCTCTCTGTGCCCCCTATACCCCTTCGCGGCATTGTGCTTAGCCGGAGAGTTAATTCTGCCTGTCTCCTGGTTTGTATTGAATTTGATTCGGTTTCCGGACGTCGGGTATCCTGTCCGAGGAATTCTGTGATGTTCCTTACGTATTTAAGGTAAATGCTTACGTAATACTTCAAAATGTGTTACGAAAATGTTTGTTTAATTTACAGATAATAGATTAAAAAATTATCTTCCTTTCGACGATGTAAATGATATGAAGTTGAGAACGCGTCGTTAAATGAAGCATAGAAAATAATGTGATTAAAGAACATGACATACGGTTGTGTATTTTTCATACGTGGTATTCATAAGTTGATATAATTGCGTCATATTGTGAATTAAAATTTAATTATTCGTGTTTTTTTCCGTCTAATCACAATTGTATATAAATAAAATTATACATAAGATATTAAAATATCATTTACACGAATAATTAAATACGTGGTATGATGCTTGGGCAAAGGTCTGTAACTTTCAGGATTTCTGACTAAAACTTTGTACGCATTTCTCATCTCTCTCTGTCTGTTTACCTCTTTCTTGATTTGATGGCACTAATTATACAAAAATAGGTAACATTTGCTATCAGTGGGAGTTTTGTCGTTTATCAGTTCAGCTGTTTCCGTTTTCGGTGCGTTTGCGCAGTGTTGTCCTCTAAGGACACTTTTACGACTTGTTCGAATGAGAACATCGGGCGCCGGGACGGGGAGAGGGGTGTTGTTAGTGCTAGGACGAGAACCCACTTCGGACTGGAGTCCTTTGCTTTGCATACGTAGAATCGCAAAGGAACCCAGGAAAGAACCTTTCTAATATCTCCGTGTAACAACGAACTGAAAGTCAGTTAGTGATATTCGTTGAACGATATATTTAGCTCGATACTTGATGTCATTGGCCTCTTTTATATATCGATTATCCTTGTGTCCTTACGTGTTCTTCCTGTCGATTGACCGAAGCGTAGATGGGAGGATGATATTAAAATGATCTTAAAGAGACATTGTGAGAGAGTGCACTGGATTTATTTGGCACAGGATATGGTCCAGTGGAGGAAGCTGTTATCCTAATAATAATGAATTTTCGGATTACATAAAAGATGAGAAATTTTTTTACCAGCTTAGCGACTACTTCATCGTTATTGGATCCCGGTATTGTCTTGATCACTTGGATTACATTCGCTGTCGTCATTCAGCGGAAGATAAACCGTTTCGCATCCGTAGACAACAGCGTTTTGGAAAGTACACGAGGTGATAACTAATACTAACAAGGACATCCATGATTTGCTGTTCGTGTAATTCCATCGTGAATCTCATTTGTTTTAATGTTGCTCTCTGATGCCTTTATTTATTATTTAATTAATTGAACAGAGCTTCACACACAATTACTAAAAATTCGTAACAGAATCACCATTTGCAGTGAACGATTATTAAAATATCATTTTCACTCTCTCTCTCTCCCTGTCTCTCTCTCTCTCTCTCTGCAGTAAAACGTGATCATTCCTGAGGTAGATCATCAATAGGGCGTGGTACAAATTATGAATGAAAATGATCACATTCAGTAACATATCAAACAGTTGTGACTTATTGTAAAGTTTTGTGTTTTCAAAGCGGTGAGAATGATTTTTGCTTTTATTATTTGGGATTTGACACCGTATACACTCATTCGTAGATGCCAACGTTTCGGTGAAACATACTGTCTTCTTCTTCAAGACTGAAATGGCGATGCTCGGTAGTGGAAGGATTTATACAGCTTTAGAAAAACAGGAGGACGGGGGTGTTGGCATAATCAGTCTCTTCAGCCCTGAAGATGAAGAAAAAATATTTCCCCGAAACGTTGGCATCTTAACTACGATATTACGCGGCACCAGAACCCAGAATAAAAGCAACATCTGTTATGACTAAAGAGTAAACAAATATTTGTTTAGAATTCTCGTAGAGGTTGACGGGACATTTGCACGCCTAAAACAAAGTGGTTCAACATTTTTCACACAAAGTGATGAAACAGAATAATTAACTTGGTTCCTGCGGTTTGCTATTGAAGTGGACATTGCGTTATAGGTTCTGTCGTAATGATTGACTTTCATATGGGCGTGTTAGGCCCTGCTAGAATGAATTAAGCGGCCTCATCTGTTTTCACAGGTCATCGTTATAAAATGTTTATTTTCACACTTGTTGGACGATCCTAATATCCGCGCTGTCCAGAGAGAGAGGGAGCCGGGTTTTTGTCTTAAGTCTCCCTGAAGCTTGGGGCGATGGTTTGAGTCTGAGTCGGATCGCGGATGTTTGTCATATTGGTATGACTTGCGAAGAAACATGTGTTACGTTAACATAGCTTTGATTCTTGGTGTCCTGCGACGTGTCGAAAGTATTTAATAACTCATTATTCGCCGGTGAAAGGTTAAAAATAGTTTAAGTTAAAAATTACAGACGTAATAACAACGGTGCTTCTGGACCTTCTTGGAATATTATCTTTAATTTAACAAAACTAATAATCCAGACTTAAGATCATGTCTGAATTGCACAGTCATTTTTGTATAAATGTAAATTTATGTTTAGATGTGTGATAGAATATAAAAGCCTTCAGACGATAAGTTTATTTAACGAAATCCACTAACAAATAACTTGAAGGGGAAGGAGAGATTTATGATAACTTTTGCCATCATTTAGATTATTAAGTAAAGCAAACAGTGAGAGGGTGGAAATGAAATACAAATATGTATACAGAGAGGGGGCTGCAGTCTTCCTTGATCCGAAGGCTAACTGAAATGTTTCATAAATTATAAACGCGAGTAGATCTAGAACGTGGAGTTTGATGTTGCTATCAACGTCTTACGACGCCAGAGGCTTGCTCTTCCACCTAATGTTCATATGACATACAGATAAACCATAGCAAGGCTTTAACTAACTTTATAGCTCGTACAATCTGGGAGAGAGGCTGTTGTTAATAAGGAGATCTAATTAATTTTTAACAGTTGTGTTTGACTGTAAATGGTTATCACTGTGGAAACGTCAAGAGCAAACCTGACTAAAAGTTGAGTAATAGGCTTACCAATGCTGATATTGTTTATGTTAGACTTTAAATTAAGAATAATGAGAACGGCAATTACAGGGTAAGGAATAACGGATCATAAACTTAATGAAGATCTGGGGATACGAAAGTCGATAAAATAACAAAGAAACTGTCAAAATAACTTGATAGATAGTAATTATCTTAAGGAAGACCAGAAAATGTTACGATTTGTTAGCTGGGATTTATGTCGTGATATATTCTTATGAGAGAAGAATGGTAGACTGACTGGAAGAAGTAAATAAACAAGTACTAAGAAATCTGAATCCCTAAAGAATAGAGTTTCGAAAAACTGCAATATATTTATTGTGTCTTAATGTCGTAATAAAGTTGCAGACAATAGCTACAAGTCTGATGGTCGTTAGTTCGTTCTTGCAGACTTAACTCTCCCCAGGATGACCCTGCACATCTTATGAGGAGGAGGATTACAAAGGCATCACTCTGTGTATCCAGGTCCGATTACATAGCATATCCACCTTCACCCCAAGCAGCACTTCATTCTCTGGCATAATCCAGTGTCAACAGGACACATATCTTGTCTCAGGGACTTACACAGCAGGCTTGCTCCGGAAACGGCCTTCGTGGATGTCACAGATTTATAACTTCTTGTGACTTAATATCTCTTAACTGTGTCACACATTCTGCCATTTTGAGTTGCCGTGACTGTTTGCAGTTCATTCGTATAATATTAAATCGAGGTTTTCATGGCGGTGTGTCTGAAGATGGCTGTCTTCTGGGTTGTAGCGCCGTGTATTCCGCTGGAGGTTTTCCAACGTTTGAACGATTCATCGCCCTGATGATGGAGGCAACAAGACTTTTAAACTTTGGTAAAAGTTTTGATAAATCATTTGTAGTTTGTTTTCGTACGGAACAAAGGAAGAAAATGCGTGATTAAATAATGAAGGGTTAAATAAATTATTCGAAACCAGAAGAAAGAAAGGAAAAGAGGAAATTAATGAGTTTTTCTAAAAAGAATTCTCAGTAAATATAATTTTAAGGATCCATTTACGCTGTAGCACAAGTGACGAACGAACTACATTAGGCATAGTCGTTCCTGAGAAGTTTACAGTTCATTATCCAGTCAAGAAAACTCCCCTGTTCTATGTCTTATGAATGTCCAACACCGCATTCAGTATCTTGAGCCACTTCAGTCCTGTCCATGTCATTTCACCCTATTTATTTAAGACCATTCTTAATATTGACCTCCCATCTATGTCTAGGTCTTCCAAAGTACTTTTGTCCGAACAAAAATCTGCATGCACGTCACTAATATGGATGACAACTACGAATATACTGAATAAGAAGTTTTGGCCAGCCGACAAGAGGTGGTCTTCTAGCTTCGGGGTTAGAAGGAATATTAAAAACTTACTTCTAATCCGTGGCACTACAGTCATTTTGTAGGGCATTGGCCTCCCCTTATTAAAAACTTACCGTTGTGAAAACCAGCATGTTACGAAATACTTAACAGGACCTCGGATTTGAATTGCATGGAAAGGCCTAAGCAGTTATGATAAAACTTCCTTAATAAACTGGATAGTAATTAAAATGTAATGAACCGGACCGATTGTACGCAGATTGGTACAGTTTCTTTTTACTGTTAAACTTTCATCAGTAACACAGTGTTCAGGACGGTGTCGGAGCGTTTTGCCATGTCGTGATGCTTCCGCGGGGCTCTGTTCTAATGGTTTAGTTACAACGTCGCGTGCAGATATTAACTTCTAAACTGCAGGAAAGACAATTCCCTGTTATTTGTCCATTCTGAAACATGCAAATAACAGCAGTTAATTCCTGTCTGTTCGGACTAACATGGAAACTGGTTAGTTTGAGCCAACTGTTCAGGAAAGTCTTTATCCAGTTAACTTCTGATGGCTTGGGCGATATTTAGAATAATTCCAGGCATTATTTGAGATTTAAGTTTCTCACGGCGGCTAGACTGATGACGGTAGAAGTCTGCCGACGTTTCAGAGGTCCGTGCTCGTTGCTTTGATGAGCACGGCGCACTTGGTGAGGTTGTGGCAAACGGACACCTACCACGTTTCCATGTAGATGCCACGGTGGACAGTGTTGATGCTTGTGTAAGCTGTATGACGTCATTTTGAGTGATCAGTGGCTGCAACTTGCCTTACGAGAAGTTTCCGTGACTGTATGTAATACTCTGATAACTACGTGGGTTGAATCGATCAGTCCGAAGTGGGCAGAGTTCTGTCTCAGCATTTGTCTTTGGTGTTTAGAGGAAGGAACATTTGTCTTGTCTGGGCACTGGAGACTGGTTATCTATTAGTAAATCCCATTTTATGATGGAATATTTATGGATAAAATGTAGTATAACGTTCTTATAAATGTAATTTATGAATTGCTTAAGAATGGCTTTGTGGGAGTTGCAGTTAAATTTTAAAGAAGATTATATTCCCAGCTCGAGTAGAAATTGGTTTCACAGAAATTACTGAATTTGAGTTCGTCGTCCCTGCTTCGGTACCTACCACAGGTCAACGAATTTTGCCTAAGCCAGAACACACAGTCCAACTCCAACCACACAGACTCAAGTCTGTCTAGGATCGGGTTTAAAAACACATTATGAAGACCTGGAAGTAGATGGAGTTCACTGGTTTCCTTCACGCTCCGACAGCATAACCTCCCAGGAAGAGGCCTCAGAGCTGCTTCGAACGTTGTGACGAATAAGAATATCCTTATTCCCTTTAGTGGAATCAAACCCTAGTGTTGAACCTGTATCCAATCACTTTACTTTCTCTGTCCGTTCTGTATTGGCATTTATAAACACTGTAATATTTCTGAGTACATCGGCCAAAACATTGTTTGATATTTTAGACAAAATATTGATACAATTTCTGTGTTTTTAACGATGTGTTATAATTTATAAGTAAATTCGAATACCTCAATATCAGATCGCTTTTTAACATGGCAATTAAGACGACCAGTGACAGTGGCACAAAAGATGACGTCATAGTAGAGAGCAGATTTGTATCGGATTTTGAAATACCCCGCGGGTACAGGAATCCATTCCTGTAATCTAGTCGCCTTCTTCAATCAGAGACATTGTTTCACCCGCGGTGCTGTGGGACGAAGAGCAAGGGGGAGGAACCCACCGGAATATCGACATTGGATTGAAGGGACGGCTGTACTGTAATGGTGTAACAGAAATAGTAGCGGGAGCCTTCCCTGCGTGTGTGAAAGTGATTCCTGTTTTCGACGTAGGTGGAAAAATGTAATACGTTGCCTTGTATTTGGGTGATATTCGCTGACGTGTTCAGGTCTTAGTCTAGCTCAAACGGGGAGTTCATTAATTTTTTGTTCCTGTACTCCTAACCGCTTTTCACCTTATGGCGAAAATGTAATTCACCTTTTTAAAAGCACATGATTTTTTTATTTAGACTATGAAAACATTTAAAGAGAGAAATTTTACGCACAGATTATTTTATGATATACTTATATTGAAATCTTTTTATATTTAAGTTGAAATTTTAAAGATAATACATTCTAAATCAAATGATAACAGACGTTCCGCGAATTGAATCTGCTCTTAAATTAACAAAAATATGAATTTGACATGTTAGCTTCACATTCCCGAATATTTTAACTGCGTTACATTTTTCAAGGATTTTTTATTCCAGGTTTCTTTCGTACAACGTAACATAAACCATTCTCCTAATTCGGTGATTCCTGATTTATGCAATTTGATGCACATTGTGCGTAAACTGCTACCTTGGATACCATATTTATACATTAGTTAATTTGCGAGTTGCGTATGGCCTTCTAGTACACAGGCAGTAAAGCTTAGTGGTCAGAACGAGAGACCATACGATCATGTACGGCAATAAAAATAAAGACGACTATCGACACAAAAATATCGATATGCATCCAATTCGATTACCGGGTCGTGCTACGCTGTAGTTGGACGTAGTCATGTCCGTGAACGCCACGTATCCGTCATAAAAACTAAAATACCGCGCTTTTAATACGCCAGCACACAACGGGAAAATTCAACGGCACGTTTTCAAATCACAGAAGCAGGGATTCACTGTGGAGTTTATACATAACTTCGATATATTTAGTTCAGTTGTTTCACGTTTGTTTTGCAGCAACAGAATATGAAGGCGACATTCCATAGCTCAGGTGGCTAGACGCTGGCTCTTCTCCGTGAATGATCTCGTCCACAACGAGACCTGATACTTGTGATAAAAAATTTAATATTAATCTTTAAAAATTGTTCCATTAATATGAACTTCCCTCCGTTTACCGCGAAGTGTATGTTAAACCGTTGCAGTTCAGCGGGCCCTTACGGTTTGTATGTGGTTATGTTAACATGTACGTAAGGCACAGTGTGCTGACTATACCGCCATTGTGGCCACATAATACCTTCCCCTACGACGTAAAAACAAACGCTTGTTGTTTTCCGAAACATTTACAGTGTCACCCCATCAATATAATCGCTTAATAGTGGGATTACTCGTCTCACCCTGTTGTTATAACCCCATAACAATTCTCCGGCGGTCAGACCCTATTACTGGCTAAAGCACTGACAGAAGTGAATATAAGTTAGGCATCAGGTACACCGCGTGTTGTATTTCAACAAAGTTAAAGATAATTCAGTCTGTGAGAGCGCTTAATTCTTTGACTAACAAACAGAATGACGAATTCTCTTAGCAACACTTTCTTTTACTAGTGATTTATTTAACGACGATAGAAGTAGCTCTGGACTATATTACGTCGAATAATAGGGTAAATAATGAATTGGAAAGTATATGGAAGGAAGCGGTTGTGTGCGTACATTAAGGTATTAGTTTTCATGGCATTTCCTGGAGGGACTAGGGAAAACCACTATTAAACGAAGTCGAGATAGCGTGCTTCGGGCAGAGTTTTGAATCTGATACCTCCCGTTCACAAAGCGGCATTGTATTTTTTTTACACAGTTGTGGTAATTATATAATTAATTGTGTTATTATAAATTACACGATTTAATGAACTTTTGCATGTTTGCACCAGTTCAAGTGTGCGACGTGACGGAGGGTGTTGAGTCTTGCAGCCTGTTAACACTTACGACCGGTTTCGTACGTTTTTAAATGATGAATATTGAAGGAGCTTTTGGTGGGGAAACTTATTTTATTCTGACCCCGAATACCATAATTATAGGTTTAACAACAGAAATCGAATTAAGCAGTGCATGTAGCATGCAGCCACATTATTTACTGCTCACTTCTGCATGTATTATACGTTTTACGGAAAGGTCGACCTGCCTAATGAATATGAACAGACTCGTGTACAGTTTTTACTCTGACGTAGCCAAGTGCATTCTCTACTCGTCCCCTCTGTCTCTCGCTCTCTCTTCGCCTTTGTTTTAAATATTTTCTCTCTGAAATTCCAGTCTCTGTTTCCTTTATTACTCCATATTTCTTTCGAGTCGCACCAGAACCTGGTTCTTTTGATTTAATGTACTTTAAACCAGGAACACGACGGCATGTAACCAAAGGCCGACGCCATGGGTAGAAAGGTGTAGCAAAGAACAGAATTTTTTCTCATTTCGTACTGAAATAAAAAAGGAAACTTATACATGCCACCAGGGGGCTAGAACAGCTTTCATATATTAAACCCTTGAGAATAGACTAAAAATCACCTAATTTCTTTGTGTAGAGGGTTTATGTAGTAAAGTTAGGGGGTTTAATCTACGCCCACGGAAGGGGTTGTATGTTGGACATTTGCATTTAAAAAATCTGGTGTCAGGGGTAACATGAGACAAGAACGAGTTTTTTTTTTAAGCTGACTGTTGGTGATATCTACGAAAGTAAAGTTGAAAACTGCGTTACTATGGCGACGTTAACTTTGCAGAACAAAAGAGATGCGCATTTTCTTATAATAAAAACAAAGAAAGAAGTAAGAAATGAAATAAACAAAGTTGAGACTGGAACAAGAGGAGTGTTTGAAAGTTTATATCTGGTTTCTTATGGTGAAGAAGATAAATATGTTGACTGGGACTCCCCAAAGCTGTTAAAGTGTTTTAGTGGAATTGAGGGAGAAGTGAATATGCTTCTTCTTCTTCTTCTTCGTACTCTTAAAATGGCGGTGTTAAAAGTTGACAGAAAGATTAACGTGTATAGACACGCATGCACACGAGCAGAACATCACATTTTGACATGAATGGAGTGTCTCAATACAGTTTCATCTGAAGACGCAAGAAAGAAAACTTTGCTGGAAATCTGAAGAGAAGAAACAGGATAAACGTAAACAAGTTTATCTCCGAAATGATTCTGGACTACGACACTAGAGACAGCCATTCTCCCACTC
>NW_019059663.1:79673-120639 GCF_000696155.1 Zootermopsis nevadensis | reverse complement strand
GCATGTGTGCGCACAGAAACTTTTGAACCACCCTGTATAAACCTTTTAAAGTTCGCGTATGTGCGTAACCTCCTGAGTTGTATCTGGTGCTTGAGAAGGCACCATGCTGTGGAACGAACCGATGCTATTCAAAACGTAGCAGAAAGTAAGATTAACAATTGTTCGTAATTGGTGTAATCATTGACCTATTCGTGTTGAGTACATTTTCCACTTTACGTAACATCTGCCCACTTTACAAGTTTCCGTCAGTGGAATTCATTCTATGTTCGTATCGAGATAACAATCAGGGGAATAACCGCCCGATGAGCTGAACAAATCGGGCCGGTGCACTTTGTACCACAATCGCTAAAGGGATCACTAATTACGCTCCTGATTTTAGCAAACAGGAAGTAACAGTATTTAATTAACAAAATATGTACAAGTACAATCGGTCTGTGTAGGCGGGTCTACAAATTCCGTCCCAATTATTAGAGTAATCAGTTCAGTGAGTGAGTTATAACACGACAAGGCATGTGGTGCGCACGGTAGACATAAGAAGTGCATACAGAATTTTGGTTTCAAGACTTGAAAGGAAGATGTCACTTGTGAGACCTAGGCATAGATGAAAACGAGATATGGGATGCGAAGGTGTGGAATGGATTCACACGCTTCGAGGTACAGTCTGTTGCGGACAGAGTAGTGAAAGATATCCGTCTTCTGGGTTGTTGCGCTGTGTAGTTTGGTCGATGTTAACCAACGTTTCAGAGGTCATACTGCCTCCGTCATCAGGGCGCAACAACCCAGAAGACAGAAATCTTCAGACTCATCGCCCTGATGATGGAGGCAGTATGACCTCTGAAACGTTGGTTAACATCGACCAAACTACACAGCGCAATAACCCAGAAGACGGATATCTTCATACTCACCGCTGTGAGAACCTCAAGTCTTACAGAGTAGTGAAACTTGGGGAGATTTCGTGACCATATTAGCTACTGTTAGCTTATCAAGAAGGACTGATATAGTAAGCAGGGTTGATTACACATGGAAATATCATGGTAACTCCACCGCAGTCACTATCAAAACGGATGTGAACCGAGTTAATAGTTATAGGACTTTAAAACAGGTGGTATATGAAGGTATGTGTCGTAAAGGGTTAAGGAATCAAGAAATGGCAGCCAAATTTCAATGCGATATACGTATTTTATCCATAGCACGTATAGAGTTAGATATTCCTGGTATAAATAACCTTTGAAGTAAAACTGAACAAAAATCCTTATCGAAGCTCGTCGGTGCATTTTGGGTACATGGAGAAATCTCCGTCTTGAGAAGCTGATAGTCGTTCAGACAGTCAAGAAATATGGTAAGATTTATTGGACCCAAAGTTTATTATAGTTTTTACAGTGATCAGACGTTAAACTCTACCCTGGTAAAGTTTAATCGAATCATTTTTTCTTATTTTACAAGTGATCTTTACTAATTTCTGCTTCTCCAATCGATCCTCACGAAATGCAGGTTGTGGGACCTGCCGTAAGCCTTGGTTGCCTTTGAAGATGTGTTTCGGTCTGATAACTTTAGTGCCATAAACGACCCTTAGATCTGTATTTAGATTTCTATTTAAATTACGCTGTAAGAAACTGGAGAACTCCAGACTCCAAACATTACGTATATACACATCCGTGCACGTCAGAATCTTCTGGTGCTCTATCAGTGCGTCTTGGCTTCCTGTGATCCAGTTTATAGTTCACTCTCCACTGGCAAATCATATCACACGAAGTCGTGGAGCAGAAAACTAGAAAAGACGTAGGAGCAAACCGCAACCAAGACCATGCTACATGATGCTGTTCGCGTGTGTATCTGTGACCCTTGTTCAGCTCCAAGATCCTTGGTAGATTTTATCATTAAACAATTTCCTCTTCAAGGTTATATTTTTAAAGTAAAATTACATTTTAATTGTTATATTTCACAGTTAACATTTTTTCCACTGATTTGTTAAATTATTGTAGGAATTTTATACCACATTTGTAATTATTTGTGTTCTAAATTTTGTCTGTCATTATGAGGGGACAGTAGTATAAAGGAATATTTGTAGTAAGACGTAATGCTAATAGTGCTACCTATGTAAGGACTGTGGTCACGAAAACCTGGTGTTAGGCAGCCATAGGTCACTGTATAGAGTACTCAACCAAATACATATTCTACTATGACACCAGTTTCTTTAAATGTAAATTTCTGTTAATGCAGGTCATGCATGTAAATTTCAATATTTTATCTTTTGTTATTTAATTTAACTTCATGGAAATTAAATTCAAGAATTAATTGAACTTTAAAGCCCCGTAGCCATCAGATTTCAATGGAAGTTTATACGCTACGTAATGTATACAAAGGTATATGATTATATGCATTGATTATTTTAATATAGAATGTTGTTAGTTTATTTCTAAACAGAAAAACTTCAGCAACCATATTACTGGGAACAAAAAATTATTGTATTTACTAATTTTTATCACACAAAGACAGAATACAAGTTTCTAGAAAATATATTTCATATTATATAAATAAGTGTATTTGTACAGAACATCTGAATTACAAATATTTGATTTATTTGCACTGTGCTTTATCCACCGTCAATTAGAATTAAAAACTCGACGTTTCGGGAAATGGATTTTCCTTCGCCATCAGATGTAGGCCTATAGTGAGGATACTCCCAGATCACCAGTAGCTTGGAGCTCCGGATCCAGTGCAGTAGTTCTCCCTCTGCACCCGAAGACGAATGTGTATCCATCTACCGAAACGTCGTGTTTTTAATTCTAATTGACGACGGATAAAGTACAGTGCAAATAAATCACAAGTTTGTAATTTAGATTTTCTGTACAAATACACGTATTTATATAATATGGAATATATTTTCTAGGCGATAAGGTGTGAATACAAAGTAACGGGCAACTTAATGAAAGTACCTATCCGTACTGTAATTATAATTTGCCGTGCGGGCTGTGGTCACCTAGGAACGCCGTTGTCCATATTCAGTCTTACCTTTAATCTGTCTTCTGTGAGAATAAAGAGACCTCTTCTTGGTCTTCTATTTCCTATAAAGAAAAAGTTCTTGTGTTTTTGCTTTTATATTATTATGGTAGGAAGTGTTAGTAATTTATTTATAGCAAACCATCAAACTCCTCTCTTTTCCTTCATATTAGTCTTTTTATCTTCCCAGCAAAATAAAATACAAATGTCGAAAGTTGCGATGCTGTACTAAAGCCTTGTAATACTACTGCATCTTGTGAAATCGGCTTTTTCCCTCCTCCTCTTTCTAAGCAGATCTGACTTACGGACGAAATAGGTTTACATTTTATAATGGCTCACATCACTGCAAAAACGGACCAAGTACTTTACAGATTTACTTAACATGCAGTATCTGACCGCTCTAACTCTGATATTGTGGGTTTGAATTCCTTTCGGATCTGTTTTATACCCACAGGTTGCTTTGTATATCAGGTATATTCCTCACGACGAACTAATTCCTGCCAAATGAATTCTACTAAACGTTTATAATAATTTCGGGCATTCAAAATAAATCTGCCAAGCGGTGAAGCAATAGAGCCCTTGTCGAAAGCTTTTTTATCAGTACGTATTGTAAATTATTGCGTTAAGATCGCGTGAAAGTGCTTCAGTTATATTCTGTAATATAGGAAGAAATTTCGTAAAGATGTAGAAGTTTTATGAAGGTCGTACCGCTCCATAAGGAGAGCAGAATAAAAACTTGTGGGTAATTTCGGAAGTGAAATTCTTATGTCGAGCGTAACTTTGTGTTAATCTCTTGTGAGACGAACACTAACATATGTTTTTTGTTACGAATACTGTTAAAACTGAAGAAAGTGGCATTGCCAACTGAAATAAGAGTTGATACATTTTTGCATCGACCTGGCGTAGCGTTTTAATGGGAATGACGAGTCAGAAGCATCACTCCTCTCGCCAGATGGCAGCAGCAAACATCCACTACAACCGGCCCCACGTTTGGTAAAATTGAATACCTCAAATTGCATCTTAACTCGCAGGGGAGAAGAACGCAGACAGCAATTTCTAATTTCACAGTTGGCCTGCCAGGAAGGGCGTAGAACAGAGTTGCAGTGACCAGGGATTCTAGCGAGAGTATGATGAAAGTGTGTTTCAGTTTCAGAACGAGTTCCCATATGTGTAATGTTCATTTTATTCAACACCCATGGCGTATTAAACTGGCTCCGATTATATAATAGCTCAATCAGAGGATTCCCAAGACTTACGTATGATACAGGAGAAAACTGAACGCCATTTCTGCAGATAAACCAATAAAGTCATTATCTTTGTCAAATATTGGAATACGTGATAATACACATCATCACATAAATATCTTACTCTGTGAATGAGACTGAAGATAGAAAGATTTCTGTCTTCTGGTTTGTTGCGCTGTGTAGTCTGGTCGATGTTAACCAACATTTCAGAGGTCATACTGCTTCCGTCATCAGGGCGATGAATATTCAACAACCCAGAAGACAGAAATCTTCATACTCATCGCCCTGATGATGGAGGCAGCATGACCTCTGAAACGTTGGTTAACATCGACTAGACTACACAGCGCAACAACCCAGAAGACGGAAATCTTCATACTCTGATGACGGAGGCAGTATGACCTCAGAAACGTCGGTAAACATCGACCAGACTACACAGCGCAACAACCCAGAAGACGGAAATCTTCATACTCTAATGACGGAGGCAGTATGACCTCAGAAACGTCGGTAAACATCGACCAGACTACACAGCGCAACAACCCAGAAGACGGAAATCTTCATACTCTAATGACGGAGGCAGTATGACCTCAGAAACGTCGGTAAACATCGACCAGACTACACAGCGCAACAACCCAGAAGACGGAAATCTTCATACTCTAATGACGGAGGCAGTATGACCTCAGAAACGTCGGTAAACATCGACCAGACTACACAGCGCAACAACCCAGAAGACAGAAATCTTCATACTCATCGCTGTGAAAAACTCAAATCTTACAAAGTAGCTTCATATTTTCCACCTTTCAGTAATTATTATTAAAGTGATCATAACTTGCGTAGTTTAATAGGAAGATGAGAAATACATACAAAATCTTACCTGGATAGTCTGAAGGAAAGAGACCACTTGGGGTGGGAATGTAGACGTAGATTTGAAGATAATATTAAAGTGTATCTTAGAGTAAAATATTGTGGGAGTGTGGACTGTATTCAATTTTCTGAGGACAGAGCCTAGTCGCGATCTCTTGTCCACATTACAATCTAACTTCTGCTTTCAAAAACCTAGATAATTTCTTAATCATTGGCATGTAGTCGGTTACATCAATTAATTTTTTAATAATTGAAATAAAAGCACTTTGTAGAATCTGTGAGTATTACTGGGGGTAACACTGAAGTAGTTGGTAGGAAATTCCTCCGAAACGTCGGTTACTTTTATTTTCTTGCAACACCAAGAAGAATCTCCACTGATAATTTGCCCCCTCCCCTTTCGTAGTCGGCTCTCAGGATAAAGACAGCAGGGTCTTAAGCTTATGGTATTGAATAACCAGACCTCAAAGCTGAACCCGTAACATTCCGTCATCCGCCTTTGAAAAACTAATGAATCATTCATATAGACCTATTACATGTTAGGGGAACATCGGTGTTGCGTGACGCAAGACAGTGAATGACGTTCCGCACATTATCGGTAGCGAAGGCATGACACAGCTCGGCTTTCATGGTTTGTAAACCGCGTTGTTCCTATTCATACCTGCATATTGACATCATGTGACGTGTTCTCATTAAACTGGCGCTGTTCTGACGGAGTGTTAAGAAGGCTGCTTGTCATTGATAGCAGCCATCATGATGGATGAACTTGCATGCGTGGTTCTTCGTATTGAAAGAGGGGAATATGGCCTGCAAATCCCTTCGAAATATCTGACGTTTAAAACTGGTGGCTGCAAGCTTAAAATTTAGGTTATGCTACGAATGGTTCCACTCGCTTGTCAAGAATTTTGATTATATCCACTATACGTCCTTCTGTTGGTATTGTGACGTCGACGCCTATCGTCGGTCCACTCGTGCAGTTAATCGGGATGGAAACTAGCTGTTATATTAGGAGCAGATACACTTCCTGTTTATGGTAAGTAAACGTCGAATGGGAAGCTACTAGTTGCTCACCTGGTCAATAAATTCCCTGTAACTTGTGGTGCCCGAAGTCATATTACAGTTTCCAGAAGATCCCAACACTGAATCCCACCCTGAAGCGAATAAATCCATACCCCATCGTCACAGATCCAATTTAATATTATCCTTCGATCCTTGTACGTGTCTCACAGGCTGTATCTTTCCTTTATGGTACCGCGAGTTACTTTCTGCGGAGAGGTTCCTTGGGTCCCGCTGGGAGTTGCTGAGATGAATGAAGTGGCCATTCGAAGGAAAAATGATGTGATGTGTTTGTATTCCAAAAGTGTTCCACCAAGACTTGTTCGACGTCACTTCCAATATATGAAGGAACGCCATCCTGCATAATAACAAGGGGTTAGGTTGTATTCGTTCAGTCTGAAAGTAATGTAACTTGTCAGCGCAGGGTGGTATCATGCAGGGGTACAGTGGTTCGCCTTGGAAACGTTTCGTGGTGGTTTTTCGCATCGCAGAGTGTGTGACGAATGAAATCGCCCATTAAACCATACAAAGCTTGTGGCTTTGTTGTCATGGAAACGTGGATTGAAATTTGTTAAGTAATTGAAAGACTTGCAATCTCCACTCGTTGCTTTTATGGGACTGAGTCCTCAGCTAACTCGCTGCATGTAGCAAAGCATTTTCGTCAGCTTTTCAAGAAATTCCTTACCTTTTGATGAAACTCAAACGTCCATTGCCTCGTCCGCACGGCAAGGTCTCCCGTCTGATTGGTTCGTTCCCTGCAGGTTTTCCCAAATAAATTATGTACGTTTTTCATTTTGGTTAAAGTATTTTCTCAGCATCCCGTTCTGAAACGCCCTCAGTCAGTCTTCGTCTCTTAGAGTGATGGTCCAAGTTTCATACCCACACACAGTCAAACGTGTAAATGATGAGTGGATCATGTTAACTGCTTTAGACTTGTTAGCCCGGTTAACACAGTTAATACCACTCTTGCCCCTTTTGCATGTTTCAGCGTGTTTTTAGATAGGAAACGCAAATATAAAATCTTTTGAACTGAAGAAGTGTCGGGTAATTCCTATTCTAGGGGTCCCTGCCCCTGAGACAGGTTTTACTGACTAAGGTTTTCTTATGATTATCTTGAGTCTCTTCAGGCATATAAAGGAGAAATGTCTGTATTAGGTCGTATAATCGCTTCCTTCTATATTCTTTCCAATTAATAATTTGTTAATTATTCAACTATCTGACACAAAATATTCTGTTTTACTGACGGCGTCGTCGAATATACCGCGTAGAAAAAATATGCACGTTGCTATGGAGTTTGGCAGAAATGTCTATAGAATGTAACATATTGAATATTCTGGTAACGGAATAAGCAAACCTCTTAAGAAGACGCTTTAAAGTATATTGTGGTATACAATTCAATGCTGAATTTCCGAGTTTCCTCAGCCGTCTATTTGATTTCCACCCTCAGTGAGGTTAGTGTGTATTTGCTTAGTAGAAGTGTCTATCTTCTTTTGTCAACTGATTTGAGCACACACAGTGAACATAATGCCACTTTTGCACACTTCGTTTGAATATTCGGGCATGAGGCCGAATGTTTGCTTTTACTCGACCAGTAACATGGTTGCTAGGCAACGGGCGTGCCTACTAGATGCACGACTACGGCAGATGGGCCGAGGTGTCGGTGGCGTGTCTCTATCGTTACGTAATGCACAAATCCGTGTCAGTACTGGAATGACATTCAGACTTTCTTTTTCCGTGATGCTTACGTACGTGTCTCGCCATTTAATCGGCTGACAGAAACTACTGCAGTGGCAATACAAATCCTGGATGCATGCAGTTAATGAAGGTGTTACAACAATATGTCCCTTAAGTGGCATGAGTTCGAGTCCAGACGCTTTTAAATAATGTTCATTTTGACTGAGTTTTTTTTAAAAAACGGAAGAAATTATTGGTCTAAAGCTTCTTCATAACAGGTCTCACACTCTTCTACGATTACTAGTTTATGAACAACTCCTACTCGACAGCGAGAGGAAACCAGTCCGCGTAGCAACATTGAGTCAGGAACCTGGTCATTTCGTTCGTGAAAACATGAATGACTATTAAACATTTATAGCCCAGTGGTAACTACATTTAAATAATTAGTAACTTGAATTTTGTTAAACAGCGTTAACCAGTCGATCTTTGTAATGGTGAAGTGTTGTGTTTTCTTAGCGGTACGGACTGGATTCTTAAATACGATTTGCCGAGCTTCGCGTTTAAAGGGTTAAAACTAAAAACGTTAATACTTTTTTTATCTAACACGCTGTGCTTCGTGCATTTATATCGATCTATTTGTGCTACCGGTACGTAATCACATAGTATTATCGCCCATCTAGATGCCCCGGGTTCGGATCTAGAGTTCTTGGAAAGCGAAAATATGTAAACTCTGTTAACTCTTGCTACATTTAGAATTATTCCAGGAAGCAGAGACTTTGTGGGAGCCGGTCGTAAAAATACAGACTTGTTTCCACTTTGTAAATTATCTGTAACTGTCCCAAATTCGAACGAAGGAAGTAAAGAGAGCAAAGCGTAACTGAATAATAACGAAAAGGAGGCTGCAATGGAAATGAAGTATTAGTATCTTAGGGTAGGACTAAGGAAAAGATGAAGTCGAAGGCAGTTGAAGCAAGGAACATAAGAAGAAAACGAAAAAGGCGTATGAGGATGGTTATTGTAAGTATTATTTTTATTAGAACCTGAAATAGAAGTATAAAGACCCCACGCAAGGCGATATATGACTGTGGATACACAACGTCGGTTTACAAACAGAGCGACGCCATTGTGATCAATCATGGCCGAACGGCGTCTTCAATTATCGTGTTGAGGAAGAGACGGGGTGTGTTCTACTTCCAGAGAAACCACAAAGACGATCAGCGACCTAGATTCCACCGATTCGAGTTGCATCGGGAAACGATCTGTTATTTTATACTACCATTAATTTTATAACCCCCGATATTTGGGTTGCATAATGTTACGTTTGTTCAAAACCCAGAGATTCTATGAGAACAATTTTCCGGACTTTATTCATGGAAACCTTGAATTCCATAAGATTAATAGAGGATTGCTAATTGATTGACTTGTTGATTTATTCAACGATATTGTTTCAGTTGTAAAATATTTGTGTCGTCGAATTTAGATGGAAAGTTGATCATGAAGAATATGTACACGCTTGAAAGTAGGCGGCCATGTTCTGATACCAACCTGCTGTGTGAGTTTTCGTCTGCAGGGAATGAGAAATGCTACGAAATTTATCGCAATATCCGAAAAGAAGGATAGTTCGGAGAGCGACCCGAATACAAGTCGCTGCTACACTTAAATGCTTACTGTATATACAATGGAAGTGGATGAATGGCGGTTCGACTTGTGCTACGTAGCGTAATAATCTGTTCAGAGTCCTTCAGATATAACAGCTCATGTCTCTGCCTGAATATATTTCATCTGAACCAAGTTAAGAGTCCTTCAGATATAACAGCTCATGTAGTAGTCTCTGCCTGAATATCTTTCATCTGAACCATGTTGTGCTGGTATAAATTTGTATGAAATTGAAGATTCCTGTCTTCTGGGTTGATGTTAGCCAACTTTTTAGAGGTCATACTGCCTCCGTCATCAGGCCGATGAATGTGCCAGTGTGGTGTGTGGGGCTAGTTTCATAAGTGCCGGAGTGTGAATGGAGTAGCCTGCCCCGAGCCAATGGGAGCAGGCGTGGGGGGTGGGCCAATAGGAGCGTGTGGGCGAGTGTGAGAGAAAGGTGGTTAATTTTTTCCCCTTTGAAAGAGAGGCTCAGTCATATAAAATAAATGTCGATATTTCTTGACCAGTTATATAACTGTAAACCGTGCCGTGCATGTGTGGCAGTTTAGAGGAATATGTGTTCCATTACCGCCAATGCTCGAATGCTAAAGAGCGTAAACACACGGCGAATGAAAGTCGCGCTGCAGTGATACGAGCGACTTCAGAGTTGCGACAGTTGACGAGTTAAGCCACAGGGAGGGAAAGGCTTTCGCGCGTCACATGTCTTCATAAATGTTTCAGCTGCAGAGGAATCTAAATATGTGTGTGACGGGCTAGCACATGAATCCTCTCCCTTAATACGCCACCTGCTTATCAGTCAATGCATGACGCACATTATACACAATATACCTGTCCGTTTTACTCCATATCGTTGATGATTCTGGCATTACAGTCAGATCTTCGTCGGGAAATTTCGCTTATGCAAATTTTAATAATTAAGTCCATACTCTCCAAATAAAATCCAGCACGTACTAACGAAAACGTCGCTCAGTCAGGAAGAAAAAGCAAAGGAATAAATGCATGAACCATTTCTCCTTACGTTCTGCTTAAGAGTGAAAGTAGAAAAGGATTTTGCTGTTTTGAATAATTTTCTAGTTTATATCCTACTAATCGTGACTGATAAGAACCAGTAAGATTTGTTTGTATGTTATTTATCGGTCGCTCGTGAACGTAACCCTCAATTTTAATGTTACACCGATGAAAAATAGCGGCTCGCGTTACGAAGTCTCTCCAGGAAGGGAACTGCGCGTAAGATCGGGGACTGCCTGTGAGGGGATGTTTAATGTCCGTGGCGGCGTCTCTCACCCCACATCACAGCCTTCGTTTTTAACCACTTCTTGAGATTAAGATTATTTGATTTATCTTCTCACCATATCTATGTTATTCCTTGCAAGACTGGTTGATCCCGGCGTGTGAAATGCGACCCACAAATATATGTAAGTTTATTCAACGAGATTAGTACAATGTTTGATTGTACGGGATCATGGGCAGCTAGTCCGTTGAAAATTCGAAACGTGTATTCTGTAAAAATTCTTGGTTACATTTCAAGGTCAGCAATTTTCATGAATCGCCCTGATGACGGAGGCAGTATGACCTCCGAAACGTTGGTAAACATCGACCAGACTACACGGCGCAACAACCCAGAAGACAGGAATCTTCATACTCATCGCCCTGATGACGGAGGCAGTATGACCTCCGAAACGTTGGTAAACATCGACCAGACTACACGGCGCAACAACCCAGAAGACAGGAATCTTCATACTCATCGCCCTGATGACGGAGGCAGTATGACCTCCGAAACGTTGGTAAACATCGACCAGACTACACGGCGCAACAACCCAGAAGACAGGAATCTTCATACTCATCGCCCTGATGACGGAGGCAGTATGACCTCCGAAACGTTGGTAAACATCGACCAGACTACACGGCGCAACAACCCAGAAGACAGGAATCTTCATACTCATCGCCCTGATGACGGAGGCAGTATGACCTCCGAAACGTTGGTAAACATCGACCAGACTACACGGCGCAACAACCCAGAAGACAGGAATCTTCATACTCATCGCCCTGATGACGGAGGCAGTATGACCTCCGAAACGTTGGTAAACATCGACCAGACTACACGGCGCAACAACCCAGAAGACAGGAATCTTCATACTCATCGCCCTGATGACGGAGGCAGTATGACCTCCGAAACGTTGGTAAACATCGACCAGACTACACGGCGCAACAACCCAGAAGACAGGAATCTTCATACTCATCGCCCTGATGACGGAGGCAGTATGACCTCCGAAACGTTGGTAAACATCGACCAGACTACACGGCGCAACAACCCAGAAGACAGGAATCTTCATACTCATCGCCCTGATGACGGAGGCAGTATGACCTCCGAAACGTTGGTAAACATCGACCAGACTACACGGCGCAACAACCCAGAAGACAGGAATCTTCATACTCATCGCCCTGATGACGGAGGCAGTATGACCTCCGAAACGTTGGTAAACATCGACCAGACTACACGGCGCAACAACCCAGAAGACAGGAATCTTCATACTCATCGCCCTGATGACGGAGGCAGTATGACCTCCGAAACGTTGGTAAACATCGACCAGACTACACGGCGCAACAACCCAGAAGACAGGAATCTTCATACTCATCGCCCTGATGACGGAGGCAGTATGACCTCTGAAACGTTGGTTAAAATCGATCAGACTACACAGCGCAACAACCCAGAAGACAGAAATCATCATACTCACCGCTGTGAAAACCTCAAATCATACACCGGAATTGTGTCGCAGTGGTGTATATTTCTACCGACGCAGTTAACAATTCGAAATACGAAGAAAGGTTTTTCATTTATTGAAATAGTAAAATGCCATAGCATGGTTATAAAGGCACGATTGTATTAACACAGAATTGAAGAATGCAGTGGTCAAAATATCTCATCGATCCTGTTGAAATAAAAACTTTACAACAGGTTGAAGTGAGAAGCCCAGGAAGGACGTACTAAAGCGGTCCGGACGGGTCTGTTTGTGTTTAAACGTTGTCCTTCTTTTACCGCACTGCAAGTTTTACCTGAAATTGTGGTTATTAGATTCAGACCTCATTGTTATTCCTCGTGGCTTCTCTTGCAGCCGCTGAACTAAAATGTCGCTTTAAAAGGCAGCGAGTACTCGGTTTGTTTTTCCGTAATAGTAGTTCAGACGAGTCCCCGTGTGTATTTGGTTCACTGAATGCCCGACAGAAACTGTGGACACTGTCGCGTAGAGCAGGAGGACTCGGTGGTATATCTGGTTTCTGCACGACTAACTTCCTAACTTGTGGCTCTGCATCGCAATTCCTACAGTCGCTGTATTGTCCAGGCAGGGTTAACCAAAATTCTCACAGTCGGCGGATTGCAGTGTTCAGAGGAGCAGGTCTTTCAGGCACGAAAATACTCCACAAAGTAGAATCATTCCTGAGAAGCTTATAGTTTCTCAGAAAGCCAGAAATATTCGCTATTTATGCATCTGTAAAGTTCATTACCGTGTTAACAATAGCTTCTGAACCCTGCCCTCAAGTAAATATAACCATTCTACTCTTTAAATGTACATCTTTAACATGCTTTTTAATATTATCCTTCAGTTTACTCGTACGTCTTAGGATTTTGATATTATAAAAAATTCATGGACTCGTCTTTCCCGTTTACAGTCATATCTTCAGTTAGTTATACGTATTTACATGTTTTCATTTGGTTTTATGTCTGCCTGTTGCCTCCAAGTTCATCATAAATAAAATAATTTTCTTCACAGACTAACTGTCTTGTTATTTAGTTATTTAACCGCTGTGATCCAGCTTAAACTAGCTCATAAGCTGGTTTAAATCCGGCCCGGTTTTCTCATACCACGTCAGCTTCCTTTAAGACGTTCTGTAACTAATTTGTTTCATTTTTGTGTCGACCCGAGGTTTTGCTTTCGTTCTCCCTCGTGCTTCCTTGCCACATGAAACACTTTTGCTTCGCTGCACAACACACAGACACAGACTCACACAGTCGGTCGTTTCTTCTCTTCTGCTACGGATGCTGGATGCTGTGCCAGTATTTGCAATTTAGCGTGGACTAAATTTCCTTTTTTGAAACGAGGAACACACGACACACACTGTACGAGAAAGTTTCGCGAACAAAACTACTTGCTGAGAAAGAAGGCTCCTCAACTATCCTTTTCCTTTTTCCTTTCTTTCTGTGTCTCTTTTCTTTCTATTCTGTTCGCACTTGAATCTTCTCTAATCTCCTTCCTTCAGACTAGTCTTTTATAGTTCTCTTTCTACGCCCATTCAGCTGTCGTTTTTCTCTTCCCAATTTTCTTCCTACTTGTTCGCTCTCACGTTGCTTTCCCGTTCTTTTTATACACAGTTTGATCACCGAAGATTAGTTTCTGAAGTCGGTTTTGTGGAAGATTCATGTCTCTCTACATAGCGTTATTCAAGAAGAAGATGACTTCTTATATTCACGTGCAGGAAGTGTTATATATCCTAGATCTCTGAGCTCAGAAGTCGTCCTTGAATCCTAATAATCCAGTCGTGCAGTAACATTGAAAAATTCTTAATTTAAAAATAATGCAAAGTGATGTTCACAGTTTATCGTCCAGATAACTTAATCTTCATTGAAGATTGCCGTCTTCTGGGTTATTGCACCGTGCAGTCTGGTAGACTTCGTACTCACGTCCGTGGAAACCTCAAATGCTACTTAATAGTCTTTTCTCTCTCTATCCTTCGTCTTAAATGTATTAAAGTTCGCTCTATAAAAGCCTTCCTTCGCTTTACTGCTCCGCGAGCAGGCGTACACACTGTTGCAGGCGTAGTCGTAACAGATGTTGTTGATTTTAAAACCACGTGGTGCAATAATACAAAAAGGAAATTATTTTTGGAGTAAAAAAACTTGCATCAAATTTCGGAGTTATGATGTCAGATTGCTGTGTTTCAGAGGTGCCATAATTTATGTCTTATCTTAGGGTAGATGTTGTTTTTTACCTTAGTTTCTATAAAGAGGCTGATACGCGGGGTTTCTCTGTGTTTTATTCTGGTTTGCAAAGCAGAAAATATTCACAAAGAAAGGGGAAACTGATAAATATCTCCATTTACACTTGCGTGCTTCGTATGTATTTAATCACCAGTATCAAAACCTGGAAGTTAAAACTTGTGTGTTATAAGATTTACATTCCCCTTAAGTACAAATAATTGAGGCAGAATTTATGGTACAGCAAATTAGAAACATTTTCTCGATGACTGTACTTGGTTTAAACATTTATATAATGTGTAATTCTCCATTTGCTAGTTTCATTCAATATTTCTCTTGACTGGTTGCGGATGAATAATTTATTTTTGAGTTAGTTATTAGAAAGACAAATATTTGTACGTTTAAATAATTTAACTAGGAAACTGGCATAGCACTAACATTCTCAGGCTTGTATTTAGCAGTTCCCCTCTTCGAATCACTACCGAGTTACATGTAAAGTTGTAGTGTCTCCGACCACCAATTCTGCAGAGCATCTTGAAACAGGCCACGACCGTCTGCTTCCAAATCCATAAATACTCACCTTTCATGATCTTGTCATCTAACTGATTCCATAATATTCTGCGGTGAAACTGGGTCGCTAAGGAATCTACAGTTTAACGAGTGAAATGTGGTAACACGAGAAAATCAGTTCACCAGAAGACAAACAGAAAGGCGCACTTTAGTGCTTATCATGTCTTGTACATGTCTGGGACGTCCCGAGCCAGATCATTGCATGTTGAGAGTTTTTTATTTTGATTGTTCTCGTTTGTTTCAGACAAAATCCAAAATATTGTCTTAAAGCAGACACAACCGCTTCCTTTCAAATCGTTCTGTCTCTCACTCGATGCTGAATGGCCTACAAAGTTGAGAAAGAAATCTACGAAATTACGTAGAAAAATCTCTTCAGCCAAGAATCCAAGTGTACCTCCGTGTTCATACATTTTACAATTTCATATGTCACTTTCGTCAAATCGTACACTGAAAGTCCTACTGAATTCGTGGATAGTTGTTAGTCGCCTCTTCCACCGAACGTTAACAGGCACGAACACAAAACTTCTTACTGGACTGACTGACGAACAAGGTACTTCAGCATTAACAAGGGTCTGAAACTCGCGACTTGTGAAGTTTTTGTTTTTTCCGTGTTCTTCCGGTTCAAGGCAACTCGAGTGGCTTGCCTTCCTAATAACCCAACTGGGCGGGGAAACGTCTCAGGTGGAAAAACGTCTTCAACCGACTACCCTGAACATCACAAGGCCTGCGTCTCTTACTCGATTAGAAATAATTTAAATTTAAATTTAAATTTAAAATAGTAAACGAGTATTCAAAAACATTAACCTATAAGGCCCAAAATCCCTTAACATTGGTACAATGGCAACGGTTAAACAATGCACACAGTTCAAATAATTATTTAAAAATGTTCACCAGCATTAGTCTATTATGTATAATTATTTTTTGAACTAGGGTCTAATTAATGACTAGTAATTAAATTGGTTGTGGTCGTCATGCAATTAGAGCTGTTAAATGGCGTTACTATCACGAACCGGGGGGGGGGGGGGGGGGAACGCCGATGTGTGGTCACTGATAAACCTACTGAAGACCTTTACATTAAACATTAAGACGTAACTGCTCGTTGTTTGCAATAATAATGTAAAAATGCCATTGTTTACATTTGGCTTCTTCCCCCGGTAATTTGTAACAGTTCCGATGGCGTTAAAGTTCGCTGCAGCAGTTAACACAGACGGAAATACTTAATGAGCTAACACACCTGCAAACATTGCAGATTTATAAGTCTCTTCTTGTGTCTCATCTTCTTGAACTGACTGGTTGAAGCAGTGAAGCAATCTGTAATGGCGCCTCTTTAATGGAAGGCCACGAGGAGCGTGGTTGCAGAGACGCGCTGACAAGACAAAACGCAGTAAGGTAAAAGGGGTGAGTCAGGCGCCAATTAAAGAGATGTATAGTTATCTAACCCCTCATTGATCTTGCGCTTGCAAGGAGATGAAGAAAGACTAGAGGAACAGAAGGGAAGAAAATTAGTTTGATGACAGATCTTCTTAGTTCATTCAAACTCGCGTTTCACCTTGACTTTAGTACGCAGTGAAGATAATGGAAAGCTTTATACATATATAAGAATAGAGAAGGGAAGACGGCGGTTTTGAGCGTTGTTGAAGCAAACGTCTTTATCAGTTATCTGCACATAAAGAATTGAATGAATTAAGTTCCTATTCTTGTTCTTCAGATATTCTTTTTGAGTTAGATATAAAGAGAACAACATGATTAATTAAATATTATGTAAATTAAAAAATGAAAGGTAACATTAATTTATTTCTAATGTAGGCCTAATAAAAATATTGCAGCTGTAAATAAAGAGTTAAGAAGTGATATAGCAATGTGACAATACAAGTTTTAAAGATTTCATTGCTACTGTAAGTGACGAAATCATATCTTTCTATTAGCCACGTGACATTGGAGTTAATTTCCAAAGTATGTCTTTATTTTTTGCGGTAGCAAAGTAGACTGTCTTCGTTTAGCTGTTTTCAGTGAACGTAGAATAATATTGTCCGGATGTAAATGTCTAAAAAATAACTATTTTACCACGAGTAACTGAGAGATATTCCTGAATTAATGTATGTACGTCATGTCATTGGGCAGTACCCGGCGTTTATGTGCTCTAAATTCGTACATCTTTGGCACCAATATGGCTTACTTAAGTCATCACTTTTTAAGTAGGAGTAAAACTACTGTCATATAATGTACAATCGTTACATTTAGTGTCTTAAATAGACCACATGTTTATAAAGACATAAACTTTAAAAGACGATTATTTAAAACGTGAATATAGGGCAACATAGCCATGCTGAATAGAGCCTATTTTAAATTTCAGGTTGATAGCATTGGAAGTGTGAAATCAGACTTAAGTTTAGACTAAATACATAGGAAATGTAACGCTGAATCTACGCATGATGCTCACACATATATATATATCAGATTTGTTTAAATATTATTTTCCCATCTACACCTATGTTTCCTAAGTTTTCTTTTTCACTTCAGGTTTTCCGAATAAAAATTTTGTATTTAGTGCAGAGCCGACAACTCTCGACAATTTGTTTAAAAATTTTTACTCCCGTTGCTTGAATTTTGTCGATTTTTTATGTCGTCTTTCTTAGCTGCAAGTGTTGTCCTGGTAACTTTGTTCCCATACGCCTTCAATATATATTTCTCTCAGTTTGGGAGACAAGGTAATGTCTTTGTGCTCTTACGGTACAGACTGACACATTAATCATCGCTTCTTCCTCACAATGCAGCAAAAGTTTCCCTGTAGCCAGGCGTGTGTTCTGTCATTGAATTAAGTATGAGAGCGATTTCAGCTGACATTTTTGGTACCATGGCAGGCATTACTCAGCTTACGTTTGTAATAAATATATATTGCCTGCTGAGAGTAAGGTTGCATGTCAACGACAGGGGTAGAACGGCGTATCCTAGTTTATTCACAATCAGATCTCGCATTTCATATGCACGTTCGCGAATAGTTAGCCCACCTCAACAGGAAGGACAGTAAGAGGATCGAAGGAAGAAAACAAAAGAGAGTTTAGACGCGCAGGAGAAGCGTTCAAAGGGTGATTGTAGGTTGGAGCAGCCTTCATTTACAACTGTGGCACAAACAATTTGATTTTAGTGTGGACTGTAATGCGAAATTGTTGATGATAAAATTATATAAACTTGTACGTATTTTCTTCACCCATAGATCTGATATGAACTACTAATTCACGCAGTTTACAATCCATGGGATCGAACTTTTACTTTTATGAGAAACTGTCTTTAGATAGACTAATTTTTTTAATCTATGTCTTTCTGCCGTACTGTCGAAAGTACTATAAGTGGTTAAGAATGGTCCTCGATCGCAGTGCGAAACGTGTTAGTAGCCGAATAATTTCGTTCACATAACACAGTAATATAGCCACGGTGGTCTAGCGGTTAGAACGCTGGCCTTGTAATCCTGGAGTCTCGGGTTCGATTCCCGGCGGTGCCCGAATTTCAACTTGTGTTGGGCAAGGCCGTGGTCTAGGCAACACGGAGTATTCCTCCGGGGGCTTCCCCGGTTTCTCCGTGGCATCCCAACAATTACTCCATTCACACACACAGAAGAAGGCAATGGCAAACCACTTCTGGATCATCTGCCAAGAACGTATATGAACAGGTCCCAGTCCGAGAAAAGGATGGAAGGATCCTGTTCATATGGACCTGTCGGCAGACAGAATCCTCCGGGGTCTTCCCCGGTTTCTCCGTGGCATCCCAACAATTACTCCATTCACACCCAGAAGAAGGCAATGGCAAACCACTTCTGGATCATCTGCCAAGAACGTATATGAACAGGTCCCAGTCCGAGAAAAGGATGGAAGGATCCTGTTCATATGGACCTGTCGTCACACAGAACACTAAATAAATAAATAAAAATAACAGAGTAATATTACCATTCTGTCTTAACATGAAATTGCTTCACATTCCGTTTGTTAGAGACGTGGTTTTTCCTCTAAACACTTTTAAATGTTCTATTTTATTGCCCAATGTCTTCTTTTACACCCTTACATTGCCAGTGGTTCCACATAAAGAAAGCAAAACTCCTTTAAAAAGAAACGTCTTTTTATAAAGCCTCGCCTTAAAGTAGAATATAAATCAAACTTTGCGTTTCATTAGCCCATTGTTCCGACTTGCTGACGCGATATTGCCTACTTTGTGGCCTGCTGATTCACGTGTATTCTAAACACGTGAGCAATACCCATTTTCATGACGTTCTGTTTTAATACATCGCTATCTATGAAACGGAATTGCCATCTTTGATGTGAGAAGGGTTAATTTGTTACAGCTCCTTAATTATAAAACATTCGTCACATAATCTCAAATGGTATATCTTTTGTCTTTTACATTAAATTTAATTATATGGTTGTTAAAACCCATTTTTTTGAAATTTATTCTACTACTAGGTTAAATGTAGGATCTACCATTCAGAATTCAGTAAAAAATTTAAAGAGCCACACAGCTGGCTGTTAGAAACGACACCATTTGCTTCTCATTCGGGCAGTACATAAACTGGTGCTGTGGTTTGATCGATATGGCAACCCAATTACGTCAGATAAGTGATTACTAATTCCTCAGCCTGTTTGTTCGAAGACAGCCAACCGCCCAATTCCTTTTTAATAATGCTGTTAATGTTTAATAAGATTTTAAATGATCTGCCATTTACTTCAGTTGCTTATTTAACTACTATTAACTGTATGTGTCACCTGTTATAACAGTCAGTAACTGTGTTATTGTGTTTTTTGTCATTCTTAGTGCAAACAGCGATTCACTCGTTAAACAGTATTAACTGTCTATCTGCCTTATTAGTCATTTTAACTAGTCTATGATAATAGGAAAACATACTGTAATAATAGTAAGTCTTCGGTTTCTTGAATGTATTAAAAAAAACTGATTTTTCTTCTTGATATAAAACCAATGAGGTATGTAGAATTTTTTGGTTTAACAGAAGAAATTTCCATGTTAATTGCCTCCGACATAGTAGCTGTTAGGTTATAAACTGAATAAACAACAGAATTTTGATTGAGAATACATGACCAGTCAGTGCTGTGTAATGTCTCATTAAGTAGTTATTTCAAGGAATTATGGAAGTATAATAATGAAAATAACAATTTAATTTGAAGTCAAGAATAAGTGGCTGATGATATGTGATGTAATTTTAAATAGACACACCTAAATCGTTGAAAGGAGATAAGCGTATGGAAGGGTTAAACGAAATCTAGCAACGGGATTAGGGATGTAATTACGAAATAAATAATTGCCCACTGAATTTTACTTGGCCAGTTTCGCTAGTTGTAATACCTTCAAATAGCAATCTACTTATTCAATCATAGTTCAGTTTCTAATTAACTAGTCTAGCATTCACTTAATTACTGGATATTCATCAGTAAGTCAGTCATTCAGTAAGCCAGCATTTCATTGGGTAGTTTAGTCGACTCATAGTAACGCTGTCAACCGACCAAAGGATTAGATAAATTATCTATAGTTGTGGGTCGTTGGATTAGTCGAAAGGAGCCAAAGTCCAGCCTCGTATGATAGACTTGACAGCACTGAGCTTCTCTTTATGGGAAATTTGTTAAAGAAGAAGTGTCTCAGCCATGGTGTTCAAGAAATGTGAACAAACTGAAAG
This sequence comes from Zootermopsis nevadensis, assembly GCF_000696155.1. The sequence continues at coordinate 99,935 of NW_019059663.1, read as the reverse complement.
ACATGATGGTGTCTAAAGCCATCAGAAACTCTAATCGATATGTTACTTCTTGTGTAAGTAAGAGTTAATGTTGACAGAATGAACACCCGGGAGCCACAGCGAAATGTAACTATAAAACTTTGGTTTTATCGCGGTGATGTGTAATTAATTATCGGTTCTTCAATGTCTTCTGATTTCCAATCACCACTCTATGTCATCTATCCTCCGTTCTTTCAGCCCTGAAGTTGGAGACAGTATGTTTCTCCGAAATGTTTGTATTACTTGCAAGTCCTTACGGCGTCAAGTCCTGGAACACCAGCATCAACATCTTCACTGCCGGGATAACCTGAAATCTCTTAATGTATTCTATGGATGTGTTCTATGTTGTTGCGCCGTGTAGTCTGCTAGAAGTTTACTGACGTTTCAGAGGTCCTTACATGAGAACCTGAAATTCCGCATTGAAAATAATTTAGATATTTCATTTTTAGATACTTTTGAGTGAATGCATAGCTTGTTCGAACTCGCTGGATTTGGATTTTTATAAGAACAGTTGCGTTGACGGCTGCTATGTCATTTTCAAGTCTTGGGTTGTGAAGCAATGTTGTTCACCCAGGCAACGGACTCCCTGTCAGCTGCGCTACCATATAGTGGCATCAGGGGCAGTTAGACGCAATCCGATACAAATGAATCACAAAGTGCCTGCAGCTGGAGCGTGGGCCAGCGAGCAGACGAACCGGATAACTTCATTAGGGACGCAAAACCAAGTTGATTTTCATGTAGCGATACGAGTGACCTCTGTCTGTGTGTCGTTGTACTTGCTTCGTTACACGGATGTTTCAGCCTTCGTTAGTGTTTTGTTTGTTAGACAAACAATCGGTACAGTCGTAAAATAGGTGGCCGTGAGAAGAGACGGCACGTCGTCACTGCTTTCATCATCTAGAGGAGAAATCCTCTGCCCCCGTCGGGGATCGAACCCCGGCCGTCCAGCCCGTAGCTAGTCACTATACTGACTGAGCTATCCCGGCTCATTAGACAAACAATCGGTACAGTCGTAAAATAGGTGGCCGTGAGAAGAGACGGCACGTCGTCACTGCTTTCATCATTTAAATTACTCCGCAGAGTCGAACCCTCTTGAGCAGAGTAGTCGCTTAAATAGTTAAGAAATTGTATTTTCTCTGGATATGGGTCTGCTACTCGGAACGTGGATTTAATATTTTCTGCCGCGTATAAGCATTCGTCTTTCCGAGCTGTAGACGTTATTAGTTGAAACACGGTATTTAAATAACATGAAAGTGAACATACAAAACAAAAGTTTTCGTAGAAATGTACGAAGGGGTCTAAATAAATTTGTCTTGTACCATTTTTGAATTTAGGATGTTAAAATCAAACAGATGTAGAATGAAAGGTATTGACTTTGCCGTTTATTTATTGCATTTTGAAGGTTTATGGGTTAATCCTCAAGTACCATTCATTTTCGTTGTGATGCCCGTTTACTAAGTAGGAACTTATTTGTATCACGCTTGAAGTTTAGATGGTCTGATTCTTCCAAGTTTGTTTTCGTGTTTATCTAACGACGCTTTCTCAGCTGAAAAATTATATATCTTTATAATGTAATGGTGACTGTGAGACATGAATTAGGCAAAAGTGGATCAGAGGCAGTTGTACTACTTTATAATTTCCCAAGGGAGACTGAGTAAATCATCACCCAAGTTCAGAATTCAACCCGGGACCTCCCGATAGGATTGCCACTTAACCGTGACTTGCGATGGCCGGACAAATAAAAGATGAAATGATGGACGGATTTGTTGGATACGCAGGTGTGTTGTAAATCGATTTATGAATGGGCTGGGTAGATGCATTGGTTTGTTACGAGCGTAAACAGGGTTGCATGGCTGTGAAACGCCAGTGAAGGTACGGCACCCAGCACCGACGTCAGACTGAATAATTAATATCTCATTACCTCGCTGCTGTTGTGTCCCTGCCACAGGAGCATTGCTCTCTCACTTCGACGCGATGCCTAGGCTGTGAACGTGCAAGCCTGTACGTGACTGAGTGCATAAAGCCGGCCTTCACCTGAGGTACGCACGCCAGTCGCCGAGCCCGAAAGCCGAGAGGCTCGGTCTTCTGTGTGGCGGTTGATCACCAGATCGTTCGTGCACCGGGGGTCCTGAATTTGTGCATTGTCCGAGCCAGTTCTGTTCTCTTTCCACACTCACAGTTCCTCTCCTTAAGACAGTTTCTTAACGGTATCCTCCGTTACCGTTCTCGGTTTTTGCAATTACACATTCCCAAAATATTCCCCTCGAAATATCTGAAGGCATTCTTTGTTTCCCCTACAGTAGCTGCATGTCGAGCGCAGATATCACCATACTTCTGTACTATTCTCCTCTAATGGTGAGCTGCATAGCTCTTTCCCGCATCGAACGGTGGAATCGCCTTCAAAGTTCTGTTTAGACTACACGCTTCACTTTTAAGCTGAAGAAGTCATCGCTCCAGTGAGGTGCTTCATATTATTCCAACAGTTTTATTGTGTGGTATGCGTAAATTTACTTTGAAGAGTGCCTTTCCATTACGAATTTGGAAGCGTCTTTGAATTGAGTGACTGTAGTTCAGTTCCCAGAAGGGACTTGAACACTTCGTCACTGTGCCCAGACCGAATATAGGACGGAGACTCTTGCTGTCCACTTCCCTGTACGGTAAATTAGCCTGAACGTGAAGCTGACGACTTATCACCATCTAGTGATGAACATTGGAATGCGTGGAGCTATAACGTCTTTGCATCTTACTTCTTGATGGCTTGGAGCTTCTTTGAGCACGGAGGAATTTTTAACTTTACAAGGCGCCGATGGTGACCTTCTCCGTGGCATCCCGACAATTACTCCATTCACACACAGAAGAAGGCAATGGCAAACCACTTCTGGATCATCTGCCAAGAACGTATATGAACAGGTCCCAGTCCGAGAAAAGGATGGAAGGATCCTGTTCATATGGACCTGTCGTCAGACGGAACACTAAATAAATAAATAATATAAAATAAGGTTGTCGACTAAAGCGCAGTTTGCATCTCCCAATCTTTCAATGTTTGCTACGTGTCTGACCCTGATTATGCACTTCGTATGTATGTGGCGTATTAACAGGGAACTGTAGGTTTAAATTCAAGATTATTTTCTTGACTTTTTTGTGTTCTGTCCTTTTTCGTCTGTCACTTATACGAATTCGTCCCTAGTTCTTTACAGTGATTTTGCTTTTTGCCCAGTCTCGCAGATGCAAGCGATAATCCTTCAGATTTGTTCCGTATGAACACACAAGTACTAGGAGCTGTCGCAAGACCCATATACCTCTATAATTTACATGTTAAGTAAGACAAACTTTTCTCTTGCAACAGATCTATACAAAACTTGTAGTGGTGTGATACAGCTCTCTGGTTAATACTGTTCTATCTTTATTTTCCCCGCCGCGGTCAAGATTTTATTTCATCATCCTTAGCTAACAAAAAATTGTTCTTTTGTTTTTGCTCAAAGAGAAGCTAACTTAGTTCAGTAATTTGTTCTCGTCCCTTTCTGTCGTACACTTTTTTGTGTGTGTTCTCCGGAGAGTGTGTTGGTAAGCGTGGTGAAAAGAACAGCCTATGTTTGTGTCTTCCCATATTGATCTGCGCCATAGCTCTGTACCAGACTCAGCTAGCCACCAGGAGCCGCCCTCCACCCGAGTCCCAACCCCCTACACACACAAAGAAACCCCTCTAAAAAAAATTCTCCCTCTATTTTAAAAACGCTGCCGGTAGCTCATGAGTAATGGCCCTGTCTCGTTCTGCGCGTTCATGAATGAAGCCCAGATGTCGTTTCGTTTGTTATAATTTTCCTGATTTTCTTCTGTGTTCCCACGAGGCTCTGTAACCTGTAATCTGCGAGAATTAGTTTACAGATCCTCCGATGTAGGCTCACAGATCGGAACTTGTCCAGTACTGGATACTTTTTTCTGTATTGTTTGTGGCAACTCGTCTTTCCCCTGACATCGTTCACTGCTTTATGTGCACTTGACGAAATTTCTTATTATTTGTTTACGGAATCTTCTCCATAAACTGCACAGTGTCCCAGACTGTTAACTGTTACCATTAACATAATTGTTAACACTTGGTTCCGTTCCGATTTCGAGAATTGAAATTGTTCCTTACGTATATTTATAGGACGTCCCTAACATTCTTTTAATTTATATTTATTTATATAAACAGATCAGCTACGAGACTTGGTTTTCAGGCATTCTTTCCAATATTTTACCCACTTTAGTTCTCTTTATTATTAAACTGCTGTCGTGTCTTCCCTAAGACCTCCATCACGTTCATGATCGCTCACGCAGTATTTGCTACCGCTCATAGGACACTCATTTTACTGTTTTCGTCAAGGCCAGTCTTGTCCACATTCTTGGTTGTTACTCTGGTAGATGTTACTGTCGTTTGCTTGTGGCTGGTTTCTATTTACATGCCTATTTTAGTTCCACAGATCTGTTCAAATATACGAGGCGCGTCCTCAAAGTAAGTTTCCCTGGGGCCGTTTACAGAAACAAAACACAATTTCATGGAAATATTTATTGCAACAGATACAGCAAGTGTCCAGCTATTTTTCAACATATTCGCCACCGGAATTGAGACATTTGTCATACCGTGGGACCAACTTTTAATACCTGTGTCGTAGAAGTCTGCCGCCTGGGATTGGAACCACTGTGTGACCACCATCTCCGCCTCTCTGTCATTCTCAAAACGCTGACGCTGACGCTGACCGGACAGGAATTTCTTGAGGTGTAGGAAAAGATGGAAATCACTGGGAGCGAGGTCCGGGCTGTAGGGTGGATGATTAAACACCTCCCAGCTGAACTCCTGCAGGAGACTCGCTGTCCGTTGAGCCGTGTGCGGCCTAGCGTTATCACTGACCGCACTTCACAGTCGGCGGGGGCTGGAATAAGAACCTCCATCTTCAACAGCTGCAACGATGCTACTGTGAGAACGCGGGAGGTGCCGTTAGTGCATGCGCCATGCTACGTCATTGCTCTATCACGTACGCACAGTCGCTTCGCGCAATATAAGGTTTGCTAGCTGTGGGACGAGTGGGAAACTTACTTTGAGGACGCGCCTCGTATTTCGTTCTACATTAATATTATAATCTCTCATACTGATTAATGTTAAGGAGCTGCTTTAAATGAAAGAAAAACACTTCGAACGCCTCGCATTGTGAGTGATAACTAATCAAACTTACATTTTTAGATTTCTGAATGAAAGTTTGTTTATTCTTCTAAGAGCCGTGTTCGTAAAGCTATTTGTTATATTATTTCTTTGCTTTTCGTACATTATAGTAGCTGTACCATGAGGCCCGATATTCCATTGTCGTATTGAAGAGATTCCTCCGCTGCACCCAGTCCTGACCCAGTTTAGTGCAATTCTTGCCCAGTTTATTAATATTTATTTTATTTTAATCCTTCCATCTATTCCTTGTCATTATGGTAGTCTATTCCCTTCACGTTTTTGACTAGAATTTTGTATGCGTCTTTTGTATCCCCTTCATGTTCGTTCATCCCATCCTCCCTGTAATCCTTGTTAATATTTGGTGGAGTTTGCAAATTGTGTTGCTCCTCATTGCGCATTATTTCCTATCCATCTGTTCGTTCCTGTTTCTCGTATTCAGAAACGCCTGTTCTATACAGCGCTTTGTTGTCCGTCGCTCTTCGTCTGTGTTCTTGTGTGAATGACTGAGTTTCACGCCCATACAAAACACCTGTTGCCAATGGCGAATCTGAACATTCATTCTGATGTCTTGAATGAGGTTTAGGTTTTCACAGTGATATTCTGTGTCATATAGGTGGTCACAAACGTACAGGAGGAAGTATAGATTCCACCTTCATATTCCTGAAGATGGATTCGATACTTTTGTCCGAAACATTTGTTAACCACCTACAAGACTGCACAATGTACAAAATTCATATAAATATCTTGATCCCCAACCTACTGGCTCTCATGATGCGATGCGAAACTGCAGTTATTCAATTATTAGGACTGTCACGTGAGAAAAGCTTGAAGAGTCATCAGGTAGTGTATGAATCTTCAAATGTAATAAGCTTGGTTAGATTGAATGTGTTGCAGATTTTATTATCGAGCGCTGTATTTATACAGCGGGTTATATCGAAACTGATAAATATTCAGTACATATTTTAACCCATATATTCTCCTAATTTCATATTCTTTACTGGACAGACTGTAAAATTGTTTGAAATGGTCGAAAAAACAATTCATTTTGTAGTAAAAACTTGTTACAATGTTTCATTCGTAAGTAATAAATATAGTTAAGTGTTTTGTATGGAATTATGGCGTCTGTAATTAAAATCAACGGAAATGCATTGAGACTGTAAATAATAACACGTTTAGTACAGTTATGTATACATCTGGTTGAAAAATTACTGCATCATTTTAAAGGTATTAAAGCACTCGACTTTTTGAAGGATTTATATTAAAAATCTTCTCCAGTCTTATCAGGGAATATGATGCAAATGATAGGCTTAGCGCCAAAGAATTCTTACTTGAGTTAAAGATCGAAATTGCTAATGTTACACGTTTCCCTTTTCACGCGTTTTATACTCAGCGATTCGCAGGAACGCAACCCCCGCGTATAACGAGATTTACCCGTACTAACTAATTGTGTTGGATGCTAGTCGTGATTTTATAGGCTGTGCGCACAAACTAAGACGTGCATCGTTTGTTTCACAGCGGAAGCGAAGCGAGACCACTGCAACAAGACGGTCGACATCTACGAAGATGTCTCCAGCCCGGAAGTGACGCCAGAGAACATAGGAAAGCCGATGACGTGTTGGTATCGCTTCAGGTCCTTCCGTGGTACCCCACGCGATTGGATTCTTCGCATCAGATTCAAAAAGTTCAAAGTTGGGACCCTCGTTAACGCCACTCACTGCCATATGGGATACATGCAGGTAAGTGTCAGTCGGACTTTATTATGTGAATTTATATCGATAATTTGGTTTGATATATTAACGCAAATACCTTGGAGTTCACGATTCATCTGACACGGCAGTGGTTATTTAAAGTTGTTTATACGGAGTGATTCAAAAGTCGCTGTGTGCTTATAAGAACAAAACAGTATATCAAATGCGCCTTCTACGGTGTGTGTAATTGTACATAGGAACTTCAGAATATCAAGGCACCAATCTCCATTAACATTGCCTGTCGCGATAGAGAAATACACACGTCTCTTTGTTTTACACGTTCTAAAATCGTCAAAAGCAGAGGCCAGGATGGCGGAATGACCGTAGGCATACATGCAGACAGACACGTTCGCGTACTTGTTCTGGTCTGTGTCGCCGCTGTAGCCTGAGGTGCGCGCTACATCGTGAGTGCACAGCTGCAGTCGCCACAGGTGACGTCATCGCATCAGTGCACTTCAGTGTATAGATCACTGTACACGTAAACCGTGAATGAACGTCCGAGAGCGATGCATTTCTGTTACGCTGCATTTGACACGCCCATATAACTCCGCCGGACTATCCGTGACCACTCGACCGACGCCCTTAAGCCAGGAGTCTTCTTGTTTTATTCAAGGTACAGCTGTCCTCTTCCTCGTTAGTTCATCGTATGGCGTCCATATTGTGTATTTATAACGAATACATTATTTTAAAATTTGTTTCATAAATTGTTATTGGCAGTGAAGCTTATACGACCTGATAAGAGCATAACCTACAACTCTTTTTAACACTCGTTTAAATATGGAAACTGCACAAAATTCAATTAACCAATTACTGAAAAGAACTTGTTATGGCTTCCTAGAATGAACTGGAATTTGTTTCCAGCATGTTGGCAGCAGTTGCTTGTGTTCCTTTAAACTGTTATCGCCTGCTGCAATTTTATTATCCCAGGGCTAGACTGCCCCCTGTCGGTGCTATTGTTCTAACGCAGATAGCCTGTGAACTCGCTGTGTACCTTCGCCACGTCGTGTTCAACGTTTTACTGCCATCCAGGGACAAGACAACCGCAAAGGAATGCTAATCAATTAAAAACTCTTACGCTTCCAGCATCGCATGTCCGCTTAAGATCTTCGGAAACTGTACTTCGCTTCGTGGTATCATAAATATTGTAAAAGTGATATATCCCTCCTTGGTCTCTGGTCTTATTTTCGGATATAATACGTACTGTACCGTGTTGCAAGAAGAATAAATTTCCCTTCCTGAAGTTCGTTCATGATACGTTTCCCTTCAGCTTCGCCTTGGAACTCTTCACGCAAGGAGAAGGTACACTCACGTAAAATTAATGTAGATGTCAATTGCTTAAACTCACTAGTGACATCGCTCGGATTTTTAATAATGTATTATTTTAAGGTTTTGTGTGTTCATGTCTCGACACTAGAATACAGAAGGAAACCGAAACGTGAAACCTTCAGTGAATTTCTTCTCTAGTTGAACGAGTGTTAGTACTCTCTTGACAAGAAGTGCTCTACTCCGTGTGAGTGTTAGTTCAGGGTCATTGTCGATCGGGGTACATTTTTTATAGAGCTGTGACTGATAAAAGGTCAAATTAACTGACTTTAGTTACGCGTTTTAAGAAGTTACGACGTATTCCATGAGTTGATATTGCAAATCTGATTGAAATAAACTCTCCTAAGACACGCCTCTAAGAATTAAATGATCTACGGTTGTTAATAGTTTAAACGTCGTCTGAGAAGTTACAGGAACTGAGCAGACAGACAGTTGCAAACGCACTTTCACGCACGTGGTCTGTGAAGAAGACTTCATGACAGCCAGGCAATCGGTTCTAGTGTTTTTAGAAATATGGGTAACTGGGGTCCCGTTAAATGTGTACGGCTGGTTCTCTGGCTATGGATCAGGTCCTTGAAGTTCAAGTTCGGTGTTCCGTGGCTTTTGTAAAGAACGAAACCGCTCATTTACTACCATGCAAAAGTATTCAGGGTTTCGTTTCTACTCAGCTACAAGAATTAATCTTCTGCGTACTAAATGAGCCTCACTAACCAATTCTCTGTAAACAAGCCCTTGTAGGAGGTCTTGCCGACGTTTCAGAGGTCCTTGCTACGATGATCATCGCCCTGATGAAGGGAGCAGCAAGGACCTCTGAAACGTCGGCAAACTTCTACCAGACTACACGGGGCAATGACCCAGAAGACAGCCATCTTCGAAAGAAATCCTTCTTGAGAATCTAACAGTAACTCGGCTGTTTATGAAATCTTTCGCCTTCTCTAGAACTTGAAAGTTTATTTACGTGTCCAAGACAGCCTGCCAGTTAAATCTCATATATCGTTAGGACTAATTTTAATATTATCCCGTCAACGCCCGTCTTTGTGCTGATAGTGGTCTCCATCCTTGAAGTGAAGTAAACAAAACAATTTGCGCTGGGATAAACTCTCCAGTCGCAGACAATTCCGGGCTGATGAAGCAGACTTGATACAAGTTATCTTGTTTTTTCTCTCCAGTTTATAGTTTCTTTGCAACATCCACAAAAAAGTTTTAGTGTGTTTTGTTCTCTGAATTATTTGTCGGTGGTCGCAAATAAGTTCCATCTAGTGGTTTATATCCTCAGCCATGTTATTCTCGAGAGAATTTAATCCTCTGCTATTAAGTATAGTTCTGGTCAAATGGACGTAAACTAAAGCCCGTTTTGTTATCTGATAATATTCTCACACCACCCTTGATAAACGCCCTTAAACACACACAGGGATTATTTGGGTTAACTGCAAAAGTGACAAAATGAAAATCTTATAGAAATGTGTAATTTGAAATTGTTTTGTGTTATTGGTTTTTTCTTTCTATTGTGTTTCACGTTTTCGGCAATGAAACTTAAATTCACGAAAGGAAGGAAACGACTTTGGTTGTTAACATCGACAGCTGAAGAAAACCTGTAAATGTTGGACCTTTTAATTGTATAGTTTTCCTTTCATTGCTGCCAGCGTTTTAACGTAAGCCGAATAGACAGGACTTCGCCGTTTCTTGGATTTTTATAATAAGTTAATATTTAAATTACTGTTTTCCTCCGTTTTCGGAGGTGTTATAAAACGCGTGAATTTTAGCAAGGACCTCTGAAACGTCGGCAAACTTCTACCAGACTACACGGGGCAATGACCCAGAAGACAGCCATCTTCGAAAGAAATCCTTCTTGAGAATCTAACAGTAACTCGGCTGTTTATGAAATCTTTCGCCTTCTCTAGAACTTGAAAGTTTATTTACGTGTCCAAGACAGCCTGCCAGTTAAATCTCATATATCGTTAGGACTAATTTTAATATTATCCCGTCAACGCCCGTCTTTGTGCTGATAGTGGTCTCCATCCTTGAAGTGAAGTAAACAAAACAATTTGCGCTGGGATAAACTCTCCAGTCGCAGACAATTCCGGGCTGATGAAGCAGACTTGATACAAGTTATCTTGTTTTTTCTCTCCAGTTTATAGTTTCTTTGCAACATCCACAAAAAAGTTTTAGTGTGTTTTGTTCTCTGAATTATTTGTCGGTGGTCGCAAATAAGTTCCATCTAGTGGTTTATATCCTCAGCCATGTTATTCTCGAGAGAATTTAATCCTCTGCTATTAAGTATAGTTCTGGTCAAATGGACGTAAACTAAAGCCCGTTTTGTTATCTGATAATATTCTCACACCACCCTTGATAAACGCCCTTAAACACACACAGGGATTATTTGGGTTAACTGCAAAAGTGACAAAATGAAAATCTTATAGAAATGTGTAATTTGAAATTGTTTTGTGTTATTGGTTTTTTCTTTCTATTGTGTTTCACGTTTTCGGCAATGAAACTTAAATTCACGAAAGGAAGGAAACGACTTTGGTTGTTAACATCGACAGCTGAAGAAAACCTGTAAATGTTGGACCTTTTAATTGTATAGTTTTCCTTTCATTGCTGCCAGCGTTTTAACGTAAGCCGAATAGACAGGACTTCGCCGTTTCTTGGATTTTTATAATAAGTTAATATTTAAATTACTGTTTTCCTCCGTTTTCGGAGGTGTTATAAAACGCGTGAATTTTTGTACAGTTTTTCTAAGTTTAATTTAAAACGCGTGAATTTTTGTACAGTTTTTCTAAGTTTAATTTAAAACGCGTGAATTTTTGTACAGTTTTTCTAAGTTTAATTTAAAACGCGTGAATTTTTGTACAGTTTTTCTAAGTTTAATTTAAAACGCGTGAATTTTTGTACAGTTTTTCTAAGTTTAATTTAAAACGCGTGAATTTTTGTACAGTTTTTCTAAGTTTAATTTAAAACGCGTGAATTTTTGTACAGTTTTTCTAAGTTTAATTTAAAACGCGTGAATTTTTGTACAGTTTTTCTAAGTTTAATTTAAAATTCGTGAATTTTTTTTTAATTTCTAACCTTGTTGATACTTTGGAGAAGTCATCTTCAGATGCCTAACTGTTCTTTGTGTGTGTGTGTGAATTTTGCTTACAAATCGTATCAATAGCACAGCGCACATACGCATGCGTGAAATCATAAACTCAGTAATTATACGTACATTAATATTTAGTTGAGGTAGAGTAGACTACATCAGTCCGAAATTCTATAGAATAAAAAGTGAGAGTTAAACATTTTTTGCTCATGAGCTGGGCTTGTTTGTGAGCTAAATCGAATCTTGTTTATGCAGACCGATGTACTATAATTATTTTCCACTTTATTCCACCGAACTTTCCTAACAGTTTCTTATGCCTTACTTCAGTTGCGCAAGAAACAATGGATTTAGTCTGTTTTAAAGAACCCAATGAAAACAAGTAAAAGTTTCGGGAAACGTTGATAGGCGTTACTTTGAAATGCAAATTGAGAAGTTTGAGAATGCTGTTTGGAATCACACTGCAGGCCTGCTTGAGAACGAAATGAAATCCACGGCCTTGTGGAGTTTGTGCCCGAGGAGAGTATAAACCTGCGATCGTAGTTAGCCATGTATAATGGAATGAATACAAGATCGATCGAAGCGGAAGGTGGAGAGAGTGACGTAATTTGAAAAAGAGCGAAGACAAGGGTAGGGGGGATTTCGGGGGGGAGGGGGCGGGGGGGGGGGGGGGGGGATGAAGGAAAGAAAGTAAAAGGAAAACATGTCATGGGAAACGCAAAACTTTTTGTTGAGGAGAAAGAGGACAAAGTACTGAAATCCTCTTCTCCCTACTTCCTCCAAGGCCGCCTTGGTTTGTATGAACTTGGAATTCCAAAGCGTCGAAAATCCTCGTGCAAGCAGCCAGTTCGCCCTTTCGCTGCCAGGACGACGGACCAGGAATGGCACAAGAATTTGACGGACTGCAACAGAGCGTGGATTAGTCTTCAGAAAAAGGAGAAAGACGGAGTTAGATGACAGAAAGGCATTTAAACCACAGACTCCCACTGAGTAGCGAGGAATTCGGTTTGGAAATGAAGAATTGCTAATAGCAGAAACTTTTCATTTGTCGCTACACACACGGGTACGTTAAAACAATTAAAATATGTTAAAAATCACGTGACCTTCATCTTTGCCTACAAGACTTAACTAATTTCGTACGGAGAACGGACAGTGATAGCTTTTATGTTAGTTTAATTATGTTTTATTGGACTAGTTATCAATTGTAAAACGTTTAATAGCTTACACGTATGAAAGCCTGTGAGGTTGGCTGAATATCGCTGAAACATTTCTGGTATTTGTCTCCTATTCGCTGTGTGATCAGGACGAATTATGGAAACAAACGTAACTCTGTTGTCAGTGAGATTTCAAAGTCGATGTAACCAAATTAACTGGAGAGAAATAGAAGAAATTATAAGAACTGGCACGTGGGAGAGCCTTGCTTATATTCGTTTGTGATTAGTTGTACATTCCCGGTCTAGTCTTCATTGCGTTTACACAGGCATGATTACTAGGTGGAAGATGAACTGCATGTACGCAGGTAAACTGTACTGGATCCCAAGTGAGTGTTTTAGTACCAACAAATGTTCCTGTCTTCGTAATACGACTAGTTGTAGAACTCTGGAGATGGGGCTTTTGTTTTGTAGTCGGAAACTGCAAATCAAACGCAGAACTCGGCTTCAAGCAGTTGTCAGCAGCCTTCCTGAGCGTGTTCAGGGCCAATTTACACCGCTGCAAACTTGTTATCACTTGTCCAAGAACCAGTGTCAGTTTCCTCACACGTCCGGCTCCCTGAATAACACAGAACATTTCCGAAGAACGCGGATGTCAGCAGTAGCCTACAGTAAAGTCGGTTCTTGCATTATTTGACGATCAGAGCAAATGCTATTTAAATACTTTTCGTGTTTGACTAGTTTTTCAACATTTTTCGTCTTCGAAGAATGATCTTCCTCATGAATTCATGTGTCAGTCGTTAGTCTATAGTATTTATAGCAACAAAGTCTCGAACCCGGAAAATCAACATCGCTGTTATCAAAGTGACGTCAGTGTACTGGACTCGATCCTGACCAGATCCCATTTAACTCCAACCCCCACAACATATTTCTCCAAGACATATCTCAGTGTATTCTCCCATCTCTTTCTCGGTCTTCCATTTAGCTTATTTCTGTGAACGAGATTTGTAATTTCTGCAGAGTCAAAAATAATAATTGTTGTTGATGGTTGTCTTTTGATGAGTGATCACCCTGATGATGGAGGCATCAAGGACCTCTGGAACGTCGATGAACTTCTACCAGACTACACGGCGCAACTACCCAGAAGACAGCCATCTTCGTACTCACCGCCTTGAGAACCTCAAATCCTGTTTATTTCTGAGTTTTGAGGCCCTGTAGTCTTGTAATTTGTTTCGGATGGACATGTCGCCTCCATCTTCACGTTACAAAGCTTTATCTACGAAATTTGCCCCTCAAAACCCTTGTACGTATTTTGTACCTCAGCCGTTCATCTGCAGACTCCGTTCTCGTAACCTCGGAGATTTAGCGAGATCCTCGTACCTCGTTCTTCGTTGTTGAACGCCCGGGGTTACATGACCGCACAGTAAAGCCGTGTAGATAAGCGCGGGTGATGTCTTCTCGTTAAAAGCAAGCGTTGTTTAAACACCGAGTTACGATTCAAAATCGCACTTTTGTCGGCTTACATTTCTGCTGGTCTTATAAGGTCGTAGAAAGGCTGGCGGGTCAGCCCAATGGTGTTGGATACCAGCAGCCATCTTCTGCATTTGTATATGTCACCGCAACTCCCCCTCCCCGCACGTAATGCATACAAGTACGGCAGGGGATGGTAATTTCTGCCCCTTGAAACTTCTCTACCAACTTCATTGCATGTGAATGTGTGCTGAATGTCTGGTTGCCCTCATTACAATTATATCTAGCGTTTGAAATTTACTAAGAGAGCTTGCCAACCATTGGCGAATTATCTGGTCTGGCTAGTACTTCGACGCCAGACCACTAAAACTGGAGGAGTATAAAATAAATGTTTCCTACGTATTAATTGTTAATGACGTATCGATCTTATAATTATTTATCGACGTTTTTTCATCTACCTTAGTTCCAGCTTGCTTATAAAAGGAGCTCGGTGATGAGAACAAGAATATACAGCAGCCGGGCCGAAATTGTGCGTTTCGCGTACGTCATTAGATTGATGACAGAAGGAAAATAAACATAAGACATTTCCGACATAGGAACTGAGACAGCGAGATACAATACCCACGTTTGTAACGATACAAATGTGGCTACTTTTAACCGAGGTTTAGATCTTGAAGTTACAGGGTTAATGAAGGAGTTGACAAGTTGAAACAACAACCCGAAATATCAACGTTAACGTTGTAAGCAATCCATTCCAGAGTCTGGCGATGACAGATTGAAAGTAGCGCTGGCCGCCATCAAGTGCAGGCCGATAGGCGACTACTATCCCCCTCTCTGTCCAGTGTTACGAACCGTTTTACGTCAGTGTCCCTACGAGACGGAAAACTGCGAAATATGCCACAGCGATCGTAACTCTACCACAGATATAGGAATGATTTGTGTGTAATCAGTTCAATTTCATCGCTGAACAAATCAAACCATAACTTACGAATGAAAATATAACTGTATTTGAAAGACAAGGCGTATGACGGCGATAACGCCATGTCTTGGTCGTCTGAGCCTCGTTCCAACAGGCCAACACCACGCGAACATAAAAAATGTTGCGCATATTGGTAAATAGGAAATAAGTACAATATTTTAGTTGATAAACCTAAAAGAAGTGCCACGGTGGTCTAGCGGTTAGAACGCTGGCCTTGTAATCCTGGGGTCTCGGGTTCGATTCCCGGCGATGCCCGAATTTATAACTTGTGTTGGGCAAGGCCGTGGTCTAGGCAACACGGAGTTTTCCTCCGTGGCATCCCAACAATTACTCCATTCACACACAGAAGAAGGCAATGGCAAACCACTTCTGGATCATCTGCCAAGAACGTATATGAACAGGTCCCAGTCCCAGAAAAGGATGGAAGGATCCTGTTCATATCGACCTGTCGTCAGACAGAACACTACAAATAAAAAATAAATAAAACCTAAAAGAAATATTCTGTTTAGAATAAGTAAGCGTATATGGGATGGTAATATTTAAATTTATCTTAAAATGAATGGGATGTTTGTATGTGAATTGGATTGAACTGACACAGAATAACTGAAATTAGCGGGGGGGGGGGGGGTCTACGGAGTTTCGTAAGAGGCGGGTAACTTGTTGACTAGCCGAGCGACTATCAGCTTCTCAAGAAATATTCTGTTGCAAGGAATTAGTTGTTTGTTTATAACGTCGAGTGAGGTTTTCATTTTGAGTGGTGAATTGCAGTGAATATTGAAGAAAGCGGTCGGTTGTCTCTTTTCAGTTACTGTTACAGCGATTAACGGACCGACCATGGTAGCAGAACCCTGCCTAGTGCCGACGGATTTTATATTTCTTGTATCCTCTCCCTCATCCTATTTCTTCTTACTTTCACTGTCTGTATCATTTACTATTATTTTACACTTTTCTATCTTTTTCTCTTTAATAATGCATTTTTCACATTTCTCTTTCGCTTTCTATTCCATTGTCTGTCTCCGTGTTCACCGCTTCTTTCGTCGTACGTCATGACTCGACGCTCTGCCAGCAGCTGAACGCTTTACACAGTCTTGACAAGTTGTCCCCTTCCGCCATCCGTGATAATCCGTCGCGGCGGTTTCACGTGAACCAGCCCAGCTACAAATTAACGTCATCAGAATGTTGACACGCGAGTTGTGTTAGTCCATTGAAGCTCACGTCTCCAGGAAACAGATGGGCGAGGGGCCGCCGGAAGTGAAGCCTTCCGCCATTTTGAAAAGCACGTCACATCTGCCCTCATTTGCTTTGGAACGACAATATCAAATGAGAACGTCATTCCTGAAAAGATTGAGGAAATATTAAATTTGGGAAAACTTACTATCACTCAAATCGAATCATCATACGTAGATCATTGGTGTACGAAAAGGGATAGTGAAGAGAACATTGGAGGCTAAGAGGACCAAAGGAACACAAGACCTGAGCTCATTTTATAGACCTAACGATTAATCTTATAATTTGTACTTCTCATCACATATTATGACGATCAAATGGTAAGATTGGTCGGGAATGTAACGCGCATTGAAGTGTTGACAAATGTATATAAAATTGTGGTCGAGCAATCTGAAGGGATGAAAGGCTCGTGTACTGGATTCGTTTCGTTCGGGATATAGTCCGGTGGTAAGCTTTTGTGAATACAGGAATGAACTTTCATTAATATATTGGAATTTATTAAATGAATGACTGTTAGCTTCTCAAGAGAGATGTGTCTCTTTCTCTCAATCTCGTGAGTAAAAATTCTTCGAAAAATGGCGGAAGGCTTCACTTCCGGCGGCCCCTCGCCCATCTGTTGCCTGGAGACGTGAGCTTCAATGGACTAACACAACTCGCGTGTCAACATTCTGATGACGTTAATTTGTAGCTGGGCTGGTTTTAAATGAAATTAGGCTTGCTTGGTGAAGTTATCGAATCATGGTAACGTAAAGTTTGAAAGTTAATTGTTGTGGGATGTCGCGCCGTGTAGCCTGGAAGAAGTTTACCGACGTTTAGGAGGTGTCTGATGCCTCTGTCATCATGGCGATGGTTGGTTATCCCAGAAGACAGTCATCTTCAACCAGTTGCATAATTTAATAGTTTAATTTTCTAATACATGGGTCTGCAGAGGGTTAGATTTTTAGATGGAAGACGCAGAGATGGAAGATTTTGATGTAACAAGGAGTATTTTATGAATTGCAATGTGTCAGAGAATTGTGTCACCAATGGAAACTTCTCTAAAGTGTTGAATAAACTAGACAAGCCTCGTATTGTATTTTATGGCCTTTGCTTGAAACACTTTTACATTTTATGAAAGCATTTCTCACGGATGATGGATTATGTCGCATTCCATTGGGACGAATATGACGTCAGCCATTAGGTGAGCAAGCCTGGCGTGTGTCAAGATTCACCCTTCACCCAAGAGATGGCAGCACATCTCTTTGTGGTAGAAAAAGTAGCGAAACAAGAGCAGAGAGCCAAGCCAGCGGAGCTATTCAGTTCACCGCTTCTGGTAATTTGGAAGCCCTGGGTGGGGGACCTTAATTCATTTTTGTAACAACTGTCTCAGCGTCTCGCTGTTTGTGAATTATTCTGCTCATTTTCCTTTATTTTATTAGGAAGGACATTTTTAGTGAGTCCTGTCAGTGTGTGCGTCTGCCTGCCTGTAATAAGCTCTTCCTTGTATGATTTGATGTTTTCACAGCGTTGAGTACGAAGATTTCTTATTTGATCAATTTTGTTATCAGTCCCTGAAGATGGAAACAATATTTTCCTACGAAACGTTGACATTTACCTTCGATTGTACTGGACGCCTAAAGCCATAAGAACAAAATTATCAACACAAAGAATTTAATGACGTAACAGAGTTGTTGTTTTATTCTTAATGACAAGTAAAAATTTTGAGCGTCTCATTAACGAACGGGCTGCTCCTTGGAACAGAGCAGAATGTTTTCGTGTTCTGCAGAGCGCAGTGGCAGGTAGCGTCGTGCTTTCGTAGCGAACGGGATAATATTTGGAATTCCCCAGGGTGACATTATATCTAGTAACACTGCCGCCGGACTTGGATGAGCTCCTGAGCGGAGGACGGGAGATAAGGGAGGTGCATTGCGGGTAGCCTGATGAGAATAAGGACGGGGGTTTCTGGTTGAAAGAATGCGAGCCGCTGCTTTAATTTTTTAAAATATTCTAAACACAAAATTGTGGGTAAATGGCTTATATCCCAGATAAGCCTGTGTATGGATTTTGTTTCAAAGAACGTTTCGGTAAAGTCTTGTTTGGTTTTACGTTTCAGTAGTAAAATGTGAGATGTTCGTCAAATCGTGAATTTCGTTTCATAAACGTCTACGAAAGGTAGCGGACGGCAAGTGGATTCAGCGGAGTTTGAAGATAAATCACATCGAAAGATAATTCTGTGTTCTGAAACAAATAAATTTCTTTTGTCCTCTGCATATTAGGTTCATTCTGTTCTGATTGTCCATTGCGCGTTTTCAGAGTAGCCATGGTTCATGCCCAAAAAATCGAGGTGGACTAACCATTTTCCCACGCGTTTGTATACCTCGACACTTAACAGTTGTCAGTGGTTGGCTTCACGCTCTGCCAACTTTACCCGAAGGGTAAGTCGTTTATAACTTCCAGATTTTTTTTCCAGTTTTGTATTGGAAGACGTTTCGGTTCTTGTGTGAGGGAGCGCAGGTGTCATCTCTGGCTGAGATTGAGCAGTATAGGAACTTGGCACAACCGACCTGATCCTTCGTTCTTCGTCTCCCTTAACCTGATACAGGAACGATTCGTCCCTTTCCTTCCCAGAAGCCTGCTAAATCCCCAATTGACTTGCAATCCTGTCTCCGTCTTTGTCTGTACGGAGCAGAGGCTAAACCCTGCGCCTGGATGTGCAGGCAAGAGGAGGTTTTCACTTTGACGAACGTATCACGTGGCTGAAGAACAAAGAACAAGGAGAACTTCAAATAAACCAACGGGCTAAAGGGTTGTCTATCTCGATTAGATCTAAAATGTAGAGACACACACACAGACTGTCACTAGTGAAAAGTACAGCCTCCACAAGGGTAGCTGAGGCAACATAGCATCGTGTCTTGTTTTGTATGCACGTGGTAAAACATGTACCAACAGAATTGTCAGTGTCTGATAAATCTTTTAAGGGTCAATGTTCAGCATTGAGGAACCAAATAACCAGCTGTACTTGATGCTGATTTATTCGGAGAAAAATACTGTTCCCAATAGAAAATTGATTCTACATTTGTAAATATATGATTTGAAGCTTTCGCGGCGACGTAACTCAATAAAATCTTGTCTCGCGATAAGCGGCGTCAAATGGTTAAAAGACGAAGCCGATGTCGTCAGATTTTATTCTTTTTCACGTAATTTAAGCGAAGTTTAAATTGGGTAAATACTCTTTGCTGTTCAGAAATCTCCTGGTCTCCTGTCTAAGAGATTACTTATTAAAATATATTGAATAATAATACATTTTGAATCCTATTTTATATGGGTGTGAAAATTAGTCTTCGTGGAATAACGTGTGTTAGGGATCAGAGTCGTTAGGATAATACTTTGACTTGAGATATAGAGGCGAAAAAGGCAGAGAAAATGGTACAATTTGTAATCTTCACAAAATTGTGATCAGCTGAAGGAGAGTGAGCTGGGAAGGACACGGAACACGAATGTAGGACGTAGGAATTGCATACAGAATTTTAGTCTGAAAACCTGGAGGTGAGGTGTAGGAAGACCAAAGCGTAGACCGCTGAATGATATTAAAATGGTTTTAAAGAAATTTCGTATGAGTGTGTGAATTGCATTGAAATGGTTCGTGAAAGGGGCGGTCTTTTGTGAACACGGTAATAGATTTTCGGGCTTCATAAAAGGCGAGAGTTTTATTGACAGAGATTACGAGCTTCTGAAGGAGAGCTGTGCTCCGTGAGGTTTGTAAGCGAATTATGGCTGTATACAAATTTTGCTGCTTACAATCAAAATAGTAGCACATCAGTGTTCCAGCGCTGTCGCAAGGAAAGAATGTCTTCTTATAGGACCATCTAAGAACTACTCTAACACAATACCACAACCTCTCTGTTTAGTACCTAACATAAAAACGTCGATTTCAAAAAGTTCCTTGCGTTTCGTGTAGTGTGTTTTGTAACTTTTTCTTATAGTGTTCTGTCTGACGACAGGTCCATATGAACAGGATCCTTCCATCCTTTTCTCGGACTGGGACCTGTTCATATACGTTCTTGGCAGATGATCCAGAAGTGGTTTGACATTGC